>CM072701.1:2908998-3007808 GCA_036884735.1 Huso huso
ATGACGATCCAGAAAACTATATAAGCTGCATAAAAACTTAGCTCGGTGTGCGATTCTGCGATTGCTAACAGAGTCTGCGTTACTATGTTGAACGCTCCAGTTTGCAAACTTATTAAAGGTAAACTTTTGTTTGACTCAATTTGTCTCTTGGCACATTCTTTTCGGGTCTAAAAGGAGATATTGAAATTTCCATTACAGCACGGGCCCCAGCGACCCCGTGCGGGGTCCCAGCGGCTCGCCAAACGACACCTGGCACCTTCCCAGCGCACACACGGGCCCCAGCGACCCCGTGCGTGGTCCCAGCGGCTCGCCAAACGACACCTGGCACCTTCCCAGCGCACACACGGGCACCAGCTACCCCGCGCGGGGTCCCAGCGGATCGCCAAACGTCACCTGGCACCTTCCCAGCGCGCGCACAGACCCCAGCGAGCCCATGCGGGGTCCCAGAGGCTCGCCAAATGTCACGTGGCACCTTCCCTGCACGCCGCCTGGGCCTCAGTGACCTTGGGCGCTGGATGCCAGTATCTTGCCAAACAACACCTGCCACCTTCCCAGTGTGCGCACAGACCCCAACGACCCCACGCGGGAGCCCAGCGGCTTGCCAAACAATACCTGGCACCTTCCCAGTGCTCGCATGGGCCCCAGCGACCCTTCGCGGGGTTTCAGCGGATCGCCAAATGACAATTCATAACTCCCCGTGCGCGTACGAGAACCAGCGACCCCGAGCCGGGTCCCAGCGCATTGCCAAAAGGCACTTCGCACCTTCCCAGCGCGGGCACGGGCTCCTGCGACCCCGCGAGGGATCCCAGAGGCTCGCCAAACGTCTCCTGGCACCTTCCCAGCGTGCACCCATGCCTCAGCGACCTCGCACGGGGTCCCAGCGGATCGTCAAACAACACCTGCCATGTTCCCAGCACGCGCACGGGCCCCAGCGACCCCGTGCGGGATCCCAGCGGCTCGCCAAACGATACCTGACACCTTCCCAGCGCTCGCATGGGCCCCAGCGAAACTGAGCGGGGTCCCAGCGGCTCGCCAGACGACACCTGGCACCTTCCCAGCGCACACACGGGCATCAGCTACCCCGTGCGGGGTTCCAGCGGATCGCCAAATGACACTTTGCATCTTCCCAGCGCACACACGGGCCCCAGCGGATTGCCAAACGGCACTTACCACCTTCCCAGCATGCGCACAGGCCCAGCGACCCCGTAAGGGGTGCCAGCGGCTCGCCAAACGACACCTGGCACCTTCCCAGCGCGCACACAGGCCCCAGCGACCCCTCACGGGATCCCAGTGGCTCGCCAAACGACACCTGACACCTTCCCAGCGCATGCACGGGCTCCAGCGACCCCGCACGGGATCCCAGCGGCTCGCCAAACGATACCTGACACCTTCCCAGCACTCGCATGGGCCCCAGCGAAACCGCGCGGAATCCCAGTGGCTCACCAAACGACAGCTGTCATCTTCAGCGCTGTGACCCCACCTTCCCAGCAGCAAGCCTGATGACAGCTGGCACCTTCCCAGCGCGAGCACGGGATCCAGTGACCCCACGTGGAGGAGGTTAAATGTCTAAGAGACACAAATGGCAAAATCATAGATGAAGAAAAAAAATAGCAAATATATTAAATGATTACTTTTCACAGATTTTTACAAAGGAGGACACGGACAACATGCCCCACATGTCGACCTGTTCCTATCCAGTTTTAAATAACTTTAGCATAACAGAGGCAGAAGTGTTAAAGGGACCAGGGAGCTCTTAAAATAAACAAATCCCCTGGGCCAGATGAGATCCTCCCAATAGTACTCAAAGAAATGAAAGAAGTTATTTAAAGCCGCTAACCAAGATCATGCAACAGTCTCTTGACACAGGGGTTGTACCGACAGACTGAAAATAGCAAACGTAATACCCGATCCACAAAAAGGGACAAAACTGAACCAGGTAACTACAGACCAATAAGCCTGACTTCTATTATATGTAAACTTATGGAAACTATAATAAGATCCAAAATGGAAAATTACCTATATGGTAACAATATCCTGGGTGACAGCCAGCATGGTTTTAGGAAAGGAGATCATGTCTAACTAACCTGGGACTTTTTTTGAGGATGCAACATTGAAAATGGACAACTGCAAAGCATACGACATGGTCTATTTAGATTTCCAGAAAGCTTTTGACAAAGTCCGCATAAAAGATTAATTCTCAAACTGAACGCAGTAGGGATTCAAGGAAATGCATGCACATGGATTAGGGAGTGGTTAACAGGTAGAAAACAGAGTACTGATTAGAGGAGAAACCTCGAAATGGAGTGAGGTAACCAGTGGTGTACCACAGGGATCAGTATTAGGTCCTCTGCTATTCCTAATCTACATTAATGATTTAGACTCTGATATAGTAAGCAAACTCGTTAAATTTGCAGACGACACAAAAATAGGAGGAGTGGCAGACACTGTTGAAGCAGCAAAGGTCATTCAAAATGATCTAGACCGCATTCAAAATTGGGCAGACACATGGCAAATGACATTTAATAGAGAAAAAGTGTAAAGTATTGCATGCGGCAATAAAATGTTCATTATAAATATCATATGGGAGATAGTGAAATTGAAGAAGGGAACTATGAAAAAGACCTAGGAGTTTATGTTGACTCAGAAATGTCTTCATCTAGACAATGTGGGAAGCTATAAAAAAGGCTAACAAGATGCTTGGATATATTGTGAGAAGTGTTGAATTTAAATCAAGGGAAGTAATGTTAAAACCTACAATGCATTAGTAAGACCTCACCTAGAATATTGTGTTCAGTTCTGGTCACCTCGTTACAAAAAGGATATTGTTGCTCTAGAAAGAGTGCAAAGAAGAGCAACCAGAATTATCCCGGTTTAAAAGGCATGTCGTGTGCAGACAGGCTAAAAGAATTGAATCTATTCAGTCTTGAACAAAGAAGACTACGCGATCTGATTCAAACATTCAAAATCCTAAAAGGTATAGACAATGTCAACCCGGGGACTTCTTTGACTTGAAAAAAGAAAAAGGACCAGGGTCATAAATGGAGATTAGATAAGGGGCATTCAGAACAGAAAATAGGAGGCACTTTTTTACACAGAGAATTGTGAGGGTCTGGAACCAACTCCCAGTAATGTTGTTGAAGCTGACACCCTGGGATCCTTCAAGAAGCTGCTTGATGAGATTCTGGGATCAATAAGACTAACAACCAAACGAGCAAGATGGGCTGAATGGCCTCCTCTCGCTTGTAAACTTTCTTATGTTCTTATGTTCTTACGTGTGGTCCCAGCGGATTGCCAAATGACACCTGGCACCTTCCCAGCGCGCGCACGGGCCCCAGCAACCCCGTGCGAGGTCTCAGGGGCTCGCCAAACGACACCTACCACATTCCCAGCGCACACCAGCGCCAGCGACCCCACGCGTGGTCAAAGCGGCTCGCCAAACGACACCTGGCACCTTCCCAGCGCACGACAGACGCCAGCGAGCCCATGGGGGTCCCAGTGGCAAGCAAGACGACAACTGGCACCTTGAAACCATGCGCACGGGCCCCAGAGACCCGGCACGGGGTCCCAGCGGCTTGTCAAACCACACCTGCCACCTTCCCAGCGCACACACCAGCCCCAGTGACCCGACGCGTGGTCAAAGCGGCTCGCCAAACGACACCGGGCACCTTCCCAGTGCGCGCACGGACGCCAGCAACCCCGCGCGTGGTCCTAGCGGCAAGCCAGACGACAACTTGCACCTTCAAACCATGCACACAGGACCCAGTGACCCCGCGCGCAGTCCCAGCGGATTGACAAACGATACCTGGCACCTTCCCAGTGCACGCACGGTCCTTAGCGACCCCGCACTGGGTTGCAGTGGCTCACCAAACGACACCTGACACCTTCCCAGCGTGCGCACGGGCCCCAGCGACCACGCGCCGGGTCCCAGAGTCTCGCCAAACGACACCTGCCACCTTAACAGTGCGCGCACGGGCCCCAGCGACCCCGAGCGGGGTCCCAGCAGCTTGTCAAACTACACCTGCCACATTCCCAGCGCACACACCACCCCCAGCAACCCCACTCATGGTCAAAGCGGCTCGCCAAACGACACTTGGCACCTTCCCACCACTCGCACGGGGATCAGCGACACCGCAGGGTCCCAGCGGATCACCAAACGCCACCTGGCACCTTCCCAGCACGAACGGTCCCCAGGGACCCCGCACAGGGTCCCAGCGGATCGACAAATGACAGTTCGCACCTTCCCAGCAAACGCACGGGCCCCAGCGATTCCGCGCGGGGCCCAGAGGCTCGCCAAACGACAACTGCCACCTTAACGGTGCGCACACGGGCCCCAGCGACCCCGAGCGGAGTCCCAGCGGATCGCAAAACGTCACCTGGCACCTTCCCAGCGCGCGACAAGGCCTCAGCGACCCCGCGCGGGGTCCAAGCGGCTCGCCAGATGACACCTACAACCATCCCACTGCGTGCACGGGCCCCAGCAACCCGTTGCGGGATCCAAGCGGCTCGCAAAACGAAATCTGTCACCTTCCCAGCGTGCGCAAGGGCCCCAGCGGCTTGTCAAACTACACCTGCTACCTTCCCAGCGCACACACCAGCCCCAGCGACCCCACGCGTGGTCAAAGCGGCTCGCCAAAAGACACTTGGCACCTTCCCAGCACTCGCGACGGGCCCATCAACCCTGCACGGGTCCCAGCAGCTCTAAACGACACCTGCCATCTTCACACCTCTCTCGCACGGGCCCCAGCGACCCAGCGGGTCCCAGCGGTCCCAGCAACGAAACCTGCCACCTTCCCACGGCACGCACGGGCCGCAGCGCACCAGCATGGGGTCCCAGTGGCTCGGCAAAAAGGACACCTGGCACTTTCCACGCGCCGCATGGGACCCCATCGACTCTGCACGGGATCCCAGCAGCTCGCCAAACGACACCTGTCACCTTCCCAGCACGCGCAAGGGCGCCAGCAATGGCGCGTGAGTTCCCAGCGGCTTCTCAAACCACACCTGCCACCTTCCCAGCACACACACCAGCCCCAGCGACCCCACGTGTGGTCAAAGCGGCTCGCCAAACGACACCTGGCACCTTCCCACGGCACGCACGGGACCCAGCGACCCAGCGTGGGGTCCCAGTGGCTCGCCAAACGACACCTGGCACCTTCCCACAGCGCACATGGACCCCATCGACTCTGCACGGGGTCCCAGCGGCTCGCCACATGAAACCTGCCACCTTCCCAGCACGCACACGCCATCAGCGAACCCGCAGGGATCCCAGCTGCTCGCCAAACGAAACCTGCCACCTTCCCACGGGCACGCACCAGCCCCAGCGACCCAGCTGGGGCCCAGTGGCCCGCCAAACGACACCTGGCACCTTTCCCACGGCGCCGCATGGGCCCCAGCAACTCTGCACGGGATCCCAGCGGCCAAACGACACCTGTCACCTTCCCAGCGCTGCAAGCCAGCAACGGCGCGTGAGTTCCCAGCGGCTTGTCAAACCACACCTGCCACCTTCCCAGCACACACACCAGACCCAGCGACCCCACGCGTGGTCAAAGCGGATTGCCAAACGACACCTGGCACCTTCCCATGGCACGCATTTGGCCTTCAGCGACCCAGCGTGGGGTCCCAGTGGCTCGCCAAACGACACCTGGCACCTTCCCACGGCGCGCATGGGCCCCATCGACTCTGCACGGGATCCCAGCGGCTCGCCAAAGGACACCTGCCACCTTGCAAGTGCGTGCACGGGCCCCAGCGACCCCTTGCGGGGTCTCAGCGGCTCGCCAAACGACACCTGGCACATTCCCAGCGCGTGCACAGGCCCCAGCGACCCACGTGGGGTCCCAGCAGATCACCAAACGACACCTGACACCTTCCAAGTGTGCACATTTTATTACAGCGACCCCGCTGCGGGGTCCAAGAGGCTCGCCAAATGCCACCTGGCACCTTCCCAGCGCGCACGGTCCCCAGGGAACCCGCACAGGGTCCCAGCGGATCGACAAATGACAGTTCGCACCTTCCCAGCAAATGCGCGGGGCCCAGAGGCTTGTCAAACTACACTTGCCACATTCCCAGCGCACACCAGCCCCAGCGACCCCACGCATGGTCAAAGCGGCTCGCCAAACGACACCTGGCACCTTCCCACGGCACGCACCAGCCCCAGCGACCCAGCGTGGGGTCCCAGCAGCTCTCTAAATGACACCTTATATCTTCCCACCACTTGTAGGATCAGCAACACCGCATAAAGTCCCAGCGGCTTGCCAAATGAAACCTGCCACCTTCCCAGCACACGTGCGGGCCCCAGCAACCCTGTGCGGTGTCCTAGCGGCTTGTCAAACGACACCTGCCATCTTCCCACCACTCGCACGGGGATCAGAAACACCGTGCGGGGTCCCAGATGCTTGCCAAACGAAACCTGCCACCTTCCATGCAGCGCCTTGACGGGGCCCCAGCGACCGGAGCGTGGTCCCAGCGGCAAACCAGGTGACACCTGCCACCTTCCCAGCGCGTGCACGGGCCCCAGCGACCCGCTTCGGTGTCTCAGCAGCTCACCAAACGACACCTGCCACCTTCCCAGTGTGTGCAAGGGCCCCAGTGACCCCGCGCGGGGTCTCAGCGGCTCGCCAAAAGTCACCTGGCACCTTCCCAGCGCGCAAACAGGCCTCAGTGACCCCACGCACGGTTCCAGCGGCTCGCCATACGACACCTGGCATCTTCCCAGCGACCCCACGCATGGTCCCAGCGGATTACCAAACGACTCCTGACACCTTTCCAGCGCGCACATGGGCCCCAGCGACCCCGAGCGGGGGTCCCAGGGGCTCGCCAAACGACACCTGTCACCTTCCCAGCGGGCATACGAGCCCCAGACACCCCGCGCTGGGTCCCAGTGGATCGCCAAATGACACCTGCCACCTTCCAAGCACGAGCACGGGCCCCAGAGACCCCTCGCGGGGTCCCAGCGGTTCGTCAAACCACACCTGCCACCTTCCCAGCATGGGCACGGGCCCCAGCGACCCCGTGTGGTGTCCTAGTGGCTCGCCAAACGACACCTGCCACCTTCCCAGCACGAGCACGGGCCCCAGCGACTCGCCAAATGACACCTGCCACCTTGCCAGTGCATGCACGGGCCCCAGCGACCCCTCGCGGGGTTTCAGCGGCTCGCCAAACGACACCTGGCACATTCCCAGCGAGCGCACAGGCCCCAGCAACCCCACGTGGGGTCCCAGCAGATCACCAAACGACACCTGACACCTTCCAAGCGCGCACACGGGCCCCAGCGATACCATGCGGGGTCCCAGCGGCTCGCCAAACGAAACCTGCCACCTTCCCAGCACGCACATCGGCCATCAGCGAACCCGCAAGGGATCCCAGCGGCTCGCCAGACGACACCTGCCAGCTTCTCACCACGCAGCGGGCCCCAGCGGATCACCAGACGACACCTGACACCTTCCAAGGGCAGACGGGGTTCCGAGCGGCTCGCAAGGTCCAAGAGGCTCGCAAACGTCACATTCCCTAACCCTACACACATTCCCAGACACAGGGACCCCGAGGGGTCCCAGCGGCAAGCCAAATGACAGTTTGCACCTCCCAGCGCGCGCACGGGCCACAGCGACCCCGAGCGGAGACCCAGTGGATCGGCAAATGTCACCTGGCACCTTCCCAGCGTGCGCACGGGCCCCAGTGACCCCGCGCAGGGTCCCAACCGATCGCCAAATGACACCTCGCACCTTCCCAGTGCGGGCATGGGCCCCAGCGACCCCACGCGTGGTCAAAGCGGCTCGCCAAACAACACCTGGCACCTCCCACGGCGCGCACGGGCCCCAGCAACCAAGCGCGGGGTCCCAGTGGCTCGCCAAACGACAGCTGTCACCTTCCTAGTGAGCACACGGGCCCCATCGACCCTGCACGGGGTCCCAGCAGCTCTCAAATGACACCTGCCATCTTCCACCACTGCAGGGATCCCAGCAACACCGCGCGGGGTCCCAGCGGCTCGCCAAACGCCACCTGGCACCTTCCCAGCGCGCACGGTCCCCAGGGACCCCGCAGAGGGTCCCAGCGGATCGACAAATGACAGTTCGCACCTTCCCAGCAAATGACAGCCCAGGGGCCCAGAGGCTTGTTAAACTACACCTGCCACATTCCAGCGCACACACCAGCCCCAGAGACCCCACATGGTCAAAGCGGCTCGCCAAACGACACCTGGCACATTCCCACCCACGCACGGGCCCCAGCGACCCAGCGCGGGGTCCCAGTGGCTCGCCAAACGACACCTGGCACCTTCCCACGGCGCGCATGGGCCCCATCGACCCTGCACGGGGTCCCAGCAGCTCTCTAAACGACACCTGCCATCTTCACACCACTCGCACGGGCCCCAGCAACACCATGCGGGGTCCCAGCGGCTTGCCAAACTAAACCTGCCACCTTCCCAGCACGCACACGGCCATCAAACGAACCTGTGCGGGATCCCAGTTGCTCGCCAAACGACACCTGCCACCTTGCCAGTGCGTGCACGGGCCCCAGCGACCCCAGAGCGGGGTCTCAGCGTGCTCGCCAAACGACACCTGGCACGTTCCCAGCCCTAACGCACAGGCCCCAGCGACGTTCACAGGGATCCCAGCAGATCACCAAATGACACCTGACACCTTCTAAAAAAGGTGCACACGGGCCCCAGCGACCTCGCTGGGTCAAGAGGCTCGCCAAACGCCACCTGGCACCTTCCCAGCAGCGCGGTCCCCAGGGACCCGCGGAGGGTCCCAGCGGATCGACAAATGACATTTCGCACCTTCCCAGCAAATGCGCGGGGCCAGAGGCTTGTCAGACCACCTGCCACATTCCCCAGCGCATCTTCCCCCAGCGACCCCACGCATGGTCCCAGCGGATCGCCAAACGACACCTGGCACCTTCCCCAGCACGACACAGTCCCCAGCGACCCAGCATGGGGTCCCAGTGGCTCGCCAAACGACACCTGGCACCTTCCCACGGGCGCCGCATGGGCCCCATCGACCCGCACGGGTCCCAGCAGCCTCTAAACGACACCTGCCATCTTCACACCACGAGCACGGGCCCCAGCGACACCATGCGGGGTCCCAGCGGTTCGCCAAACCAAACCCGCCACCTTCCCAGCACGCACACGGCCATCAGCGAACCCGTGTGGGATCCCAGCGGCCGCCAAACGACACCTGCCACCTTCAGCACGCACGGGCCCCAGCGGATCACCAGACGACACCTGACACCTTCCAAGCCCAGCGGGCACCCCAGCGACCGCTGGGGTCCAAGAGGCTCGCCAAACGTCACACACCCTAACCCCCCACATTCCACATTCCCAGCCCCAAACGTTCACAGGGACCCCGAAAGGTCCCAGCGATCGCCAAATGACCACCTGCACCTTCCAGCGTGGCGCACGGGCCCCCAGCGACCCAGCGGGTCCCAGCGGCTCGCCAAACGCCACCTGGCACCTTCCCAGCACGCACACGGCCATCAGCAAACCGCACGGGATCCCAGCGGCTCGCCAGACGACCCTGCCAGCTTCTCACCACGCGCACGAGCCCCAGCGGATCACCAGACGACACTTGACACCTTCCAAGCGTGCGCACGGGCCCCAGCGACCCCACGCGGGGTCCAAGAGGCTCGCCAAACGTCACATTCCCTAACCCTACACACATTCCCAGCGCGCACGGTTCACAGGGACCCCGAGCGGGGTCCCAGCGGATCGCCAAATGACAGTTTGCACCTCCCAGCGCGCGCACGGGCCACAGCGACCCCGAGCGGAGACCCAGCGGATCGGCAAATGTCACCTGGCACCTTCCCAGCGTGCGCACGGGCCCCAGTGACCCCGCGCAGGGTCCCAACCGATCGCCAAATGACACTTCGCACCTTCCCAGTGCGGACATGGGCCCCAGCGACCCCACGCGTGGTCAAAGCGGCTCGCCAAACAGCACCTGGCACTTCCCACGGCGCGCACGGGCCCCAGCGACCAAGCGCGGGGTCCCAGTGGCTCGCCAAACGACAGCTGTCATCTTCCTAGCGAGCACACGGGCCCCATCGACCCTGCACGGGGTCCCAGCAGCTCTCTAAATGACACCTGCCATCCCCACCACTCGCAAGGGGATCAGCAACACCGCGCGGGGTCCCAGCGGCTCGCCAAACGACACCTGCCACATTCCCAGCGAAAGACAGGCCCCCAGCAACCCCACGTGGGGTCCCAGCAGATCACCAAACGACACCTGACACCTTCCAAGCGCGCACACGGGCCCCAGCGACCCCGCGTGGGGTCCAAGAGGCTCGCCAAACGCCACCTGGCACCTTCCCAGCGCCAAGACGGTCCCAGGGACCCGCAGAGGGTCCCAGCGGATCGACAAATGACAGTTCGCACCTTCCCAGCAAATGCGCGGGGCCCAGAGGCTTGTCAGACTACACCTGCCACATTCCCAGCGCACACACCAGCCCCAGAGACCCCACGCATGGTCAAAGTGGCTCGCCAAACGACACCTGGCACATTCCCACGGGCACGCACGGGCCCCAGCGACCAACGCTGGTCCCAGTGGCTCGCCAAACGACACCTGGCACCTTCCCACCGCGCCGCGCATGGGCCCCATCGACCCTGCACGGGGTCCCAGCAGCTCTAAACGACACCTGCCATTTCACACCACCGCACGGGCCCCAGCAACACCATGCGGGTCCCAGCGGCTCGCCAAACAAACCTGCCAAGCACGCCAAGACGGGCCCCAGCGCGACCCCTGTTCCCAGCGGCTCGTGGAAACGACACCTGCCATTTTCCAGCACCACTGCAATCCCCAACACCGGATCCCAGATGCTTGCCAAACGAAACCTGCCACCTTCCATGCACGCACGGGCCCCAGCGATCCGGGCGTGGTCCCAGCAGCAAACCAGGTGACACCTGCCACCTTCCCAGTACGCATCGGCCCCAGCGACCCCTGCGGGGTCTCAGCGGCTCGCCAAAAGTCACCTGGCATCTTCCCAGCGTGCAAACAGGCCTCAGTGACCCCACGCACGGTTGCAGCGGCTCGCCATACGACACCTGGCATCTTCCCAGCGGGCGCATGGGACCCAGCGACCCCGCATGGTCCCAGTGGATTACCAAACGACTCCTGACACCTTTCCAGTGCGCACATGGGCCCCAGCGACCCCGAGCGGGGGTCCCAGGGGCTCGCCAAACGACACCTGTCACCTTCCCAGCGTGCATACGAGCCCCAGACACCCAGCGCTGGGTCCCAGTGGATCGCCAAATGACACCTGCCACCTTCCAAGCGCGCACGGGCCCCAGAGACCCTCCCAGCGGTTCAAACCACACCTGCCACCTTCCCAGCATGGGCACGGGCCCAGCGACCCAGTGCGGTGTCCTAGTGGCTCGCCAAACGACACCTGGCACCTTCCCACGGCGCCGCATGGCCCCATCGACCCTGCATCGGGTCCCAGCAGCTCTAAACGACACCTGCCATCTTCACACCACCACCGCACGGGCCCCAGAAACACCATTCCCAGCTGCCCGCCAAACCAAACCTGCCCCTTCCCAGCACGCACACGGCCATCAGCGAACCTGTGCGGGATCCTAGTTGCTCGCCAAACGACACCTGCCACCTTGCCAGTGCGGCATCGGCCCCAGCGACCCTCGCAGGGGTCTCAGCGGCTCGCCAAACGACACCTGGCACGCCCCAGCGCCAAGCACAGGCAGTAGCGACCCGTGGGATCCCAGCAGATCACCAAATGACACCTGACACCTTCTAAGCGACACGGGCCCCAGCGACCTCCGGGGTCCAAGAGGCTCGCCAAACGCCACCTGGCACCTTCCCTTAGCGCCAAGACGGTCCCCAGGGACCCCGGGGGTCCCAGCGGATCGACAAATGACATTTCGCACCTTCCCAGCAAATGCGCGCTGGGGTTGTCAGACTACACCTGCCACATTCCCAGGCACACCGCCCCAGCGAACGCATGGTCAAAGCGGCTCGCCAAACGACACCTGGCACCTTCCCATCCCCAGCGACCCAGCGGGGTCCCAGTGGCTCGCCAAACGACACCCGGCACCTTCCCACGCGGCGCGATGGGCCCCATCGACCCTGCACGGGGTCCCAGCAGCTCTCAAACGACACCTGCCATCTTCACACCACTGCACGGGCCCCAGCGACACCATGCGGGGTCCCAGCGGCTCGCCAAACGAAACCTGCCACCTTCCCAGCACGCACACGGCCATCACGAACCCGTGCGATCCCAGCGGCTCGCCAGACGACACCCTGCCAGCTTCTCACCACGCCCACGAGCCCCAGCGGATCACCAGACGACACCTGACACCTTCCAAGCGCAAGGCGCATGGGGTTCCAGCGACCCCAACGCTGGGTCCAAGAGGCTCGCCAAACGTCACATTCCCTAACCCCACACACATTCCCAGCGCCAAGACGGAATTCACAGGGACCCCGAGCGGGGTCCCAGCGGATCGCCAAATGACAGTTTGCACCTTCCCAGCGTGCGCACGGGCCCCAGCGACCCCGCGCGTGGTCAAAGCGGCTCGCCAAACGCCACCTGGCACCTTCCCAGCGCAAGACGGTCCCCAGGGACCCCGCAGAGGTCCCAGCGGATCGACAAATGACAGTTCGCACCTTCCCAGCAAATGCGGACATGGGCCCAGAGGCTTGTTAAACTACACCTGCCGCATTCCCAGCGCACACACCAGCCCCAGAGACCCCACACATGGTCAAAGCGGCTCGCCAAACGACACCTGGCACATTCCCACGGCACGCACGGGCCCCAGCGACCCAGCACGGGTCCCAGTGGCTCGCCAAACGACACCTGGCACCTTCCCACGGCGCGCATGGGCCCCATCGACCCTGCACGGTGTCCCAGCAGCTCTCTAAACGACACCTGCAATCTTCACACCACTCGCACGGGCCCCAGCAACACCATGCGGAGTCCCAGCAGCTCGCCAAACTAAACCTGCCACCTTTCCAGCACGCACACGGCCATCAGCGAACCTGTGCGGGATCCTAGTGGCTCGCCAAACGACACCTGCCACCTTGCCAGTGCGTGCACGGGCCCCAGCGACCCCTCGCAGGGTCTCAGCGGCTCGACAAACGACACCTGGCACATTCCCAGCGCGCACACAGGCCCCAGCGACCCCACGTGGAATCCCAGCAGATCACCAAACGACAACTGACACCTTCCAAGCGCGCACACGGGCCCCAGCGACCCAGCGTGGGGTCCCAGTGGCTCGCCAAACGACACCTGGCACCTTCCCATGGCGCGCATGGGCCCCATCGACCCTGCACGGGGTCCCAGCAGCTCTCTAAACGACACCTGCCATCTTCACACCACTCGCACGGGCCCCAGCGACACCACGCGGGGTCCCAGCGGCTCGCCAAACGAAACCTGCCACCTTCCCAGCACGCACACGGCCATCAGCGAACCCGTGCGGGATCCCAGCGGCTCCGCCAGACGACACCTGCCAGCTTCACCACCAAGCACGAGCCCCAGCGGGATCACCAGACACCTGACACCTTCCAGCGGCGCCGGGTTCCCAGCGACCCCCGCCAAAGAGGCTCGCCAAACGTCACATTCCCCTAACCCTTACATTATTCCCAGCGCGCCACGGTTCACAGGGACCCCGAAAGGGTCCCAGCGGATCGCCAAAATGACAGTTTGCACCTCCCACCTGCGGGCCACAGCGACCACCAGCGGAGACCCAGCGGATTAGCAAATGTCACCTGGCACCTTCCAGCGTCCCAGGGCCCCAGTGACCCCGCGCAGGGTCCCAACCGATCGCCAAATGACACTTCGCGACCTTCCCAGTGCGGACATGGGCCCCAGCGACCCCACGCGTGGTCAAAGCGGCTCGCCAAACAGCACCTGGCACTTCCCACGGCGCGCACGGGCCCCAGCGACCAAGCGCGGGGTCCCAGTGGCTCGCCAAACGACAGCTGTCATCTTCCCAGCGAGCACACGGCCCCATCGACCCTGCACGGGGTCCCAGCAGCTCTCTAAATGACACCTGCCATCCCCACCACTCGCAAGGGGATCAGCAACACCGCGCGGGGTCCCAGCGGCTCGCCAAACGACACCTGCCACATTCCCAGCGAGCGCACAGGCCCCAGCAACCCCAATGGGGGGTCCCAGCAGATCACCAAACGACACCTGACACCTTCCAAGGACCGCACAGGGTCCCAGCGACCCATAAAATGCCACCGAGGCTCGCCAAACGCCACCTGGCACCTTCCTAGCGCCAAGACAGTCCCCAGGGACCCCGCAGAGGGTCCCAGCGGATCGACAAATGACAGTTCGCACCTTCCCAGCAAATGCGCGGGGCCCAGAGGCTTGTCAGACTACACCTGCCACATTCCCAGCGCACACACCAGCCCCAGAGACCCCACGCATGGTCAAAGTGGCTCGCCAAACGACACCTGGCACATTCCCACGGCACGCACGGGCCCCAGCGACCCAACGCGGGGTCCCAGTGGCTCGCCAAACGACACCTGGCACCTTCCCACGGCGCCAAGGGCCCCAGCGACCCTGCACGGGTCCCAGCAGCTCTCTAAACGACACCTGCCATCTTCACACCACTCGCACGGGCCCCAGCAACACCATGCGGGGTCCCAGCGGCTCGCCAAACGAAACCTGCCACCTTCCCAGCACGCGCACGGGCCCCAGCGACCCTGTGCGGTGTCCTAGCGGCTCGTGAAACGACACCTGCCATTTTCCACCACTGCGCCCGGGATCAGAAACACCACACGGGGTCCCAGATGCTTGCTCAAACCCAAACCTGCCACCTTCCATGCACGCCGCACGGGCCCCAGCGATCCGGAGCGTGGTCCCAGCAGCAAACCAGGTGACACCTGCCACCTTCCCAGTAGCACATGGGCCCCAGCGACCCCGCGGGGTCTCAGCGGCTCGCCAAAGTCACCTGGCATCTTCCCAGCGTGCAAACAGGCCTCAGTGACCCCACGCACGGTTGCAGCGGCTCGCCATACGACACCTGGCATCTTCCAGCGGGCGCATGGGACCCAGCGACCCCCACGATGGTCCCAGTGGATTACCAAACGACTCCTGACACCTTCCCAGTGCACATGGGCCCCAGCGGACACCTTCAAGGGGTCCCAGGGCTCGCCAAAACACACCTGTCACCTTCCCAGCGCAAACGAGCCCAGACACCCCGCTGGGGTCCCAGTGGATTGCCAAATGACACCTGCCACCTTCCAAGCGCGAGCATCAGCCCCAGAGACCCCATGCATGGTTCCAGCGGTTCGCCAAACCACACCTGCCACCTTCCCAGCATGGGCACGGGCCCCAGCGACCCAGTGCGGTGTCCTAGTGGCTCGCCAAACGACACCTGGCACCTTCCCACGGCGCGCATGGGCCCCATCGACCCTGCACGGGGTCCCAGCAGCTCTCTAAACGACACCTGCCATCTTCACACCACTCGCACGGGCCCCAGAAACACCATGCGGGGTCCCAGCGGCTCGCCAAACTAAACCTGCCACCTTCCCAGCACGCACACGGCCATCAGCGAACCTGTGCAGGATCCTAGTGGCTCGCCAAACGACACCTGCCACCTTCCCAGCACGCCAAGACGGGCCCCAGCTTAATTTCCCTCAAGACGGGTCCCAGCGGCTCGCCAAACGACACCTACCACCTTGCCAGTGCGCAGCACGGGCCCCAGCGACCCCACGAGGGTCTCAGCGCTCGCCAAACGACACCTGGCACATTCCCAGCGAAAGACAGGCCCCAGCGACCCCACGTGGGATCCCAGCAGATCACCAAACGACACCTGACACCTTCCAAGCACGCACACGGGCCCCAGCGACCCCGCGCGGGGTCCAAGAGGCTCGCCAAACGCCACCTGGCACCTTCCCAGCGCGCACGGTCCCCAGGGACCCCTCACAGGGTCCCAGCGGATCGACAAATGACATTTCGCACCTTCCCAGCAAATGCGCGGGGCCCAGAGGCTTGTCAGACTACACCTGCCACATTCCCAGCGCACACACCGGCCCCAGCGACCCCACGCATGGTCAAAGCGGCTCGCCAAACGACACCTGGCACCTTCCCAGCACGCACACGGCCATCAGCGAACCCGTGCGGGATCCCAGCGGCTCGCCAGACGACACCTGCCAGCTTCTCACCACGCGCACGAGCCCCAGCGGATCACCAGACGACACCTGACACCTTCCAAGGGTGCGCACGGGCCCCAGCGACCCCACGCGGGGTCCAAGAGGCTCGCCAAACGTCACATTCCCTAACCCTACACACATTCCCAGCGCGCACGGTTCACAGGGACCCAGAGCGGGGTCCCAGCGGATCGCCAAATGACAGTTTGCACCTCCCAGCGCGCGCACGGGCCACAGTGACCCCGAGCGGAGACCCACCGGATCGGCAAATGTCACCTGGCACCTTCCCAGTGCGGGCATGGGCCCCACCGACCCCGCGTGGGGTCCAAGAGGCTCGCCAAACGCCACCTGGCACCTTCCCAGCGCGCACGGTCCCCAGGGACCCCGCAGAGAGTCCCAGCGGATCGACAAATGACAGTTCGCACCTTCCCAGCAAATGCGCGGGGCCCAGAGGCTTGTCAAACTACACCTGCCACATTCCCAGCGCACACACCAGCCCCAGCGACCCCACGCATGGTCAAAGCGGCTCGCCAAACGACACCTGGCACATTCCCACGGCACGCACGGGCCCCAGCGACCCAGCGTGGGGTCCCAGTGGCTCGCCAAACGACACCTGGCACCTTCCCACGGCGCGCATGGGCCCCATCGACCCTGCACGGTGTCCCAGCAGCTCTCTAAACGACACCTGCCATCTTCACACCACTCGCACGGGCCCCAGCAACACCATGCGGGGTCCCAGCGGCTCGCCAAACTAAACCTGCCACCTTCCCAGCACGCACACGGCCATCAGCGAACCTGTGCGGGATCCTAGTGGCTCGCCAAACGACACCTGCCACCTTCCCAGTACGCGCACGGGCCCCAGCGACCCCGCACGGGGTCCCAGCGGCTCGCCAAACGACACCTGACACCTTCCAAGCGCGGGTTCGGCCCAGCGACCCCGCCAAGGTCCAAGAGGCTCGCCAAACGCCACCTGGCACCTTCCCCAGCGCCAAGACGGTCCCCAGGGACCCTCACAGGGTCTCAGCGGATCGACAAATGACAGTTCGCACCTTCCCAGCAAATGCGCTGGGGCCCAGAGGCTTGTCAGACACACCTGCCACATTCCCAGCGCAAACACCGCCCCAGCGACCCCACGATGGTCAAAGCGGCTCGCCAAACGACACCTGGCACCTTCCCACGGCACGCACGGGCCCCAGCGACCCAGCGTGGGGTCCCAGTGGCTCGCCAAACGACACCTGGCACCTTCCCACGGGCCGCCATGGGCCCCATCGACCCTGCAGGTGTCCCAGCAGCTCTCTAAACGACACCTGCCATCTTCACACCACTGCACGGGCCCCAGCGACACCATGCGGGTCCCAGCGGCTCGCCAAACGAAACCTGCCACCTTCCCAGCACGCACACGGGCCATCAGCGAACCCGTGGGGATCCCAGCGGCTCGCCAGACGACACCTGGCACCTTCCCACGGCACGCACGGGCCCCAGCGACCCAGCGTGGGGTCCCAGCAGCTCTCTAAATGACACCTGCCATTTTCCCACCGCCGCAAGGGATCAGCAACACCCCCAGCGGCTCGCCAAACGACACCTGCCACATTCCCAGCGAGCGACAGGCCCCAGCAACCCCAATGGGTCCCAGCAGATCACCAAACGACACCTGACACCTTCCAAGCGCCAAGACACGGGCTCCCAGCGACGCCGCTGGGGTCCAAGAGGCTCGCCAAACGCCACCTGGCACCTTCCTTAGCGCCAAGACGGTCCCCAGGGACCCCGCAGAGGGTCCCAGCGGATCGACAAATGACAGTTCGCACCTTTCCCAGCAAATGCGCTGGGGCCCAGAGGCTTGTCAAACCACACCTGCCACATTCCCAGCGCACACACCAGCCCCAGCGACCCCACGCATGGTGAAAGCGGCTCGCCAAACGACACCTGGCACATACCCATCGGCACGCACGGGCCCCAGCGACCCAGCTGGGGTCCCAGTGGCCGCCAAACGACACCTGGCACCTTCCCACGGCGCGCATGGGCCCCATTGACCCTGCATCGGGTCCCAGCAGCTCTCAAACCACACCTGCCATCTTCACACCACTCGCACGGGCCCCAGCAACACCATGCGGGGTCCCAGCGGCTCGCCAAACTAAACCTGCCACCTTCCCAGCACGCACACGGCCATCAGCGAACCTGTGCGGGATCCTAGTGGCTCGCCAAACGACACCTGCCACCTTCCCAGCACGCCAAGACGAAGCCCCAGCGACCCCCACGGGGTCCCAGCGGCTTCGCGAAACGACATTCTGCCACCTTGCCAGTGCGTTCACGGGCCCCAGCGACCCCTCGCAGGGTCTCAGCGGCTCGCGAAACGACACCTGGCACCTTCCCAGCGTGCGCACGGGCCCCAGTGACCCCGCGCAGGGTCCCAACCGATCGCCAAATGACACTTCGCACCTTCCCAGTGCGGGCATGGGCCCCAGCGACCCCACGCGTGGTCAAAGCGGCTCGCCAAACAACACCTGGCACCTCCCACGGCGCGCACGGGCCCCATCGACCCTGCACGGGGTCCCAGCAGCTCTCTAAACGACACCTGCCATCTTCCCCACCACTGCTTTCGGGACCAGCGACACCACGATGGGTCCCAGCGGCTCGCCAAACGAAACCTGCCACCTTCCCTGCATGCACACGGGCCCCAGCGACACCGTGCAGGGTCCCAGCAGCTCCCTAAACGACACCTGCCTTCTTCCCACCACTCGCACGGGGACCAGCGACACCACGATGGGTCCCAGCGGCTCGCCAAACGAAACCTGCCACCTTCCCTGCATGCACACGGGCCCCAGCGACACCGCAGGGTCCCAGCAGCTTGCCAAACGACAGCTGTCACCTTACCAGCACACGCGCAGGGCCCCCAGCGGTACCCGGCGTGGGTCCCAGCGGCAAACCAGACGACACTTACCGCCTTCCAACCACGCCAAGACGGGCCCCAGCGACCCCGCGGCGGGCGCGCCCCAGCTGTTCGCCAAATGACACCTGTCACCTTCCCAGCGCCGCAGCGCCCAGCAACCAATCCACATTTCCCCAGCGGCTTGTCAAACCACACCTGCCACCTTCCCAGCACACACACCAGCCCCAGCGACCCCACGCGTAGTCAGTGCGGCTCGCCAAACGGCACCTGGCACCTTCCCAGCGCGCACACACCCCAGCGACCCCGCACGGGGTCCCAGCGGCAAGCCAGACGACACCTGGCACCTTACCAGCGAGCGCACGGGCCCCATCGACTTTGCACGGGGTCCCAGCAGCCTCCCAAACGACACCTGCCACCTTCCCACCACTCGCACGGGCCCTAGCGGCTCGCCAAATGACACCTGCCATCTTCCCAGCGCACACACCAGCCCCAGTGACCAAACGCGCGTGGTCAAAGCATCTCGCCAAACGACACCTACCACCTTCCCAGCATGCACACGGCCCTCCATGACCCGTGGTGGGATTCCAGCGCTCGCCAAACGACACCTGCCACATTCCCAGCACGCACACAGACCCCAGCGACCCCTCGCCGTGTCTCAGCAGCTCGCCAAACGACACCTGCCACCTTCCCAGTGCGTGCATGGGCCCCAGTGACCCCGCGCGGGGTCTCAGCGGCTCGCCAAAAGTCACCTGGCACCTTCCTAGCGCGCAAACAGGCCTCAGCGACCCCACGCACGGTTCCAGCGGCTCGCCAAATGACACCTGTCACCTTCCCAGTGGGCATACGGGCCCCAGACACCCCGCGCTGGGTCCCAGTGGATCGCCAAATGACACCTGCCACCTTCCAAGCGCAGCATGGGCCCCAGCGACCCCTCGAGGGTCCCAGGGTTCGCCAAACCACACCTGCCACCTTCCCAGCATGGGCACGGGCCCCAGCGACCCCTGCGCGGTGTCCTGTCCTAGTGGCTCGCCAAACGACACCTGCCACCTTCCCAGCACGCCAAGACGGGCCCCAGCGACCCGCCGGGGTCCTAGCGGCTCGCCAAACGACACCTGCCACCTTGCCAGTGCGTGCACGGGCCCCAGCGACCCCTCGCGGGGTCTTAGCGGCTCGCCAAACGACACCTGGCACATTCCCAGCGCGCGCACAGGCCCCAGCGACCCCCACGGGGTCCCAGCAGATCACCAAACGACAACTGACACCTTCCAAGCGCCAAGACATCGGGCCCCAGCGACCCCTGCGGGGGTCCAAGAGGCTCGCCAAATGCCACCTGGCACCTTCCCAGCGCGCACGGTCCCCAGGGACCCCTCACAGGGTCCCAGTGGATCGACAAATGACAGTTCTCACCTTCCCAGCAAATGCGCGGGGCCCAGAGGCCTGTCAGACTACACCTGCCACATTCCCAGCGCACACACCGGCCCCAGCGACCCCACGCATGGTCAAAGCGGCTCGCCAAACGACACCTGGCACCTTCCCACGGCACGCACGGGCCCCAGCGACCCAGCGTGGGGTCCCAGTGGCTCGCCAAACGACACCTGGCACCTTCCCACGGCGCGCATGGGCCCCATCGACCCTGCACGGGGTCCCAGCAGCTCTCTAAACGACACCTGCCATCTTCACACCACTTGCACGGGCCCCAGCAACACCATGCGGGGTCCCAGCGGCTCGCCAAACGAAACCTGCCACCTTCCCAGCACGCACACGGCCATCAGCGAACCCGTGCGGGATCCCAGCGGCTCGCCAGACGACACCTGCCAGCTTCCCACCACGCGCACGAGCCCCAGCGGATCACCAGACGACACCTGACACCTTCCAAGCGTGCGCACGGGCCCCAGCGACCCCACGCGGGGTCCAAGAGGCTCGCCAAACGTCACATTCCCTAACCCTACACACATTCCCAGCGCGCACGGTTCACAGGGACCCCGAGCGGGGTCCCAGCGGATCGACAAATGACAGTTTGCACCTCCCAGCGCGGGATCGGCCACAGCGACCCCGCAGCGGAGCCCCAGCGAATCGGCAAATGTCACCTGGCACCTTCCCAGGTGCGCATGGGCCCCAGTGACCCCGTGGTCAAAGCGGCTCGCCAAACAACACCTGGCACCTCCCACGGCGCCAAGACGGCCCCAGCGACCAAGCCGCGTGGTCCCAGCGGCTCGCCAAACGAAACCTGCCACCTTCCCTGCATGCACACGGGCCCCAGCGACACCGCAGGGGTCCCAGCAGCTTTGCCAAACGACAGCTGACACCTTTACCAGCACACGCATGGGTCCAGCGACCCGCGCTGGGTCCCAGCGGCAAACCAGACGACACTTACCACCTTCCACCACCGCCAAGACGGGCCCCAGCGACAAGAGGTCCCAGTGGCCAAACGACAGCTGG
The DNA here is from genome assembly GCA_036884735.1 of Huso huso. Classification (NCBI taxonomy): domain Eukaryota; kingdom Metazoa; phylum Chordata; class Actinopteri; order Acipenseriformes; family Acipenseridae; genus Huso; species Huso huso. Next base: position 2,930,419 of record CM072701.1, read on the forward strand.
CACCTTCCTAGCTGAAGCCGCACGGGCCCCAGCGACTGGCGGGGTCCCAGCGGCAAACCAGACGACACTCACCGCCTTCCAACCACGCGGGGCCCCAGCAGCGGGCGCCCCAGCGGTTCACCAAACGACACCTGTCACCTTCCCAGCAAACGCCAGCAATCCAAGGCCCAGCGGCTTGTCAAACCACACCTGCCACCTTCCCAGCACACACACCAGCCCCAGCGACCCCACGCGTAGTCAGTGCGGCTCGCCAAACGGCACCTGGCACCTTCCCCAGCGCAAGACACCCCTCCAGCGACCCAAGACGGGGTCCCAGCGGCAAGCCAGACGACACCTGGCACCTTACCAGCGAGCGCACGGGCCCCATCGACTTTGCACGGGGTCCCAGCAGCCTCCCAAATGACACCTGCCATCTTCCCAGCGCACACACCAGCCCCAGTGACCAAACGCGCGTGGTCAAAGCATCTCGCCAAACGACACCTACCACCTTCCCAGCATGCACACGGCCCTCCGTGACCCCGTGTGGGATTCCAGCGGCTCGCCAAACGACACCTGCCACATTCCCAGCACGCACACAGACCCCAGCGACCCCTCGCCGTGTCTCAGCAGCTCGCCAAACGACACCTGCCACCTTCCCAGTGCGTGCATGGGCCCCAGTGACCCCGCGCGGGGTCTCAGCGGCTCGCCAAAAGTCACCTGGCACCTTCCTAGCGTGCAAACAGGCCTCAGCGACCTCACGCACGGTTCCAGTGGCTCGCCATATGACACTTGGCACCTTCCCATCGGGCGCATGGGACCCAGCGACCCCACGCGTGGTCCCAGCGGATTACCAAACGACTCCTGACACCTTTCCAGTGCGCACATGGGCCCCAGCGACCCCGAGCGGGGTGCCAGTGGATCGCCAAATGACACCTGCCACCTTCCAAGCGCGAGCATCGGCCCCCAAAGACCTCAAGGGGTCCCAGCGGTTCGTCAAACCACACCTGCCACCTTCCCAGCATGGGCACGGGCCCCAGCGACCCCGTGCGGTGTCCTAGTGGCTCGCCAAACGACACCTGCCACATTCCCAGCACGCGCACGGGCCCCAGCGACTCGCCAAATGACACCTGCCACCTTGCCAGTGCATGCACGGGCCCCAGCGACCCCTCGCGGGGTCTCAGCGGCTCGCCAAACGACACCTGGCACATTCCCAGCGAGCGCACAGGCCCCAGCAACCCCAGCAGATCACCAAATGACACCTGACACCTTCCAAGCGCGCACATGGGCCCCAGCGACCCCGCGCGGGGTCCAAGAGGCTCGCCAAACGCCACCTGGCACCTTCCCAGCGCGCACGGTCCCCAGGGACCCTGCAGAGGGTCCCAGCGGATCGACAAATGACAGTTCGTACCTTCCCAGCAAATGCGCAGGGGCCCAGAGGCTTGTCAAACTACACCTGCCACATTCCCAGCGCACACACCAGCCCCAGCGACCCCACGCATGGTAAAAGCGGCTCGCCAAACGACACCTGGCACATTCCCACGGCACGCACGGGCCCCAGCGACCCAGCGTGGGGTCCCAGTGGCTCGCCAAACGACACCTGGCACCTTCCCACGGCGCGCATGGGCCCCATCGACCCTGCACGGGGTCCCAGCAGCTCTCTAAACGACACCTGCCATCTTCACACCACTCGCACGGGCCCCAGAAACACCATGCGGGGTCCCAGCGGTTCGCCAAACTAAACCTGCCACCTTCCCAGCACGCACACGGCCATCAGCGAACCTGTGCGGGATCCTAGTGGCTCGCCAAACGACACCTGCCACCTTCCCAGCACGCGCACGGGCCCCAGCGACCCCGCGGGGTCCCAGCGGCTCGCCAAACGACACCTGCCACCTTGCCAGTGCGTGCACGGGCCCCAGCGACCCCACGCAGGGTCTCAGCGGCTCGCCAAACGACACCTGGCACATTCCCAGCGCGCGGACAGGCCCCAGCGACCCCACGTGGGATCCCAGCAGATCACCAAACGACACCTGACACCTTCCAAGCACGCACACGGGCCCCCCAGCGACCCCGCGCGGGGTCCAAGAGGCTCGCCAAACGCCACCTGGCACCTTCCCAGTGCGCACGGTCCCCAGGGACCCCTCACAGGGTCCCAGCGGATCGACAAATGACATTTCGCACCTTCCCAGCAAATGCGCGGGGCCCAGAGGCTTGTCAGACTACACCTGCCACATTCCCAGCGCACACACCGGCCCCAGCGACCCCACGCATGGTCAAAGCGGCTCGCCAAACGACACCTGGCACCTTCCCAGCACGCACACGGCCATCAGCGAACCCGTGCGGGATCCCAGCGGCTCGCCAGACGACACCTGCCAGCTTCACACCACGCCCCACGAGCCCCAGCGGATCACCAGACGACACCTGACACCTTCAAAGTGCGCCACGGGTTCCCCAGCGACCCCATGCGGGTCCAAGAGGCTCGCCAAACGCCACATTCCCTAACCCTACACACATTCCCAGCACGCAGACGGTTCACAGGACCCCGAGCGGGGTCCCAGCGGATCGCCAAATGACAGTTTGCACCTCCCAGCGGCGCCTGGGGCCACAGTGACCCCGAAGGAGACCCACCGATCGGCAAATGTCACCTGGCACCTTCCCAGTGCGGGCATGGGCCCCACCGACCCCGCGTGGGGTCCAAGAGGCTCGCCAAACGCCACCTGGCACCTTCCCAGCGCGCACGGTCCCCAGGGACCCCGCAGAGAGTCCCAGCGGATCGACAAATGACAGTTCGCACCTTCCCAGCAAATGCGCGGGGCCCAGAGGCTTGTCAAACTACACCTGCCACATTCCCAGCACACACACTGGCCTCAGCGACCCCACGCATGGTCAAAGCGGCTCGCCAAACGACACCTGGCACATTCCCACGGCACGCACGGGCCCCAGCGACCCAGCGCGGGGTCCCAGTGGCTCGCCAAACGACACCTGGCACCTTCCCACGGCGCGCATGGGCCCCATCGACCCTGCACGGGGTCCCAGCAGCTCTCTAAACGACACCTGCCATCTTCACACCACTCGCACGGGCCCCAGCAACACCATGCGAGGTCCCAGCGGCTCACCAAACTAAACCTGCCACCTTCCCAGGACGCACGCGGCCATCAGCGAACCTGTGCGGGATCCTAGTGGCTCGCCAAACGACACCTGCCACCTTGCCAGTGCGTGCACGGGCCCCATCGACCCAGTGTGGGGTCCCAGCAGCTCTCTAAATGACACCTGCCATTTTCCCACCGCTCGCAAGGGGATCAGCAACACCGCTGCTGGGTCCCAGCGCTCGCCAAACGACACCTGCCATTTCCCAGCGAGCGCACAGGCCCCAGCAACCCCAATGTGGGGTCCCAGCAGATCACCAAACGACACCTGACACCTTCCAAGGCCAAGACACGGGTCCCCAGCGACCCCGCGGGGGTCCAAGAGGCTCGCCAAACTCAACTGGCACCTTCCCAGCGCCAAGACGGTCCCCAGGGACCCCGCAGAGGGTCCCAGATATCGACAAATGACAGTTCGCACCTTCCCAGCAAATGCGCGGGGCCCAGAGGCTTGTCAAACTACACCTGCCACATTCCCAGCGCACACACCAGCCCCAGCGACCCCACGCATGGTCAAAGCGGCTCGCCAAACGACACCTGGCACATTCCCACACGGCACGCGGGCCCCAGCGACCCAGCGTGGGGTCCCAGTGGCTCGCCAAACGACACCTGGCACCTTCCCACGGCGCGCGCCGGGGCCCCATCGACCCTGCACGGTGTCCCAGCAGCTCTCTAAACGACACCTGCCATCTTCACACCACTCGCACGGGCCCCAGCAACACCATGCGGGTCCCAGCGCTCGCCAAACTAAACCTGCCACCTTCCCAGCACGCACACGCCATCAGCGACCTGTGCAGGATCCTAGTGGCTCGCCAAACGACACCTGCCACCTTCCCAGTACGCCAAGACGGGCCCCAGCGACCCTCCGACGGAGTCCCAGCGGCTCGCCAAACGACACCTGACACCTTCCAAGCCAAGACACGGGCCCCAGCGACCCAGCTGGGGTCCAAGAGGCTCGCCAAACGCCACCTGGCACCTTCCCAGCGCGCACGGTCCCCAGGGACCCCTCACAGGGTCTCAGCGGATCGACAAATGACAGTTCGCACCTTCCCAGCAAATGCGCGGGGCCCAGAGGCTTGTCAGACTACACCTGCCACATTCCCAGCGCAAACACCGCCCCAGCGACCCCACGCATGGTCAAAAGCGGCTCGCCAAACGACACCTGGCACCTTCCCACGGCACGACGGGCCCCAGCGACCCAGCGTGGGGTCCCCAGTGGCTCGCCAAACGACACCTGGCACCTTCCCACGGGCACCAAGATGGGCCCCATCGACCCTGCATCGGGGTCCCAGCAGCCTCTAAACGACACCTGCCATCTTCACACCACTCGCACGGGCCCCCAGCGACACCATGCGGGTCCCAGCTGCTCGCCAAACGAAACCTGCCACCTTCCCAGCACGCACACGCCATCAGCGAACCCGTGTGGGATCCCAGCGGCTCGCCAGACGACACCTGGCACCTTCCCACGGCACGCACGGGCCCCAGCGACCCAGCGTGGGGTCCCAGCAGCTCTCTAAATGACACCTGCCATTTTCCCACCGCTCGCAAGGGGATCAGCAACACCGCGCGGGGTCCCAGCGGCTCGCCAAACGACACCTGCCACATTCCCAGCGAGCGCACAGGCCCCAGCAACCCCACGGGGTCCCAGCAGATCACCAAACGACACCTGACACCTTCCAAGGCCAAGACATCGGCCCCAGCGACGCCACAAGGGGTCCAAGAGGCTCGCCAAACGCCACCTGGCACCTTCCTAGCGCCAAGACGGTCCCCAGGGACCCCGCAGAGGGTCCCAGCGGATCGACAAATGACAGTTCGCACCTTCCCAGCAAATGCGCGGGGCCCAGAGGCTTGTCAAACTACACCTGCCACATTCCCAGCGCACACACCAGCCCCAGCGACCCCACGCATGGTCAAAGCGGCTCGCCAAACGACACCTGGCACATTCCCACGGCACGCACGGGCCCCAGCGACCCAGCGCGGGGTCCCAGTGGCTCGCCAAACGACACCTGGCACCTTCCCACGGCGCCAAGATGGGCCCCATCGACCCTGCACGGGGTCCCAGCAGCTCTCTAAACGACACCTGCCATCTTCACACCACTGCGCATGGCCCCAGAAACACCATGCGGGTCCCAGCGGCTCGCCAAACTAAACCTGCCACCTTCCCAGCACGCACACGCCATCAGCGAACCTGTGGGATCCTAGTGGCTCGCCAAACGACACCTGCCACCTTCCCAGCACGCGCACGAAGCCCCAGCGACCCCACGCTGGGTCCCAGCGGCTCGCCAAACGACACCTGCCACCTTGCCAGTGCGTTCACGGGCCCCAGCGACCCCTCGCAGGGTCTCAGCGGCTCGCGAAACGACACCTGGCACCTTCCCAGCGTGCGCACGGGCCCCAGTGACCCCGCCGCAGGGTCCCAACCGACGCCAAATGACACTTCGCACCTTCCCAGTGCGGGCATGGGCCCCAGCGACCCCACGCGTGGTCAAAGCGGCTCGCCAAACAACACCTGGCACCTCCCACGGCGCCAAGATGGGCCCCAGCGACTGCTGCCGGGGTCCCAGTGGCTCGCCAAACGACAGCTGTCACCTTCTTAGCGAGCACATGGGCCCCATCGACCCTGCACGGGTCCCAGCAGCCTCCCAAACGACACCTGCCACCTTCTCACCACTGCACGTGCCCCAGCGGCTCGCCAAACGACACCTGACACTTTTCCAGTGGGCATACGGGCCCCAGACACCCCGCGCTGGGTCCCAGTGGATCGCCAAATGACACCTGCCACCTTCCAAGCGCTAGCATGGGCCCCAGCGACCCCTCGAGGGGTCCCAGGGGTTCGCCAAACCACACCTGCCACCTTCCCAGCATGGGCACGGGCCCCAGCGACCCCGTGCGGTGTCCTAGTGGCTCGCCAAACGACACCTGCCACCTTGCCAGTGCGTGCACGGGCCCCAGCGACCCCTCGCGGGGTCTCAGCGGCTCGCCAAACGACACCTGGCACATTCCCAGCGCCAAGACAGGCTCCCAGCGACCCCACGTGGGGTCCCAGCAGATCACCAAACGACAACTGACACCTTCCAAGCGCGCACGGGCCCCCAGGTCCCCCGCGACTGGGTCCAAGAGGCTCGCCAAACGCCACCTGGCACCTTCCTTAGCAAGCCAAGACGGTCCCCAGGGACCCCAGGGTCCCAGCGGATCGACAAATGACAGTTCGCACCTTCCCAGCAAATGCGCTGGGCCCAGAGGCCTGTCAGACTACACCTGCCACATTCCCAGCGCACACACCGGCCCCAGCAACCCCACGCATGGTCAAAGCGGCTCGCCAAACGACACCTGGCACCTTCCCACGGCACGCACGGGCCCCAGCGACCCAGCGTGGGGTCCCAGTGGCTCGCCAAACGACACCTGGCACCTTCCCCACGGGCGCCAATGGGGCCCCATCGACCCTGCATCGGGGTCCCAGCAGCTCTCTAAACGACACCTGCCATCTTCACACCACTTGCACGGGCCCCAGCAACACCATGCGGGGTCCCAGCGGCTCGCCAAACGAAACCTGCCACCTTCCCAGCACGCACACGGCCATCAGCGAACCCGTGCGGGATCCCAGCGGCTCGCCAGACGACACCTGCCAGCTTCCCACCACGCGCACGAGCCCCAGCGATCACCAGACGACACCTGACACCTTCCAAGATGCGCGCATCGGGCCCCAGCGACCCCACGCGGGGTCCAAGAGGCTCGCCAAACGTCACATTCCCTAACCCTACACACATTCCCAGCACGCACGGTTCACAGGGACCCCGAGCGGGGTCCCAGCGGATCGCCAAATGACAGTTTGCACCTCCCAGCGCGCGGACGGGCCACAGCGACCCCGAGCGGAGACCCAGCGAATCGGCAAATGTCACCTGGCATCTTCCCAGCGTGCGCATGGGCCCCAGTGACCCCGCGCGGTCAAAGCGGCTCGCCAAACAACACCTGGCACCTCCCACGGCGCGCACGGGCCCCAGCGACTGCCGCCCAGGTCCCAGTGGCTCGCCAAACGACAGCTGTCACCTTCCTAGCGAAAGACGGGCCCCATCGACCCTGCACGGGGTCCCAGCAGCTCTCTAAATGACACCTGCCATCTTCCCACCACTGCACGGGGACCAGCGACACCACGATGGGTCCCAGCGGCCTCGCCAAACGAAACCTGCCACCTTCCCCAGCATGCACACGGGCCCCAGCGACACCCCATCTTCAGGGTCCCAGCAGCTTGCCAAATGACAGCTGTCACCTTACCAGCACACGCAAGGCCCCAGCGACCCGGGCGCTCCGGGTCCCAGCGGCAAACCAGACGCCATACCTACCACCTTCCAACCACGCCAAGCATCGGGCCCCAGCGACCCTGGGGCGTCCCAGCTGTTCGCCAAACGACACCTGTCACCTTCCCCAGTGTAAGCGCCGCAAGGCCCCAGCAACCGCGGGGATTTCCCAGCGGCTTGTCAAACCACACCTGCCACCTTCCCAGCACACACACCAGCCCCAGCGACCCCATCGCCAGTCAGTGCGGCTCGCCAAACGGCACCTGGCACCTTCCCAGCGGATAAGACACCCCAGCGACCCCGCACGGGGTCCCAGCGGCAAGCCAGACGACACCTGGCACCTTACCAGCAGCGCATCGGCCCCATCGACTTTGCACGGGGTCCCAGCAGCCTCCCAAACGACACCTGCCACCTTCCCACCACTCAAGACGGGGCCCCAGCGGCTCGCCAAATGACACCTGCCATCTTCCCAGCGCACACCAGCCCCAGTGACCAAACGCGCGTGGTCAAAGCATCTCGCCAAACGACACCTACCACCTTCCCAGCATGCACACGGCCTCCGCATGACCCCCCTGTGGGATTCCAGCGGCTCGCCAAACGACACCTGCCACATTCCCAGCACGCACACAGACCCCCAGCGACCCTGCCGTGTCTCAGCAGCTCGCCAAACCACACCTGCCACCTTCCCAGTGCGTGCATGGGCCCAGTGACCCCTGCTGGGTCTCAGCGGCTCGCCAAAAGTCACCTGGCACCTTCCTAGCGGGTAAACAGGCCTCAGCGACCCCACGCACGGTTCCAGCGGCTCGCCATATGACACTTGGCACCTTCCCATCGGGCGCATGGGGACCCAGCTACCCCAGCGGGGTCCCAGGGGCTCGCCAAATGACACCTCTCACCTTCCCAGCGGCATACGGTCCCAGACACCCCGCTGGGTCCCAGTGGATCGCCAAATGACACCTGCCACCTTCCAAGCGCCAGCATGGGCCCCAGCGACCCCGAGGGGTCCCAGGGGTCATCAAACCACACCTGCCACCTTCCCCAGCATGGGCACGGGCCCCAGCGACCCCGCGCGGTGTCCTAGTGGCTCGCCAAACGACACCTGCCACCTTCCCAGGACGCCAAGACGGGCCCCCAGCGACCCCACGGGTCCTAGCGGCTCGCCAAACGACACCTGCCACGCTGCCAGTGCGTGCATCGGGCCCCAGCGACCCCTCGCGGGGTCTCAGCAGCTCGCCAAACGACACCTGGCACATTCCCAGCACGCGCACAGGCCCCAGCGACCCCACGTGGGGTCCCAGCAGATCACCAAACGACAACTGACACCTTCCAAGACCACTGGCAACACGGGCCTCCCAGCGAACCCCGCGGGGTCCAAGAGGCTCGCCAAACGCCACCTGGCACCTTCCCAGCGCCAAGACGGGTCCCCAGGGACCCCTCACAGGGTCCCAGCGGATCGACAAATGACAGTTCGCACCTTCCCAGCAAATGCGCGGGGCCCAGAGGCTTGTCAGACTACACCTGCCACATTCCCAGCGCACACACCGGCCTCAGCGACCCCACGCATGGTCAAAGCGGCTCGCCAAACGACACCTGGCACCTTCCCACGGCACGCACGGGCCCCAGCGACCCAGCGTGGGGTCCCAGTGGCTCAAAACGACACCTGGCACCTTCCCACGGCACGCATGGGCCCCATCGACCCTGCACGGGGTCCCAGCAGCTCTCTAAACGACACCTGCCATCTTCACACCACTTGCACGGGCCCCAGCAACACCATGCGGGGTCCCAGCGGCTCGCCAAACGAAACCTGCCACCTTCCCAGCACGCACACGGCCATCAGCGAACCCGTGCGGGATCCCAGCGGCTCACCAGACGACACCTTAGCTTCCCACCATGCGCACGAGCCCCAGCGGATCACCAGACGACACCTGACACCTTCCAAAGGCGCGACGGGTTCCCCAGCGACCCCACGCGGGGTCCAAGAGGCTCGCCAAACGTCACATTCCCTAACCCTACACACATTCCCAGCGCGCACGGTTCACAGGGACCCCGAGCGGGGTCCCAGCGGATCGCCAAATGACAGTTTGCACCTCCCAGCGCGCGGACGGGCCACAGCGACCCCGAGCGGAGACCCAGCGAATCGGCAAATGTCACCTGGCATCTTCCCAGCGTGCGCATGGGCCCCAGTGACCCCGCGCGTGGTCAAAGCGGCTCGCCAAACAACACCTGGCACCTCCCACGGCGCGCACGGGCCCCAGCGACCAAGCGCGTGGTCCCAGTGGCTCGCCAAACGACAGCTGTCACCTTCCTAGCGAGCGCACAGGCCCCATCGACCCTGCACGGGGTCCCAGCAGCTCTCTAAATGACACCTGCCATCTTCCCACCACTCGCACGGGGACCAGCGACACCACGATGGGTCCCAGCGGCTCACCAAACGAAACCTGCCACCTTCCCTGCATGCACACGGGCCCCAGCGACACCGTGCAGGGTCCCAGCAGCTTGCCAAACGACAGCTGTCACCTTACCAGCACACGCAAGGGCCCCAGCGACCCGGCGCGTGGTCCCAGCGGCAAACCAGACGACACTTACCACCTTCCAACCACGCGCACGGGCCCCAGCGACCCCGTGCGGCGTCCCAGCGGTTCGCCAAACGACACCTGTCACCTTCCCAGCGCGCGCAAGGGCGCCAGCAACCGCGCGCGATTTCCCAGCGGCTTGTCAAACCACACCTGCCACCTTCCCAGCGCACACACCGGCCCCAGCAACCCCACGCATGGTCAAAGCGCTCGCCAAACGACACCTGGCACCTTCCCACGGCACGCGACGGGCCCCAGCGACCCAGCGGGGGGTCCCAGTGGCTCGCCAAACGACACCTGGCACCTTCCCACGGGCGCCAAGATGGGCCCCATCGACCCTGCATGGGGTCCCAGCAGCCTCTAAACGACACCTGCCATCTTCACACCACTTGCACGTGCCCCAGCAACAGCATTCGGGGTCCCAGCGGCTCGCCAAACGAAACCTGCCACCTTCCCAGCATGCACACGGCCATCAGCGAACCCGCAAAAAGGGATCCCAGCGGCTCGCCAGACGACACCTGCCAGCTTCCCACCACGCCGCATCAGCCCCAGCGGATCACCAGACGACACCTGACACCTTCCAAGCGTCGCGCCCCAGCGACCCCACGCGGGGTCCAAGAGGCTCGCCAAACGTCACATTCCCTAACCCTACACACATTCCCAGCGCGCACGGTTCACAGGGACCCCGAGCGGGGTCCCAGCGGATCGCCAAATGACAGTTTGCACCTCCCAACGCGCGGACGGGCCACAGCGACCCCGAGCGGAGACCCAGCGAATCGGCAAATGTCACCTGGCACCTTCCCAGCGTGCGCATGGGCCCCAGTGACCCCGCGCAGGGTCCCAACCGATCGCCAAATGACACCTGCCACCTTCCCAGTACGCTGTCGGGGCCCCAGCGACCCCAAGACGGAGTCCCAGCTGCTCGCCAAACGACACCTGACACCTTCCAAGCGGACACACACCAGCGACCCCGCGCGGGGTCCAAGAGGCTCGCCAAACGCCACCTGGCACCTTCCCAGCGCGCACGGTCCCCAGGGACCCCTCACAGGGTCTCAGCGGATCGACAAATGACAGTTCGCACCTTCCCAGCAAATGCGCGGGGCCCAGAGGCTTGTCAGACTACACCTGCCACATTCCCAGCGCAAACACCGGCCCCAGCGACCCCACGCATGGTCAAAGCGGCTCGCCAAACGACACCTGGCACCTTCCCACGGCACGCACGGGCCCCAGCGACCCAGCGTGGGGTCCCAGTGGCTCGCCAAACGACACCTGGCACCTTCCCACGGCGCGCATGGGCCCCATCGACCCTGCACGGGGTCCCAGCAGCTCTCTAAACGACACCTGCCATCTTCACACCACTTCATGACGGGCCCCAGCGACACCATGCGGGGTCCCAGCGGCTCGCCAAACGAAACCTGCCACCTTCCCAGCACGCACACGGCCATCAGCGAACCCGTGTGGGATCCCAGCGGCTCGCCAGACGACACCTGGCACCTTCCCACGGCACGCACGGGCCCCAGCGACCCAGCGTGGGGTCCCAGCAGCTCTCTAAATGACACCTGCCATTTTCCCACCGCTCGCAAGGGGATCAGCAACACCGCGCGGGGTCCCAGCGGCTCGCCAAACGACACCTGCCACATTCCCAGCGAGCGCACAGGCCCCAGCAACCCCACGTGGGGTCCCAGCAGATCACCAAACGACACCTGACACCTTCCAAGCGCGCACACGGGCCCCAGCGACGCCGCGCGGGGTCCAAGAGGCTCGCCAAACGCCACCTGGCACCTTCCCAGCGCGCACGGTCCCCAGGGACCCCGCAGAGGGTCCCAGCGGATCGACAAATGACAGTTCGCACCTTCCCAGCAAATGCGCGGGGCCCAGAGGCTTGTCAAACTACACCTGCCACATTCCCAGCGCACACACCAGCCCCAGCGACCCCACGCATGGTCAAAGCGGCTCGCCAAACGACACCTGGCACATTCCCACGGCACGCACGGGCCCCAGCGACCCAGCGTGGGGTCCCAGTGGCTCGCCAAACGACACCTGGCACCTTCCCACGGGCGCCAAGATGGGCCCCATCGACCCTGCATCGGGGTCCCAGCAGCTCTCTAAACGACACCTGCCATCTTCACACCACTCGCACGGGCCCCAGAAACACCATGCGGGGTCCCAGCGGCTCGCCAAACTAAACCTGCCACCTTCCCAGCACGCACACGGCCATCAGCGAACCTGTGCGGGATCCTAGTGGCTCGCCAAACGACACCTGCCACCTTCCCAGCACGCGCACGAGCCCCAGCGACCCCACGCGGGGTCCCAGCGGCTCGCCAAACGACACCTGCCACCTTGCCAGTGCGTGCACGGGCCCCAGCGACCCCTCGCAGGGTCTCAGCGGCTCGCGAAACGACACCTGGCACCTTCCCAGCGCCGACGGGCCCCAGTGACCCCGCGCAGGGTCCCAACCGATCGCCAAATGACACCTGCACCTTCCCAGTGCGGGCATGGGCCCCAGCGACCCCACGCGTGGTCAAAGCGGCTCGCCAAACAACACCTGGCACCTCCCACGGCGCGCATGGGCCCCAGCGACCAAGCGCGGGGTCCCAGTGGCTCGCCAAACGACAGCTGTCACCTTCTTAGCGAGCACATGGGCCCCATCGACCCTGCACGGGGTCCCAGCAGCCTCCCAAACGACACCTGCCACCTTCCCACCACTCGCACGTGCCCCAGCGGCTCGCCAAACGACACCTGACACTTTTCCAGTGGGCATACGGGCCCCAGACACCCCGCGCTGTGTCCCAGTGGATCGCCAAATGACACCTGCCACCTTCCAAGCGCTAGCATGGGCCCCAGCGACCACTCGAGGGGTCCCAGGGGTTCGTCAAACCACACCTGCCACCTTCCCAGCATGGGCACGGGCCCCAGCGACCCCGTGCGGTGTCCTAGTGGCTCGCCAAACGACACCTGCCACCTTGCCAGTGCAGCGGGTCCCCCCAGCGACCCCTCGCGGGGTCTCAGCGGCTCGCCAAACGACACCTGGCACATTCCCAGCGCGCGCACAGGCCCCAGCGACCCCACGTGGGGTCCCAGCAGATCACCAAACGACAACTGACACCTTCCAAGCGCGTACACGGGCCCCAGCGACCCCGCGCGGGGTCCAAGAGGCTCGCCAAACGCCACCTGGCACCTTCCCAGCACCACGGTCCCCAGGGACCCCTCACAGGGTCCCAGCGGATCGACAAATGACAGTTCGCACCTTCCCAGCAAATGCGCGGGGCCCAGAGGCCTGTCAGACTACACCTGCCACATTCCCAGCGCACACACCGGCCCCAGCAACCCCACGCATGGTCAAAGCGGCTCGCCAAACGACACCTGGCACCTTCCCACGGCACGCACGGGGACCCCAGCGACCAGCGTGGGGTCCCAGTGGCTCGCCAAACGACACCTGGCACCTTCCCCACGGGCGCGCATGGGCCCCATCGACCCCTGCATCGGGTCCCAGCAGCTCTCAAACCACACCTGCCATCTTCACACCACTTGCACGGGCCCCAGCAACACCATGCGGGTCCCAGCGGCTCGCCAAACGAAACCTGCCACCTTCCCAGCACGCACACGGCCATCAGCGGCCCCGCGCGGGATCCCAGCGCTCGCCAGACGACACCTGCCAGCTTCCCACCACGCGCACGGCCCCCAGCGGATCACCAGACGACACCTGACACCTTCCAAAGACGGGCTCCCCAGCGACCCCACGCGGGTCCAAGAGGCTCGCCAAACGTCACATTCCCTAACCCTACACACATTCCCAGCACGCACGGTTCACAGGGACCCCGAGCGGGGTCCCAGCGGATCGCCAAATGACAGTTTGCACCTCCCAGCTGCAAGCGGACGGGCCACAGCGACCCCGCGGCGGAGACCCAGCGAATCGGCAAATGTCACCTGGCATCTTCCCAGCGTGCGATGGGCCCCAGTGACCCCGCGTGGGTCAAAGCGGCTCGCCAAACAACACCTGGCACCTCCCACGGCGCGACGGGGTCCCAGCGACCAAGCCGCGGGTCCCAGTGGCTCGCCAAACGACAGCTGTCACCTTCCTAGCGAAGACGGGCCCCATCGACCCTGCACGGGTCCCAGCAGCTCTCTAAATGACACCTGCCATCTTCCCACCACTGCACGGGGACCAGCGACACCACGATGGGTCCCAGCGCCTGCCAAACGAAACCTGCCACCTTCCCTGCATGCACACGGGCCCCAGCGACACCGCAGGGTCCCAGCAGCTTGCCAAATGACAGCTGTCACCTTACCAGCACACGCAAGGGGCCCCAGCGACCGGCTGCGGGTCCCAGCGGCAAACCAGACGACACTTACCACCTTCCAACCACGCCAAGCGTGGGCCCCAGCGACCCGCGGGCGGCGCCCCAGCGGAAACGCCAAACGACACCTGTCACCTTCCCAGTGGCGCCAAGGGGCGCCAGCAACCATCAAATATGATTTCCCAGCGGCTTGTCAAACCACACCTGCCACCTTCCCAGCACACACCAGCCCCAGCGACCCACGCCAGTCAAAAGGGCTCGCCAAACGGCACCTGGCACCTTCCCAGCGCGCACACACCCCAGCGACCCCGCACGGGGTCCCAGCGGCAAGCCAGACGACACCTGGCACCTTACCAGCGAGCGCACGGGCCCCATCGACTTTGCACGGGGTCCCAGCAGCCTCCCAAACGACACCTGCCACCTTCCCACCACTCATCGGCCCCCACCTCGCCAAATGACACCTGCCATCTTCCCAGCGACACACCAGCCCCCAGTGACCAAACGCCAAGGTGGTCAAAGCATCTCGCCAAACGACACCTACCACCTTCCCAGCATGCACACGGCCCCTCCACCCGCACGGGATTCCAGCTGCTCGCCAAACGACACCTGCCACATTCCCAGCACGCACAGACCCCAGCGACCCCTCGCCGTGTCTCAGCAGCTCGCCAAACGACACCTGCCACCTTCCCAGTAAGTGCATGGGCCCCAGTGACCCCTCACAGGGTCTCAGCGGCTCGCCAAAAGTCACCTGGCACCTTCCTAACCACGCAAACAGGCCCCAGCGACTTCCCACGGTTCCAGCGGCTCGCCATATGACACTTGGCACCTTCCCATCGGGCGCATGGGACCCAGCGACCCCGAGCGGGGGTCCCAGGGGCTCGCCAAATGACACCTCTCACCTTCCCAGCGGGCATACCGGGTCCCAGACACCCCGCTGGGTCCCAGTGGATCGCCAAATGACACCTGCCACCTTCCAGCAGCATGGGCCCCAGCGACCCATCGAGGGGTCCCAGGGTTCACAAACCACACCTGCCACCTTCCCAGCATGGGCACGGCCCCAGCGACCCCGCGTGTGGGTGTCCCAGTGGCTCGCCAAACGACACCTGCCACCTTCCCAGGACGCCAGAAACGGGCCCCAGCGACCCCCATCAGGGGTCCTAGCGGATCCCGCCAAACGACACCTGCCACGCTGCCAGTGCGTGCATCCAGTTCTCAGCGACCCCTCACGGGGTCTCAGCAGCTCGCCAAACGACACCTGGCACATTCCCAGCGCTAAAAGACAGGCCCCCAGCGGACCCCCAATGGGGGGTCCCAGCAGATCACCAAACGACAACTGACACCTTCCAAGCGCGCACACGGGCCCCAGCGACCCCGCGCGGGGTCCAAGAGGCTCGCCAAACGCCACCTGGCACCTTCCCAGCGCGCACGGTCCCCAGGGACCCCTCACAGGGTCCCAGCGGATCGACAAATGACAGTTCGCACCTTCCCAGCAAATGCGCGGGGTCCAGAGGCTTGTCAGACTACACCTGCCACATTCCCAGCGCACACACCGGCCCCAGCGACCCCACGCATGGTCAAAGCGGCTCGCCAAACGACACCTGGCACCTTCCCACGGCACGCACGGGCCCCAGCGACCCAGCGTGGGGTCCCAGTGGCTCGCCAAACGACACCTGGCACCTTCCCACGGCACGCATGGGCCCCATCGACCCTGCACGGGGTCCCAGCAGCTCTCTAAACGACACCTGCCATCTTCACACCACTTGCACGGGCCCCAGCAACACCATGCGGGGTCCCAGCGGCTCGCCAAACTAAACCTGCCACCTTCCCAGCACGCACACGGCCATCAGCGAACCCGTGCAAGGGATCCCAGCGGCTCACCAGACGACACCTGCCACCTTCCCACCATGCGCATCGAGCCCCAGCGATCACCAGACGACACCTGACACCTTCCAAGCGTTTGCGATTGGGCCCCAGCGACCCTTAATGCTGGGTCCAAGAGGCTCGCCAAACGTCACCTGGCACCTAACCCTACACACCATTCCCAGCCAAGACGGTTCACAGGGACCCCCGCCGGTCCCAGCGGATCGCCAAATGACAGTTTGCACCTCCCAGCTCGCTGGACGGGCCACAGCGACCCGAGCGGAGACCCAGCGAATCGGCCCAAATGTCACCTGGCATCTTCCCAGCGTGCGATGGGCCCCAGTGACCCCGCAGGGTCCCAGCAGCTCGCCAAACAACACCTGGCACCTTCCCACCACTTTCGCACGGGCCCCAGCGACCAAGCGCTGCGGGTCCCAGTGGCTCGCCAAACGACAGCTGTCACCTTCTAGCGAAATGACGGGGCCCCATCGACCCTGCACGGGTCCCAGCAGCTCTCTAAATGACACCTGCCATCTTCCCACCACTGCACGGGGACCAGCGACACCACGATGGGTCCCAGCGGCTCACCAAACGAAACCTGCCACCTTCCCTGCATGCACACGGGCCCCAGCGACACCGCGCAGGGTCCCAGCAGCTTGCCAAACGACAGCTGTCACCTTACCAGCACACGCAGGGCCCCAGCGACCCAATGGGTCCCAGCAGGTCCCAGCGACAAACCAGACGACACTTACCACCTTCCAACCACGCCAAGACGGGCCCCAGCGCCCCCTGGCACCTTCCCAGCGGTTCGCCAAACGACACCTGTCACCTTCCCAGCGCGTGACAAATGACAGGGCGCACCTTCCCAGCAAATCCGCGATTTCCAGCCCTTGTCAAACCACACCTGCCACCTTCCCAGCGCACACACCGCCCCAGCAACCCCACGCGATGGTCAAAGCGGCTCGCCAAACGACACCTGGCACCTTCCCACGCACGCACGGGCCCCAGCGACCCAGCGTGGGGTCCCAGTGGCTCGCCAAACGACACCTGGCACCTTCCCACGGCGCATGGGCCCCCCATCGACCCTGCATGGGTCCCAGCAGCTCTCTAAACGACACCTGCCATCTTCACACCACTTGCACGTGCCCCAGCAACACCATGCGGGTCCCAGCGGCTCGCCAAACGAAACCTGCCACCTTCCCAGCACGCACACGCCATCAGCGAACCCGTCAGGGGATCCCAGCGGCTCGCCAGACGACACCTGCCAGCTTCCCCACCACGCCCACGAGCCCCAGCGGATCACCAGACGACACCTGACACCTTCCAAGCGCATGACGGGTCTCCAGCGACCCCACGCTGGGTCCAAGAGGCTCGCCAAACGCCACATTCCCTAACCCTACACACATTCCCAGCGCAAGACGGTTCACAGGGACCCCGAAAGGGTCCCAGCGATCGCCAAAATGACAGTTTGCACCTCCCAACGCCGCGGACGGGCCAGCGACCCCGAAAGGGAGACCCAGCGAATCGGCAAATGTCACCTGGCACCTTCCCAGCGTCGTATGGGGCCCCAGTGACCCCGCAAGGGGTCCCAAACCGATCTTAAATGACACTTGACACCTTCCCAGTGCGGGCATGGGCCCCCAGCGACCCCCCACGCGTGGTCAAAGCGCCGCCAAAGAACACCTGGCACCTCCCACGGCGCAGACGGGCCCCAGCGACCCGCTGGGTCCCAGTGGCTCGCCAAACGACAGCTGTCACCTTCCTAGTGAGCACACGGGCCCCATCGACCCCTGCACGGGTCCCAGCAGCTCTCCAAACGACACCTGCCACCTTCCCACCACCACCCACCATGCTCCCCAGCGGCTCGCCAAACGACACCTGACACTTTTCCAGCGCCAAGCACATGGCCCCCAGCGACCCGAGCTGGGGTCCCAGGGCTCGCCAAATGACACCTGTCACCTTCCCAGCGGGCATAATGGGCCCCAGACACCACGCGCTGGGTCCCAGTGGATCGCCAAATGACACCTGCCACCTTCCAAGCGCTAGCATGGGCCCCAGCGACCCCTCGAGGGGTCCCAGGGGTTCGTCAAACCACACCTGCCACCTTCCCAGCATGGGCACGGGCCCCAGCGACCCCGTGCGGTGTCCTAGTGGCTCGCCAAACGACACCTGCCACCTTCCCAGCACGCCAAGATTGGGTCCTAGCAGCTCGCCAAACGACACCCGCCACGCTGCAGCGCATCGGGCCCCAGCATGCCCCTCAAGGGTCTCAGCAGCTCGCCAAACGACACCTGGCACATTCCCAGCACGCGCACAGGCCCCAGCGACCCCACGTGGGGTCCCAGCAGATCACCAAACGACAACTGACACCTTCCAAGCGCGCACACGGGCCCCAGCAGCGACCCCTGCCAAGGTCCAAGAGGCTCGCCAAACGCCACCTGGCACCTTCCCAGCGCGCACGGTCCCCAGGGACCCCTCACAGGGTCCCAGCGGATCGACAAATGACAGTTCGCACCTTCCCAGCAAATGCGCGGGGCCCAGAGGCTTGTCAGACTACACCTGCCACATTCCCAGCGCACACCGGCCCCCCAGCGAATTCCACGCATGGTCAAAGCGGCTCGCCAAACGACACCTGGCACCTTCCCACGGCACGCACGGGCCCCAGCGACCCAGCGGGGGTCCCAGTGGCTCGCCAAACGACACCTGGCACCTTCCCACGGCACGCATGGGCCCCATCGACCCTGCATCGGGTCCCAGCAGCTCTCTAAACGACACCTGCCATCTTCACACCACTTGCACGGGCCCCAGCAACACCATGCGGGTCCCAGCGGCTCGCCAAACGAAAACCTGCCACCTTCCCAGCACGCGACACGGCCATCAGCGAACCCGCAGGGGATCCCAGCGCTCGCCAGACGACACCTGCTAGCTTCCCACCACGCCATCACGAGCCCCAGCGGATCAGCAGACGACACCTGACACCTTCCAAGCATGCGCGACGGCCTCCCAGCGACCCCACGCGGGGTCCAAGAGGCTCGCCAAACGTCACATTCCCTAACCCTACACACACATTCCCAGCGCCTTGGTTCACAGGGACCCCGAAAGGAGACCCAGCGAATCGGCAAATGTCACCTGGCATCTTCCCAGCGCGCATGGGCCCCAGTGACCCCGCTGCGGTCAAAGCGGCGCCAAACAACACCTGGCACCTCCCACGGCGCGCGCGGTCCCCAGCGACCAAGCCGCTGTGGTCCCAGTGGCTCGCCAAACGACAGCTGTCACCTTCCTAGCGGAAAGACGGGCCCCATCGACCCTGCACGGGTCCCAGCAGCTCTCTAAATGACACCTGCCATCTTCCCACCACTGCACGGGGACCAGCGACACCACGATGGGTCCCAGCGGCTCACCAAACGAACCTGCCACCTTCCCTGCATGCACACGGGCCCCAGCGACACCGGTGCAGGGTCCCAGCAGCTTGCCAAACGACAGCTGTCACCTTACCAGCACACGCAGAAGGGCCCCAGCGACCCGGGCGTGGTCCCAGCGGCAAACCAGACGACACTTACCGCTTTCCAACCACGCCAACGGGCCCCAGCGACCCGCAGCGGGCGCCCCAGCGTTTCGGCCAAACGACACCTGTCACCTTCCCCAGCAAAGGGCGCCAGCAACCGCGCGCGATTTCCCAGCGGCTTGTCAAACCACACCTGCCACCTTCCCAGCACACACACCAGCCCCAGCGACCCCACGCGTAGTCAGTGCGGCTCGCCAAACGGCACCTGGCACCTTCCCAGCGCGCACACACCCCAGCGACCCCACGACGGGTCCCAGCGGCAAGCCAGACGACACCTGGCACCTTACCAGCGAGCGCACGGGCCCCATCGACTTTGCACGGGGTCCCAGCAGCCTCCCAAACGACACCTGCCACCTTCCCACCACTCGCACGGGCCCTAGCGGCTCGCCAAATGACACCTGCCATCTTCCCAGCGCACACACCAGCCCCAGTGACCAAACGCGCGTGGTCAAAGCATCTCGCCAAACGACACCTACCACCTTCCCAGCATGCACACGGCCCTCCGCGACCCCGTGTGGGATTCCAGCGGCTCGCCAAACGACACCTGCCACATTCCCAGCACGCACACAGACCCCAGCGACCCCTCGCCGTGTCTCAGCAGCTCGCCAAACGACACCTGCCACCTTCCCAGTGCGTGCATGGGCCCCAGTGACCCCGCGCGGGGTCTCAGCGGCTCGCCAAAAGTCACCTGGCACCTTCCTAGCGCGCAAACAGGCCTCAGCGACCCCACGCACGGTTCCAGCGGCTCGCCATATGACACTTGGCACCTTCCCCATCGGGCGATGGGACCCAGCCACCAACGCCGTGGGTCCCAGCGGATTACCAAACGACACCTGACACTTTTCCAGCGCCAAGACATGGGCCCCAGCGACCCCCGCTGGGGTCCCAGGGGCTCGCCAAATGACACCTGTCACCTTCCCAGCGGGCATACGGGCCCCAGACACCCGCTGGCTGGGTCCCAGTGGATCGCCAAATGACACCTGCCACCTTCCAAGCGCTAGCATGGGCCCCAGCGACGACCTCGAGGGGTCCCAGGGTTCATTCGCCAAACACACCTGCCACCTTCCCAGCATGGGCACGGGCCCCAGCGACCCCCCCTTGGTGTCCTAGTGGCTCGCCAAACGACACCTGCCACCTTCCCAGCACGCCGCCACGGGCCCCAGGGACCCGGTGCAAGGTCCCAGCGGCTCGCCAAACGACACCTGCCACGTTGCCAGTGCGTGCACGGGTTCAGCGACCCTCGTGGGGTCTCAGCAGCTCGCCAAACGACACCTGGCACATTCCCAGCGCTACAAGACAGGCCCCAGCGACCCCCATCGGGGTCCCAGCAGATCACCAAACGACAACTGACACCTTCCAAGCCCTGCGACACGGGTTCCCAGCGACCCCGCCAAGGTCCAAGAGGTTTGCCAAACGCCACCTGGCACCTTCCCAGCGCCAAGAGACGGTCCCCAGGGACCCCTCACAGGGTCCCAGCGGATCGACAAAATGACAGTTCGCACCTTCCCAGCAAATGCGCGGGGCCCAGAGGCTTGTCAGACTACACCTGCCACATTCCCAGCGCACACACCGGCCCCAGCGACCCCACGCATGGTCAAAGCGGCTCGCCAAACGACACCTGGCACCTTCCCACGGCACGCACGGGCCCCAGCGACCCAGCGTGGGGTCCCAGTGGCTCGCCAAACGACACCTGGCACCTTCCCACGGCACGCATGGGCCCCATCGACCCTGCACGGGGTCCCAGCAGCTCTCTAAACGACACCTGCCATCTTCACACCACTTGCACGGGCCCCAGCAACACCATGCGGGGTCCCAGCGGCTCGCCAAACGAAACCTGCCACCTTCCCAGCACGCACACGGCCATCAGCGAACCCGTGCGGGATCCCAGCGGCTCGCCAGACGACACCTGCTAACTTCCCACCACGCGCACGAGCCCCAGCGGATCACCAGACGACACCTGACACCTTCCAAGCATGCGCACGGGCCCCAGCGACCCCACGCGGGGTCCAAGAGGCTCGCCAAACGTCACATTCCCTAACCCTACACACATTCCCAGCGCGCACGGTTCACAGGGACCCCGAGCGGAGACCCAGCGAATCGGCAAATGTCACCTGGCATCTTCCCAGCGTCATGATGGGCCCCAGTGACCCCGCCACGTGGTCAAAGCGGCTCGCCAAACAACACCTGGCACCTCCGCGGCCAAGCGGGGCCCAGCGACCCCCGTGGTCCCAGTGGCTCTCCAAACGACAGCTGTCACCTTCCTATGGTGGCACGACAAATGGCCCCATCGACCCTGCACGGGGTCCCAGCAGCTCTAAATGACACCTGCCATCTTCCCACCACTTTCACGGGACCAGCGACACCACGATGGGTCCCAGCGGCTCACCAAACGAAACCTGCCACCTTCCTGCATGCACATGGCGAAAACCCCAGCGACACCGTGCAGGGTCCCAGCAGCTTGCCAAACGACAGCTGTCACCTTACCAGCACAAACCAGGCCCCAGCGACCCGGTAGCGGGTCCCAGCGGCAAACCAGACGACACTTACCACCTTCCAACCACGCCAACGGGCCCCAGCGACCCGCAAATGGGGTCCCAGCGTTCGCCAAACGACACCTGTCACCTTCCCAGCCCAAAATGGCGCCAAGCAACCCAAAATTTCCCAGCGGCTTGTCAAACCACACCTGCCACCTTCCCAGCACACACACCAGCCCCAGCGACCCCCACGCCAAAGAGATCAGTGGGCTCGCCAAACGGCACCTGGCACCTTCCCAGCGCACACACCCCAGCGACCCCCGCAAGACGGGTCCCAGCAGCAAGCCAGACGACACCTGGCACCTTCCCACCACTGAACCGGCCCCAGCGGCTCGCCAAATGACACCTGCCATCTTCCCAGCGCACACACCAGCCCCAGTGACCAAACGCGCGTGGTCAAAGCATCTCGCCAAACGACACCTACCACCTTCCCAGCATGCACACAGCCCTCCCAGTGACCCCGCAGGGATTCCAGCATCTCGCCAAACGACACCTGCCACATTCCCAGCATGCACACAGACCCCAGCGACCCCTGCTGTGGTCTCCAGCAGCTCGCCAAACGACACCTGCCACCTTCCCAGTGCGTGCAGGCCCCAGTGACCCCGTATCTCAGGTCTCAGCGGCACCTGCCACCTCCCAGTCACCTGGCCATCTTCCTAGCGTAACAAAAGCTCACCTGGCCTCAGCGGGGAGACACGACCCCACGGTTCCAGCGGCTCGCATATGACACTTGGCACCTTCCCATCGGGCGATGGGGACCCAGCCACCCCAAGCGGGTCCCAGCGGATTACCAAACGACACCTGACACTTTTCCAGCGCGCATGACATGGCCCCAGCGACCCCCGAAGGCGGGGTCCCAGGGGCTCGCCAAATGACACCTGTCACCTTCCCAGCGGGCATACAACCCCAGACACCCCCGCTGGGTCCCAGTGGATCGCCAAATGACACCTGCCACCTTCCAAGCGCTAGCATGGGCCCCAGCGACCCCTCGAGGGGTCCCAGGGGTTCGCCAAACCACACCTGCCACCTTCCCAGCATGGGCACGGGCCCCAGCGACCCCCGTATGGGTGTCCTAGTGGCTCGCCAAACGACACCTGCCACCTTCCCAGCACGCACAGGCCCCAGGGACCCCACAGCGTGGTCCTAGCGGCAAACCAAACGACACCTGCCACGTTGCCAGTGCGTGCACGGGCCCCAGCGACCCCTCGCGGGGTCTCAGCAGCTCGCCAAACGACACCTGGCACATTCCCAGCGCGCGCACAGGCCCCAGCGACCCCACGTGGGGTCCCAGCAGATCACCAAACGACAACTGACACCTTCCAAGGCAATAAAATGTTCGGGCCCCAGCGACCCCGCGCGGGGTCCAAGAGGCTTGCCAAACGCCACCTGGCACCTTCCCAGCGCGCACGGTCCCCAGGGACCCCTCACAGGGTCCCAGCAGATCGACAAATGACAGTTCGCACCTTCCCAGCAAATGCGCGGGGCCCAGAGGCTTGTCAGACTACACCTGTCACATTCCCAGCGCACACACCGGCCTCAGCGACCCCACGCATGGTCAAAGCGGCTCGCCAAACGACACCTGGCACCTTCCCACGGCACGCACGGGCCCCAGCGACCCAGCGTGGGGTCCCAGTGGCTCGCCAAACGACACCTGGCACCTTCCCACGGCACGCATGGGCCCCATCGACCCTGCACGGGATCCCAGCAGCTCTCTAAACGACACCTGCCATCTTCACACCACTTGCACGGGCCCCAGCAACACCATGCGGGGTCCCAGCGGCTCGCCAAACCCTGCCACCTTCCCAGCACGCACACGGCCATCAGCGAACCCGCATGCGGGATCCCAGCGCTCACCAGACGACACCTGCTAGCTTCCCACCACGCGCCACGAGCCCCAGCGGATCACCAGACGACACCTGACACCTTCCTAAAGGTGCATCGGCCCCAGCGACCCCACGCTGGGTCCAAGAGGCTCGCCAAACGTCACATTCCCTAACCCTACACACATTCCCAGCGCCAAGACGGTTCACAGGGACCCCGAAGCCGGGTCCCAGCGGATCGCCAAATGACAGTTTGCACCTCCCAGCGCCGGACGGGCCACAGCGACCCGAGCAGAGACCCAGCGGATCGGCAAATGTCACCTGGCATCTTCCCAGCGTGCGCATGGGCCCCAGTGACCCCGCTGCAAGGTGGGTCAAAGCTCGCCAAACAACACCTGGCACCTCCCCACGGCGCCAAGACGGGCCCCAGCGACCAAGCGCTGGGTCCCAGTGGCTCGCCAAACGACAGCTGTCACCTTCCTAGCGAAAGCGCACGGGCCCCATCGACCCTGCACGGGGGTCCCAGCAGCTCTCTAAATGACACCTGCCATCTTCCCACCACTTTCGACGGGGACCAGCGACACCACGATGGGTCCCAGCGGCTCGCCAAACGAAACCTGCCACCTTCCCGTGCACACGGGCCCCAGCGACACCGCGTAGGGTCCCAGCAGCTTGCCAAACGACAGCTGTCACCTTCCAGCACACGCAAGGGCCCCAGCGACCCGTAGCGCGTGGGTCCCAGCGGCAAACCAGACGACACTTACCACCTTCCAACCACGCCGCACGGGCCCCAGCGACCCCCCAAAAAGGCCCCCAGCGGTTCGCCAAACGACACCTGTCACCTTCCCAGCGCCTTCGCAGGGCGCCAGCAACCGCGCATATTTCCCAGCGGCTTGTCAAACCACACCTGCCACCTTCCCAGCACACACACCAGCCCCAGCGACCCCATCGCGCCAGGTCAGTGCGGCTCGCCAAACGGCACCTGGCACCTTCCCAGTGCGCACACACCCCCCAGCGACCAAGACGGGTCCCAGCGGCAAGCCAGACGACACCTGGCACCTTCCCACCACTGCGGACGGGGCCCTAGCGGCTCGCCAAAATGACACCTGCCATCTTCACAGCGCACACACCAGCCCCAGTGACCAAACGCGTGGTCAAAGCATCTCCAAACGACACCTACCACCTTCCCAGCATGCACACGGCACCAAATACCCAGCGGCTCGCCAAACGACACCAGCAGATTCCCAGCACACACAGACCCCAGCGACCCTCCGGTCTCAGCAGCTTGCCAAACGACACCTGCCACCTTCCCAGTGCGTGGATGGGCCCCAGTGACCCCGCGCGGGGTCTCAGCGGCTCGCCAAAAGTCACCTGGCACCTTCCTAGCGCGCAAACAGGCCTCAGCGACCCCACGCACGGTTCCAGCGGCTCGCCATATGACACTTGGCACCTTCCCATCGGGCGCATGGGACCCAGCGACCCCACGCGTGGTCCCAGCGGATTACCAAACGACACCTGACACTTTTCCAGCGCGCACATGGGCCCCAGCGACCCCGCGCTGGGTCCCAGGGGCTCGCCAAATGACACCTGTCACCTTCCCAGCGGGCATACGGGCCCCAGACACCCCGCGCTGGGTCCCAGTGGATCGCCAAATGACACCTGCCACCTTCCAAGCGCTAGCATGGGCCCCAGCGACCCCTCGAGGGGTCCCAGGGGTTCGTCAAACCACACCTGCCACCTTCCCAGCATGGGCACGGGCCCCAGCGACCCCGTGCGGTGTCCTAGTGGCTCGCCAAACGACACCTGCCACCTTCCCAGCACGCGCACGGGCCCCAGCGACCCCGCGCGGGGTCCTAGCGGCTCGCCAAACGACACCTGCCACGTTGCCAGTGCGTGCATCGGCCCCAGCAACCGCTGGGTCTCAGCAGCTCGCCAAACGACACCTGGCACATTCCCAGCGCCACAAGACAGGCCCCAGCGAACCCCATGCGGGGGTCCCAGCAGATCACCAAACGACAACTGACACCTTCCAAGCGCCGCACGGGCCCCAGCGACCCCAAGGCGGGTCCAAGAGGCTCGCCAAACGCCACCTGGCACCTTCCCAGCGCGCACGGTCCCCAGGGACCCCTCACAGGGTCCCAGCGGATCGACAAATGACAGTTCGCACCTTCCCAGCAAATGCGCGGGGCCCAGAGGCTTGTCAGACTACACCTGCCATATTCCCAGCGCGACACACCGCCCCAGCGACCCCATCGCGACGGTCAAAGCGGCTCGCCAAACGACACCTGGCACCTTCCCACGGCACGCATCGGGCCCCAGCGACCCAGCGTGGGGTCCCAGTGGCTCGCCAAACGACACCTGGCACCTTCCCACCACGCCACCCCATCGACCCCACGGGGTCCCAGATCTCCAAACGACACCTGCCACCTTCACACCTTGCACGGGCCCCAGCAACACCATGCGGGGTCCCAGCGGCTCGCCAAACGAAACCTGCCACCTTCCCAGCACGCACACGGGTCCAAGAGACCCCAGCGGGGTCCAAAGGCTCGCCAAACGTCACCCCTAACCCCACACATTCCCAGCGCCAAGACGGTTCACAGAGACCCCAAGGAGACCCAGCGAATCGGCAAATGTCACCTGGCATCTTCCCAGCGGCGCGATAAGGGCCCCAGTGACCCCGCTGCGGTCAAGCGGCTCGCCAAACAACACCTGGCACCTCCCACGGCGCCGCACGGGCCCCAGCGACCAAGCCGCGTGGTCCCAGTGGCTCGCCAAACGACAGCTGTCACCTTCCCTAGCGAAGACGGGCCCCATCGACCCTGCGGGTCCCAGCGCAAACCAAACGACACCTACCATCTTCCCAACCACGCCAAGACGGGCCCAGCGACCCCACGATGGGTCCCAGCGGTTCACCAAACGACACCTGCCACCTTCCCAGCGCATGCACACTGGCCCCAGCGACCCCGCAGGGTCCCAGCGGCTTGTCAAACGACACCTGCCACCTTCCCAGCACACACACCAGCCCCAGCGACCCGGGCCAGTCCCAGTGCCCAGCGCCAAACGGCACCTGGCACCTTCACCACCTTCCAACCACCCGCACGGGGTCCCAGCGCAAGCCAGACGACACCTGGCACCTTCCAGCCAGCGAGCGGACCCCAGCGATTTGCATTATGGGGTCCAAGAGGCTCGCCAAACGCCACCTGGCACCTTCCCAGCGCCAAGACGGTCCCCAGGGACCCCTCACAGGGTCCCAGCGGATCGACAAATGACAGTTCGCACCTTCCCAGCAAATGCGCTCCCAGAGGCTTGTCAGACTACACCTGCCATTCCCAGCACACACCCGCCCCAGCGACCCCACGCATGGTCAGCGGGCTCGCCAAACGGCACCTGGCACCTTCCCACGGCACACGGGCCCCAGCGACCCCAGCGTGGGGTCCCAGTGGCAAGCCAAACGACACCTGGCACCTTCCCACCACACGCATGGGCCCCATCGACCCTGCGGGGTCCCAGCAGAAACGACACCTGCCATCTTCACACCGCTTGCACGGGCCCCAGCAACCCATGCGGGGTCCCAGCGGCTCGCCAAACGAAACCTGCCACCTTCTCAGCACGCACACGGCCATCAGCGAACCCGTGGGGATCCCAGCGGCTCGCCAGACGACACCTGCCAGATTCCCACCACGCACACAGAGCCCCAGCGATCACCAGACCACCTGACACCTTCCAAGCATGCGCACGGGCTCCCCAGCCCCACGGCCGCAGGGTCTGACACCAAGAGGCTCGCCAAACGCCACATTCCCTAACCCTACACATTCCCAGCGTGCCGGTTCACAGGGACCCCGAAGGAGACCCAGCGGCTCGGCAAATGTCACCTGGCATCTTCCCCAGCACAGCGTGGCCCCACTGACCCCGCCGGTCCCAGCGGGCTCGCCAAACAACACCTGGCACCTCCCACGGCCACGCGACGGGACCCAGCGACTGCCGCTGTGGTCCCAGTGGCTCGCCAAACGACACCTGTCACCTTTCCAGCGATGGGCCCCAGCGACCCTGCCACATTTCCCAGCGGCTTGTCAAACCACACCTGCCACCTTCCCAGCACACACACCAGCCCCAGCGACCCCACGCGTAGTCAGTGCGGCTCGCCAAACGGCACCTGGCACCTTCCCAGCGCGCACACACCCCAGCGACCCCGCACGGGGTCCCAGCGGCACGCCAGACGACACCTGGCACCTTACCAGCGATGGGCATGGGCCCCATCGACTTTGCACGGGGTCCCAGCAGCCTCCCAAATGACACCTGCCATCTTCCCAGCACACACACCAGCCCCAGTGACCAAACCGCGCGTGTCAAAGCATCTCGCCAAACGACACCTACCACCTTCCCAGCATGCACCACGGCCCTCCCCCAGCACCCCGCAGGGGTTCCAGCGGCTCGCCAAACGACACCTGCCAGATTCCCAGCACGCACACAGACCCCAGCGACCCCGCGGGGTCCTCAGCAGCTCACCAAACGACACCTGCCACCTTCCCAGTGCGTGCATGGGCCCCAGTGACCCCGCAGCGGGTCTCAGCGGCTTCGCCAAAGTCACCTGGCACCTTCCTAGCGCGCGCAAACAGGCCTCAGCGACCCCACGCACGGTTCCAGCGGCTCGCCATATGACACTTGGCACCTTCCCCATCAAATGGGACCCAGGGACCCCACGCGTGGTCCCAGCGGATTACCAAACGACACCTGACACTTTTCCAGCGCACATGGGCCCCAGCAACCCCGCTGGGTCCCAGGGCTCGCCAAATGACACCTGTCACCTTCCCAGCGGGCATACGGGCCCCAGACACCCCGCGCTGGGTCCCAGTGGATCGCCAAATGACACCTGCCACCTTCCAAGCGCTAGCATGGGCCCCAGCGACCCCTCGCAGGGGTCCCAGGGGTCACCAAACCACACCTGCCACCTTCCCAGCATGGGCACGGGCCCCAGCGACCCGTGCGGTGTCCTAGTGGCTCGCCAAATGACACCTGCCACCTTCCCAGCACGCGCCACGGGCCCCCCAGCGACCCGCAAGGGGGTCTCAGCAGCTCGCCAAACGACACCTGGCACATTCCCAGCTTCCCACCACCCCAGCGACCCCAAACGACACCCAGCAGATCACCAAACAACAACTGACACCTTCCAAGTACCAAACTCGCGTTCACGGGCTCCAGCGACCCCCCAGCGCCCCGGGGTCCAAGAGGCTCGCCAAACGCCACCTGGCACCTTCCCAGCGCCAAGACGGTCCCCAGGGACCCCTCACAGGGTCCCAGCGGATCGACAAATGACAGTTCGCACCTTCCCAGCAAATGCGCTGGGGCCCAGAGGCTTGTCAGACTACACCTGTCACATTCCCAGCGCACACACCGCCTCAGCGACCCCGCACGCATGGTCCCAGCGGCTCGCCAAACGACACCTGGCACCTTCCCACGCACACACACCCCAGCGACCAGCGTGGGGTCCCAGTGGCTCGCCAAACGACACCCTGGCACCTTCCCACGCACGCTGGGCCCCACCCCTGCACGGGGTCCCAGCAGCTCTAAACGACACCTGCCATCTTCACACCACTTGCACGGGCCCCAGCAACACCATGCGGGTCCCAGCGCAAGCCAAACGAAACCTGCCACCTTCCCAGCACGCACCGGCCATCCAGCGAACCCGCTCGGGATCCCAGCGGCTCACCAGGCGACACCTGCCAGCTTCCCACCACGCGCCACGAGCCCCAGCGATCACCAGGCGACACCTGACACCTTCCCAAGCGTGCGCACCAGCCCCAGCGACCCCACGCTGGGGTCCAAGAGGCTCGCATCTCGCCAAATTCCCTAACCCTACCACATTCCCAGCATGCAGACGGTTCCGGGACCCCGAAGCGGGGTCCCAGCGGATCGCCAAATGACACCTTGCACCTCCCAGCACGCACAGGGCCCCAGCGACCCCGACGGAGACTCAGCAGCTCGGCAAATGTCACCTGGCATCTTCCCAGCGCGTGCATGGGCCCCAGTGACCCCGCAAGGGTCAAAGCGGCTCGCCAAACAACACCTGGCACCTCCCACGGCGCTGCATTGGGGCCCCAGCGACCCTGCGTGGGTCCCAGTGGCTTCGGCCAAACCACAGCTGTCACCTTCCCCAGCATGGGCACGGGCCCCATCGACCCTGCACGGGGTCCCAGCAGCTCTAAATGACACCTGCCATCTTCCCACCACGCAAGACGGGGACCAGCGACACCACGATGGGTCCCAGCGGCTCACCAAACGAAACCTGGCACCTTCCCAGCATGCACACGGGCCCCAGCGACACCGCAGGGGTCCCAGCAGCTTGCCAAACGACAGCTGTCACCTTCCCAGCACACGCAGGGGCCCCAGCGACCCCCGCCGTGGTCCCAGCGGCAAACCAGACGACACCTGGCACCTTCCAACCACGCCAAGACGGGCCCCAGCGACCCCTGCACAGGGTCCCAGCGGAAACGACACCTGTCACCTTCCCAGCGCACCTTCCCCAGCAAATGCGCTGATTTCCCAGCGGCTTGTCAAACCACACCTGCCACCTTCCCAGCACACACACCAGCCCCAGCGACCCCCGCCGTGGTCAGAGCGGCTCGCCAAACGGCACCTGGCACCTTCCCAGCGAAGACACACCCCAGCGACCCCGACGGGGGTCCCAGCGGCAAGCCAGACGACACCTGCCACCTTCCCAGCACGCCGCGGGCCCCAGCGACCCTGCACGGGTCCTAGCAGCTCGCCAAACGACACCTGCCACCTTGCCAGTGCGTGCACGGGCCCCAGCGACCCCTCGTGGGGTCTCAGCAGCTCGCCAAACGACACCTGGCACATTCCCAGCACGCAAGACAGGGCCCCAGCGACCCCACGGGGGTCCCAGCAGATCACCAAACGACAACTGACACCTTCCCACCACGGGCCCCAGCGACCCCCACGCGGGGTCCAAGAGGCTCACCAAACGCCACCTGGCACCTTCCCAGCGCCAAGACGGGTCCCCAGGGACCCCTCACAGGGTCCCAGCGGATCGACAAATGACAGTTCGCACCTTCCCAGCAAATGCGCTGGGCCCAGAGGCTTGTCAGACTACACCTGCCACATTCCCAGCGCACACCGCCCCCCCAGCGACCCACACATGGTCAAAGCGGCCCAGCCAAACGACACCTGGCACATACTTCCACGGCACGCACGGGCCCCAGCGACCCAGCGTGGGGTCCCAGTGGCTCGCCAAATGACACCTGGCACCTTCCCACGGCGCATGGGCCCCATCGACCCTGCACGGGGTCCCAGCAGCCTCAAACGACACCTGCCATCTTCACACCACTTGCACGGGCCCCAGCAACACCATGCGGGTCCCAGCGGCTCACCAAACGAAACCTGCCACCTTCCCAGCACGCACACGGCCCCAGCGAACCCGCTGGATCCCAGCGGCAAGCCAGACGACAGCTGCCACCTTCCCAGCACGCCGCGACGGCCCCAGCGACCCCGCACGGGTCCCAGCCGACCCAGATGACACCTGGCACCTTCCCAGCGAGCCCACGGGCCCCATCGACCCTATACGGGGTCCCAGCAGCCTCCCAGACGACACCTGCCATCTTCCCAACACTTTCACCAGCCCCATCAACCAAACCGCTGCGGGTCCCTGCATCTCGCCAAACGACACCATGCCATCTTCCCAGCATGCATGAGCCCCCCCAGCGACCCGCAGTGGGGGTCCCAGCGGTTCGTCAAACCACACCTGCCACCTTCCCAGCATGGGCATGGGCCCCAGCGACCCCGTGAGGTGTCCTAGTAGCTCGCCAAACGACACCTGCCACCTTCCCAGCACGCGCACGGGCCCCAGTGACCCCGCTAGGTCCTAGCGTCTCGCCAAATGACACCTGGCACCTTCCCAGCGCGTGCACAGGCCTCAGCGACCCCACGCACGGTTCCAGCGGCTCGCCATATGACACTTGGCACCTTCCCATCGGGCGCATGGGGACCCAGCGACCCCACGCGTGGTCCCAGCGGATTACCAAACGACACCTGACACTTTTCCAGCGCGCGCATAGGTCTCCCAGCGACCCTGAGCTGGGTCCCAGGGCTCGCCAAATGACACTTGTCACCTTCCCAGCGGCATAATGGCCCCAGACACCCCGCGCTGGGTCCCAGTGGATCGCCAAATGACACCTGCCACCTTCCAAGCGCTAGCATGGGCCCCAGCGACCCTCAGGGGTCCCAGGGGTTCACAAACCACACCTGCCACCTTCCCAGCATGGGCACGGGCCCCAGCGACCCCGTGCGGTGTCCTAGTGGCTCGCCAAACGACACCTGCCACCTTCCCAGCACGCGCACGGGCCCCAGCGACCCCGCGCGGGGTCCTAGCGGCTCGCCAAACGACACCTGCCACATTGCCAGTACGTGCAGACGGCCCCAGCGACCAATGGGGTCTCAGCAGATCACCAAACGACAACTGACACCTTCCAAGCGCCGCACATCGGCCCCAGCGACCCCGCTGGGTCCAAGAGGCTCGCCAAACGCCACCTGGCACCTTCCCAGCGCCAAGACGGGTCCTCAGGGACCCTCACAGGGTCCCAGCGGATCGACAAATGACAGTTCGCACCTTCCCAGCAAATGCGCTGGGGCCCAGAGGCTTGTCAACTACACCTGCCACATTCCCAGCGCACACACCGCCCCAGCGACCCCACGCATGGTCAAAGCGGCTCGCCAAACGACACCTGGCACCTTCCCACGGCACGCATGGGCCCCAGCGACCCAGCGTGGGGTCCCAGTGGCTCGCCAAACGACACCTGGCACCTTCCCACGGCGCGCATGGGCCCCATCGACCCTGCAGGGTCCCAGCAGCTCTCTAAACGACACCTGCCATCTTCACACCACTTGCACGGGCCCCAGCAACACCATGCGGGGTCCCAGCGGCTCGCCAAACGAAACCTGCCACCTTCCCAGCACGCACACGCCATCAGCGAACCCGCGGGATCCCAGCGGCTCGCCAGACGACACCTGCCAGCTTCCCACCACGCGCACGAGCCCCAGCGGATCACCAGACGACACCTGACACCTTCCAAGCGTGCGCACGGGCCCCAGCGACCCCACGCGGGGTCCAAGAGGCTCGCCAAACGTCACATTCCCTAACCCTACACACATTCCCAGCACGCACGGTTCACAGGGACCCCGAAGGGTCCCAGCGATCGCCAAATGACAGTTTGCACCTCCCAGCGCCGGGCTTTCGGGCCACAGCGACCCCGAAGCGGAGACCCAGCGGATCGGCAAATGTCACCTGGCATCTTCCCAGCGTGCGCATGGGCCCCAGTGACCCCGCGCGTGGTCAAAGCGGCTCGCCAAACAACACCTGGCACCTCCCACGGCGCGCACGGGCCCCAGCGACCAAGCGCGTGGTCCCAGTGGCTCGCCAAACGACAGCTGTCACCTTCCTAAGCGGCGCCACGGGCCCCATCGACCCTGCACGGGTCCCAGCAGCTCTCTAAACGA
Source organism: Huso huso (assembly GCA_036884735.1). Lineage (NCBI taxonomy): Eukaryota > Metazoa > Chordata > Actinopteri > Acipenseriformes > Acipenseridae > Huso > Huso huso. Next base: position 2,963,990 of record CM072701.1, read on the forward strand.
CACCTGCCATCTTCCCACCACTCGCACGGGGACCAGCGACACCACGATGGGTCCCAGCGGCTCGCCAAACGAAACCTGCCACCTTCCCTGCATGCACACGGGCCCCAGCGACACCGCAGGGTCCCAGCAGCTCCCTAAACGACACCTGCCTTCTTCCCACCACCGCCCGGGGACCAGCGACACCCCACGATGGGTCCCAGCGGCTCGCCAAACTTAAACCTGCCACCTTCCCTGCATGCACACGGGCCCCAGCGACACCGTGCAGGGTCCCAGCAGCTTGCCAAACGACAGCTGTCACCTTCCCAGCACACACACCAGCCCCAGCGACCCGGGCGCGCGGGTCCCAGCGGCAAACCAGACGACACTTACCACCTTCCAACCACGCGCACGGGCCCCAGCGACCCTGTGCGGCGTCCCAGCGGTTCGCAAACGACACCTGTCACCTTCCCAGCGCGCGCAAGGGCGCCAGCAACAAACGGCCAGCAACCCAGCTTGTCAAACCACACCTGCCACCTTCCCAGCACACACACCAGCCCCAGCGACCCCATGCGTGGGATTCCGCGGCTCGCCAAACGGCACCTGGCACCTTCACAGCGCGCACGCACCCCAGCGACCCCGAACGGGGTCCCAGCGGCAAGCCAGACGACACCTGCCACCTTCCCACCACTCGCACGGGCCCCAGCGGCTCGCCAAATGACACCTGCCATCTTCCCAGCGCACACACCAGCCCCAGTGACCAAACGCTGGTCAAAGCACCAAACGACACCTACCACCTTCCCAGCATGCACACGGCCCTCCGCGACCCGTGGTGGGATTCCAGCGGCTCGCCAAACGACACCTGCCATCTTCCCAGCACGCACACAGCCCCAGCCCCAAGCTCCCAGCGTCCTTGCCAAAACCACACCTGGTCCAGAACGTCAAAGGCATGACAGCCCAGCGACACCTGCCCAGAGGCTGGACAACTGCCCCACCTTCCCGCAGACGGGGCCCCAGCGACCCTGCGCGGGCTCCCAGCGGCTTGTCAAACCACACCTGCCACCTTCCCAGCGCACACACCAGCGTGCGCACAGGACCCAGCCACCCCGCTGCGGGGTCCCAGCGGCTCGCCAAACGACACCTGCCACCTTGTCAGTGCGCACGAACCCCGCCAAGGTCTCAGCGGCTCGCCAAACGCCACCTGGCACCTTCCCAGCGCACACGGTCCCAGCGGATCAACAAATGACAGTTCGCACCTTTCCAGCAAACGCACGGGCCCCAGCGATTCCGCGCGGAGTCCCAGCGGATTGCAAAACGTCACCTGGCACCTTCCCAGCGCACGACAAGGCCTCAGCGACCCCACGCGGGGTCCAAGCGGCTCGCCAGATGACACCTACCACCATCCCACTGCGTGCACGGGCCCCAGCAACCCGTTCCGGGATCCCAGCAGCTTGTCAAACTACACCTGCCACCTTCCCAGCGCACACATCAGCCCCAGCGACCCCACGCGTGCTCAAAGCAGCTCGCCAAACGACAGGTGTCACCTTCCCAGCGAGCACACGGGCCTCATCGACCCTGCACGGGATCCCAGCAGCTCTCTAAACGACACCTGCCATCTTCCCACCACTCGCACGGGGACCAGCGACACCATGCGGGGTCCCAGCGGCTCGCCAAACGAAACCTGCCACCTTCCCTGCACGCGCACGGGCCCCACCGACCCCGTGCGGGGTCCCAGCGACTCGCCAGATGACACCTGTCACCTTCCCAGCGTGCGCAAGGGCCCCAGCGACCCCGTGCGGGGTCCCAGCGGCTTGTCAAACTACACCTGCCACCTTCCCAGCGCACACACCAGCCCCAGCGACCCCATCGCAGCGATCAAAGCGGCTGAAACGACAGGTGTCACCTTCCCAGCGAGCGACGGGCCCCATCGACCCTGCACGGGGTCCCAGCAGATTGCTAAACGACACCTGCCATCTTCCCACCACTGACGGGCCCCAGCGACACCATGCGGGGTCCCAGCAGCTCGCCAAACTAAACCTGCCACCTTCCCAGCACGCACACGGCCATCAGCAACCCGCGGGATCCCAGCGGCTCGCCAGATGACACCTGGCACCTTCCTTAGCACGCATCGGCCCCAGGGACCCCGCCGGGTCCCAGCGGATTATCAAACGACACCTGACACCTTCCCAGCGAGCACACGGGCCCCATCGACCCTACACGGGGTCCCAGCAGCCTCCCAAACGACACCTGCCATCTTCCCAACACTCGCACGGGACCCAGCGACACCACATGCGGTCCCAGCGGATGACCAAACGACACCTGGCACCCTCCCAGCGCTGCGCATGGGCCCCAATGACCCTACACGGGGTCCCAGCAGCCTCGCCAAATGAAATCTGGAACCTTACCAGCACGCGCACGGGCCCCAGCGACCACACGCAGGGTCCCAGTGGCTCACCAAACGACACCTGCCATCTGTCCCACCCCTGTGTGTATTCTTGTGTTTTAGCGTATGTTGCGTGTGTTAATGTTTGTGTATTGTAAACACACCTGCCACCTATAATGTGGGTAATGAGCATGGGTTTAAAATGTATAATTGTATTTAGGCACGGGGAGCACTTCACCTGCCATTTAAAGTATTTAATATGTGAGCCCCAGTGGTGCTGGGTCCCAGCAGAATAATTAATTAAATGAACCTGGCACAACTATCCCAGATGCATGTTTTACACCCCAGGGTTGTGTGTTCGGGAGTCCCAGCGGATGACCAAACGACAAATGGCACCTTCCATTGTGTGCTGGTAGGACCAGCACGATACTTGTTTGTTTATTTAGACTCACCGTGGGGTCCCTGTCCGCTCGCCAAATTAAATGTGGAGTCCTTTTGCAGTCATTTATTTTGGTGAAACAGCCAGTGTCCTGTCTTCCCAGTTTTGTTTAAAAACTTTTGTTTGTTTATTAAAACACTGATCGCTGCCCTCAGCTACACACAGTGTGTATTCTCTGTGATTTTTTTTGTTGTAGTCCTCCCTGCAGCAGTGTGGAGTAATGGTTTGGGGTCTGGATCTGACTGGAGGGTCGTGGGGTCCCAATCCAGGTGGGGGACACTGCTGCTGTACCCTTGAGCAAGGTACTTTACCTAGATTGCTCCAGTAAAACCCAATTGTATAAATGGGTAATTGTATGTAAAAATAATGTGATATTGACTTGTAACAATTGAATCCCCTGGATTAGGCAACTGCTAAGCAATAAATAATACGCTAACAACAGCTAGGGTTGTGTGTTCACATTCCCAGGGAGAACGGGAGAGAGAGAAGGAGCAATAGAGATAACAAAGTATTTTTCCCACGGTAGGACCAGCACGATACTTGTTTGTTTATTTAGACCTGCACCTTCCCAGTGTGTCTGTCCAGCCCACCGTTTGGTCCCAGCGCTGTTAGTCCGTCACCTGCTTGTCCCATTTATTTTGGTGTAAAGTGACCCATGTCCTGTCCCTGTTTTGTTTAAAACCTTTGTTTGTTTATTAAAACACCTGATCGTGACTTGTGTTTAGCTACACACACGATGATGTCTCGTGATTCCCCAGCGGTTAAAACTGGGGCCAGCAGTGTGGAGAAATGGCAGGTGTCGACTTGTTGACTGAGGGTATTTGGTTCAATCCCAGGTGCTGGGAAGGTGCCAGGAATAATTGTAATTAGTACTGGATTCCAGGAATAATTTATGGGGCCCGCTGCTGGGAAAACCCAAGATGTGTCAATTGGGTTGTTGTATGTGAAAAACGGGGCCTGTGATAGAAGGTGTCATAGACGTTTGGCAATTGCTATTGTGTGCTGGTAGGAAATAAATAATAATTGTTTATTTAGGTGTCACCGTGATCTGTGTGACACTGTCCAGTTGGGGCCCGCTTGTTAAGGAAGGTGCCATTTTTGCTTGTCTATTTATTTTGGGTCCCTGCAATGGGTCCTGTCTTCTCTGTTTTGGAAGGGAAAACCTTTTGTTTGTTTTCTTAAAACACTGATCGCTGGGCATCAGCCCTGGGAGGTGTATGTCTTTGTGATTCTTTTGGTCTGAAGTCCTGGGGCCATCAAAGCAGTGGGGGAGTAATGGTTAATCGCTCTGGACTCTTGGACCCCACGGGTCGTGGGTTCAATCCCAAGGTGTCAGGGGACACTTAAGCCAGTTTTTGGAAACCCTTGAGCAAGGTCATCTGGAGCCTGTTTCAAACTGGGACCTAGACTTGGCGATCATCTGGGAAACCCAATTGTAGTAAATGAGGCCCATACACTGGGAAGGTGGCAAAAATAATTTGATATCTTGTGGGACCCCCGGGGGTAGCTGGGGCCCATCTGCCCCTGGGAAGGTGTGAAGTGCCATTTGGCAACCGCTGGAATTCCAACAGCTGGGGCCCGTCACACTGCCCAGGTTCATTTGTTTGGCGATGCTGCTGGGCCCCCTGTGCGGGGGTCCCTGCAGTCGGCCTGCACGCACACGGGAAGGTGTCAGGTGTCGCCCGAGCCATTGGTACCCAGCGCGCAGGGTCGCTGGGGCCTGTCCCGCGCTCTGGGAAGGTGCGAGCGGTGTCGTTTAGCGATCCACTGGGACCCCCCAGGTGTGGGGCCCGTCACGTGCACTTGGAAGGTGCCAGGTGTCATTTGGCGACCTGCTGGCACCCCGCGCTGGGGCCCCCGCGCTGCGACTGGGAAGGTGCCAGGTGTCATTTGGCGAAGCAAACCTTTACGCCAGCTGCGGCGTGCGTGCACATGCTGGAAGGTGCCAGGTGTCATTTGGCGAGACGGGACCCCGCACAGGGTCGCTGGGGCCCGTCGCATGCTGGGAAGGTGCCCGTGTCATTTGGTGAGCAGCTAGGTCTCCGTCCGGTCGTCGCTGGTGCCTGTGGGAAGGTGCCAGGTGTCATTTGTTGAGATGCTGGGACCCGCGTATTGTCGCCGGGCCCATGAGTGCGTGGAAGGGCGAGGTCTCGTTTGGCGAGCTGCTGGGACCATGCGCGGGGTCGCTGGGGCCCGCGGTGCGTGCTGGGGAGGTGGCAGGTGGTTTGGCGAGCCGCTGGGACACCGCGCGGGTCGCTGGGGAACGTGCGCGCTGGGAAGGTGGCAGGTGTCATTTGGTGAGCAGCTGGTCTCCGCTTGAAACGTCGCTGGTGCCTGTGCCGGAAGGTGCCAGGTGTCGCTTTTGGCGAGCTGTGCTGGGACCCAGCACGTGCCTCCCTAGGAAGGTGTCAGGTGTCGTTTGGCAAAGGGCTGGGACCCCGCCTGGGGTCGCTGGGAAGGTTTAGGTGTCGCTTGACGACGCTGGGACCCCGCCTGGGGAACGCTGGGAAGGTTTTAGGTGTCGCTTGGCGAGCCGCTGGGATACAGCGCTGGGTCGCTGGGGCCCATGCACGCACTGGGAAGGTGGCAGGTGTCATTTGGGGAGCCTCTGGGCCCCCGCTGGGATGCTGGGGCCCATCGCCGCACTGGGAAGGTGCAGGCGCCATTTGGCGATCCGCTGGGACACCGCTGGGGGTCGCTGGGGCCCGTCGCCCCTGGGAAGGTGTGAGGTTGTTTGGCAAGCCTCTGGGATCCCGTGTGGGGTTGCTGGTGCCTGTCGCGCCCTGGGAAGGTGTTAGGTGTCATTTGGCGAGCCTGGGAAACCGCAAGGGGTCGCTGGGGCCTGTGCGAGCGGAAGGGAAGGTGCGGCGTGCTGTTTGTCGATCCGCTGGGACTCCATGGGGCTGGGGCCGTGCCCCGCTGGGGAAGGTGTCAGGTGTCGCTTTGGTGAGCCGCTGGGACCCCTGCACGGGTCGCTGGGGCCAGTCGCGACGCTGGGAAGGTGCAAAGTGTCGTTTGGCGATCCTGTGGGACCCTGCTTCTGCCTATCTGAACCCAGCTGTTTCGACTGTTTCTTCCATCTCCCTGGTGGCTTTCAGTGTGCTAGGTGTGCAGACTTCCCTGAATTTTGGGAGTGTCAGCTCCACAAGCTCCTGTTGCTGTCTCATTTCCTCCAGCTCCATTTCTAACAGACTTACTCCTTGATGCAAGTCCTTGATCGTGTGGCACTTTACACACACTTGGTTGATCTCTGTTGGGTTTTCTCGGATTTCCCACATCATGCAGTTGTCACAGATTACTGGCTTGAAGACCATTTTTCTTTTTTTTTTTTTGGGAAGTTCAGTTTAGCTTCTGCAGCTGTCAACCTGCTTTCAAACTGCTTCTAACTGTGATGTACTTGTCCACTCGTACTTCTCCCACGCTGTTGCTTCCACACGCTGTCGCTAGGGAACGCTGGCTGGCTTTTGTTTGTTTGCTGTTGGCTCCGCCCCTCCCCCGTGTCTCAGAACCGCGGCAAATTTGAATCAGCTGTTCTGAGTTTCAGCTTGTTATTAGAAAAAGACACGCAGTTGTTAGACTTTAGCTGCAGTGTTTTCTGATTAAAGGAATTAAAGATGTAATCTCTCCTTACTGCTTCTAAATGTGATGTACATGTCCACTCGTACTGCTCCCACGCTGTCGCTTCCACAAGAAGGTGTCAGGTGTCGTTTGGCGAGCCGCTGGTACCCCGCGCAGGGTCGCTGGGGCCTGTGCGCTCTGGGAAGGTGCGCAGTGTCGTTTATTATCCACTGGGACCCCGTGGGGTAGCTGGGGCCCGTACGTGCACTTGGAAGGTGCCAGGTGTCATTTGGCGACCTGCTGGCACCCTGCGCGGGGTCGCTGGGGCCCCTGCGCGCGCACTGGGAAGGTGCCAGGTGTCATTTGGCGAGCCGCTGGGACCCGTGCGGGGTCGCTGCGGGCGTGCACATGCTGGGAAGGTGCCAGGTGTCATTTGGCGAGACGCTGGGACCCCGCACAGGGTCGCTGGGGCCCGTGCGCGTGCTGGGAAGGTGCCACGTGTCATTTGGTGAGCAGCTAGGTCTCCGTGCGGGGTCGCTGGTGCCTGTGCCGGAAGGTGCCAGGTGTCATTTGGCGAGCCGCTGGGACCCCGCGTATTGTCGCCGGGGCCCATGAGTGCGTGGAAGGGCGAGGTCTCGTTTGGCGAGCTGCTGGGACCATGCGCGGGGTCGCCGGGGCCCGTGCACGTGCTGGGAGGTGGCAGGTGTAGTTTGGCGAGCCGCTGGGACACCGCACGGGGTCGCTGGGGAACGTGCGCGTGCTGGGAAGGTGGCAGGTGTCATTTGGTGAGCAGCTAGGTCTCCGTGCGGGGTCGCTGGTGCCTGTGCCGGGAAGGTGCCAGGTGTCGTTTGGCGAGCTGCTGGGACCCAGCACGTGCGCGCCCTAGGAAGGTGTCAGGTGTCGTTTGGCAAGCCGCTGGGACCCCGCCTGGGGACGCTGGGAAGGTTTTAGGTGTCGTTTGACGAGCCGCTGGGACCCCGCCTGGGGACGCTGGGAAGGTTTTAGGTGTCGTTTGGCGAGCCGCTGGGATACAGCGCGGGGTCGCTGGGGCCCATGCACGCACTGGGAAGGTGGCAGGTGTCATTTGGGGAGCCTCTGGGCCCCCGTGCGGGGATGCTGGGGCCCATGCGCCGACACTGGAAGGTGCGGGTGCCATTTGGCGATCCGCTGGGACACCGCGTGGGGTCGCTGGGGAACGTGCGCGCTCTGGGAAGGTGTGAAGTGTTGTTTGGCAAGCCTCTGGGATCCCGTGTGGGGTTGCTGGTGCCTGTGCGCACGCTGGGAAGGTGTTAGGTGTCATTTGGCGAGCCGCTGGGAAACCGCGCGGGGTCGCTGGGGCCCGTGCGAGCGCTGGGAAGGTGCGAAGTGCTGTTTGTCGATCCGCTGGGAACCGCGCGGGGTCGCTGGGGCCCGGGCGCACGCTGGGAAGGTGTCAGGTGTCGTTTGGTGAGCCGCTGGGACCCCGCGCAGTGTCGCTGGGGCCTGTGCGCGCTCTGGGAAGGTGCGAAGTGGCGTTTGGCGATCCGCTGGGACCCTGCTTCTGCCTATCTGAACCCAGCTGTTTCGACTGTTTCTTCCATCTCCCTGGTGGCTTTCAGTGTGCTAGGTGTGCAGACTTCCCTGAATTTTGGGAGTGTCAGCTCCACAAGCTCCTGTTGCTGTCTCATTTCCTCCAGCTCCATTTCTAACAGACTTACTCCTTGATGCAAGTCCTTGATCGTGTGGCACTTTACACACACTTGGTTGATCTCTGTTGGGTTTTCTCGGATTTCCCACATCATGCAGTTGTCACAGATTACTGGCTTGAAGACCATTTTTCTTTTTTTTTTTGGGAAGTTCAGTTTAGCTTCTGCAGCTGTCAACCTGCTTTCAAACTGCTTCTAACTGTGATGTACTTGTCCACTCGTACTTCTCCCACGCTGTCGCTTCCACACGCTGTCGCTAGGGAACGCTGGCTGGCTTTTGTTTGTTTGCTGTTGGCTCCGCCCCTCCCCCGTGTCTCAGAACCGCGGCAAATTTGAATCAGCTGTTCTGAGTTTCAGCTTGTTATTAGAAAAAGACACGCAGTTGTTAGACTTTAGCTGCAGTGTTTTCTGATTAAAGGAATTAAAGATGTAATCTCTCCTTACTGCTTCTAAATGTGATGTACATGTCCACTCGTACTGCTCCCACGCTGTCGCTTCCACAAGAAGGTGTCAGGTGTCGTTTGGCGAGCCGCTGGTACCCCGCGCAGGGTCGCTGGGGCCTGTGCGCTCTGGGAAGGTGCAAAGTGTCGTTTGGCGATCCACTGGGACCCCGCGTGGGGTAGCTGGGGCCCGTACGTGCACTTGGAAGGTGCCAGGTGTCATTTGGCGACCTGCTGGCACCCTGCGCGGGGTCGCTGGGGCCCGTGCGCGCACTGGGAAGGTGCCAGGTGTCATTTGGCGAGCCGCTGGGACCCCGTGCGGGGTCGCTGGGGCGTGTGCACATGCTGGGAAGGTGCCAGGTGTCATTTGGCGAGACGCTGGGACCCCGTAGATCGCTGGCCGTGCTCGACAAGGTGCCACGTGTCATTTGGCGAGCCGCTGGGACCCCGCACAGGGTCGCTGGGGCCCGTGCGCATGCTGGGAAGGTGCCACGTGTCATTTGGCGAGCCGCTGGGACCCCGCTTGATTGTCGCTGGGCCGTGATGCTGGGAAGGTGCCAGGGTCATTTGGCGAGCCCGCGGGGGTCGCTGGGGCCCGTGCTCGTGCTGGGAAGGTGCCACGTGTCATTTGGCGAGCCGCTGGGACCCCGCACAGGGTCGCTGGGGCCCCCGCTGGGAAGGTGCCACGTGTCATTTGGCGAGCAGCTGGGACCCCGCGTGGTCGCCGGGGCCCATGAGTGCGTGGAAGGGCGAGGTCTCGTTTGGCGAGCTGCTGGGACCAGCACGGGTCGCCGGGGCCTGCACGTGCTGGGAGGTGGCAGGTGTAGTTTGGCGAGCCGCTGGGACACCGCACGGGGTCGCTGGGGAACGTTTTTGGGAAGGTGGCAGGTGTCATTTGGTGAGCAGCTAGGTCTCCGTGGGTCGCTGGTGCCTGTGCCGGGAAGGTGCCAGGTGTCGTTTGGCGAGCTGCTGGGACCCAGCACGCGGCGCGCCTAGGAAGGTGTCAGGTGTCGCTTTGGCAAGCCGCTGGGACCCCGCCTGGGGACGCTGGGAAGGTTTTAGGTGTCGTTTGACGAGCATGGGACCCCCGCCTGGGGACGCTGGGAAGGTTTTAGGTGTCGTTTGGCGAGCCGCTGGGATACAGCGCGGGGTCGCTGGGGCCATGCATGCACTGGGAAGGTGGCAGGTGTCATTTGGGGAGTTCTGGGCCCCGCGCGGGGATGCTGGGGCCCATGCGCCGCACTGGGAAGGTGCGGTGCCATTTGGCGATCCGCTGGGACACCGCGTGGGTCGCTGGGGAACGGCGCTCTGGGAAGGTGTGAAGTGTTGTTTGGCAAGCCTCTGGGATCCCGTGTGGGGTTGCTGGTGCCTGTCAGCGCACGCTGGGAAAGGTGTTAGGTGTCATTTGGCGAGCCGCTGGGAAACCGCTGGGGGTCGCTGGGGCCCAGCTGGGCGGCGCTGGGAAGGTGCGGCGCTGTTTGTCGATCCGCTGGGAACCCTTGAAAGGTCGCTAGGGCCCGGGCGCCGCTGGGAAGGTGTCAGGTGTCGTTTGGCGAGCCGCTGGGACGCCCAGTGCAGTGTCGCTGGGGCCTGTGCGCTCTCTGGGAAGGTGCGGTGGCGTTTGGCGATCCGCTGGGAACCGCGCGTGGTCGCTGGTCCGTGTGCGCACTGGGAAGGTGCAAGGTGTCGTTTGGCGAGCCGCTGGGACACCGCGTGAGGGTCCCTTTGGTGATCCACTGGGACTCCGTCTGGGTCGCTGGTGCCCGTGCCAGCGCTGGAAAGGTGCCAGGTGTTATTTAGCGAGCCGCTGGGACCCCGCGACGGGTCGCTAGTCCCGTGGCGCGCGCTGGGAAGGTGTCAAGTGTCATTTGGCGAGACGCTGGGACCCCGCGCGGGATCGCTGAGGCCCAGGCGCGCAATGGAAGGTGCCAGGTGTCGTTTGGTGAGCCCTTGGACCTTGTGCGGGTCGCTGCGTCCCGTGCACGCACTGGGAAGGTGGCAGGTTACGCTTGGCGAGCCGATCGGACCCAGTCGCTGAGGCCTGGACGCGTTCTGGGAAGGTGTGAGTGTCATTTGGCGATCCCGGGGACCACACGAGGGTCGCTAGGGGCCAAAAAGCACGCTGGGAAGGTGGCAGGTGTAGATGGCGAGCCATTTGGACCCCGTGCGGTGTCGTTGGGGCTCATGCGTGCGCTGGGATGGTGGTAATTGTCGTTTGACGAGCCTCTGGGACCCGGTGCGGGGACGCTGGGGCCCGTGCACATGCTGGGAATGTGGCAGGTGTCGTTTGGCGATCTGCTGGGATCCCGAGCGGGTCGCTGGGGCCCGTGCTTGCGTTGGGAAGGTGCCAGGTGTCGTTTGGCGAGCCGCTGGTACCCTGCGCGGGGTCACCGGGGCCCGTGCTCGCGCTTGGAAGGGCGAGGTGTCGTTTGGCGAGCTTCTGGGACCCCACGCGGGGTCGCTGAGGCCCGTGCGCGCCCTGGGAAGGTGTCAGGTGTAGTTTGGCGATCCGCTGGGATCCCGAGCGGGGTCGCTGGGGCCCGTTCTTCGCGTTGGGAAGGTGCCAGGTGTCGTTTGGCGAGCGCTGGTACCCCGCGCTGGGGTCACCGGGTGCCAGGTGTCGCGCTGGAAGGGGCGAGGTGTCATTTACAGCTTCTGTGACCCCACGCGGGGTCGCTGAGGCCCGTGCACGCCCTGGGAAGGTGTCAGGTGTCGTTTGGTGAGCCGCTGGAACCCCGCGCGGGGTCGCTGGGGCCTGTGCGCGCTCTGGGACGGTGCGAAGTGTCACTTGGCGATCATCTGGGACCCTGCGCGGAGTCGCTGAGGCCCATGCGCACACTGGGAAGGTGGCAGGTGTCATTTGGCGAGCTGCTGGGACCCCGCGTGGGGTAGCTGGGGCCCATCTGCGCGCTGGGAAGGTGTGAAGTGCCGTTTGGCAATCCGCTGGAATTCCGCGCGGGGTCGCTGGTGCCCGTGCGCGCTGGGAAGGTGCCAGGTTTCGTTTGGCGAGCCGCTGGGACACAGCGCGGGGACGGTGGGGCCGCTGCGCGCACTGGGAAGGTGGCAGGTGTCATTTGGCGAGCCCTCTGGGCCCCTGTGCGGGGACGCTGGGGCCTGTGCACGCACCGGGAAGGTGTCAGGTGTCGTTTGGCGAGCCGCTGGGACTCCGCGCGGGGTCCCTTTGGTGATCCACTGGGACTCCGTGCGGGATCGCTGGTGCCCGTGCCCTCGCTGGGAAGGTGCCAGGTGTTATTTGGCGAGCTGCTGGGACCCTGCACGGGGTCGCTGGGGCCCGTGCGCACGCTGGGAAGGTGCAAAGTGTCGTTTGGCGATCCTGTGGGACCCTGCTTCTGCCTATCTGAACCCAGCTGTTTCGACTGTTTCTTCCATCTCCCTGGTGGCTTTCAGTGTGCTAGGTGTGCAGACTTCCCTGAATTTTGGGAGTGTCAGCTCCACAAGCTCCTGTTGCTGTCTCATTTCCTCCAGCTCCATTTCTAACAGACTTACTCCTTGATGCAAGTCCTTGATCGTGTGGCACTTTACACACACTTGGTTGATCTCTGTTGGGTTTTCTCGGATTTCCCACATCATGCAGTTGTCACAGATTACTGGCTTGAAGACCATTTTTTTTTTTTTTTTGGGGAAGTTCAGTTTAGCTTCTGCAGCTGTCAACCTGCTTTCAAACTGCTTCTAACTGTGATGTACTTGTCCACTGTGAGCCTCCCACGCTGTCGCTTCCACACGCTGTCGCTTAGGGAACGCTGGCTGGCTTTTGTTTGTTTGCTGTTGGCTCCGCCCCCAGTGTCTCAGAACCGCTGGCAAATTTGAATCAGCTGTTCTGAGTTTCAGCTTGTTATTAGAAAAAGACACGCAGTTGTTAGACTTTAGCTGCAGTGTTTTCTGATTAAAGGAATTAAAGATGTAATCTCTCCTTACTGCTTCTAAATGTGATGTACATGTCCACTGCATTGCTCCCCACGCTGTCGCCCACAAGAAGGTGTCAGGTGTCGTTTGGCGAGCCGCTGGTACCCCGCGCAGGGTCGCTGGGGCCTGTGCGCGCTCTGGGAAGGTGCGAAGTGTCGTTTGGCGATCCACTGGGACCCCGCGTGGGGTAGCTGGGGCCCGTGACGCGGGAAGGTGCCAGGTGTCATTTGGCGACCTGCTGGCACCCTGCGCGGGGTCGCTGGGGCCCGTGCGCGCACTGGGAAGGTGCCAGGTGTCATTTGGCGAGCCGCTGGGACCCCGTGCGGGGTAGCTGCGGCGTGTGCACATGCTGGGAAGGTGCCAGGTGTCATTTGGCGAGACGCTGGGACCCCGCACAGGGTCGCTGGGGCCCGTGCGCATGCTGGGAAGGTGCCACGTGTCATTTGGTGAGCAGCTAGGTCTCCGTGCGGGGTCGCTGGTGCCTGTGCCGGGAAGGTGCCAGGTGTCATTTGGCGAGCCGCTGGGACCCCGCGTATTGTCGCCGGGGCCCATGAGTGCGTGGAAGGGCGAGGTCTCGTTTGGCGAGCTGCTGGGACCATGCACGGGGTCGCCGGGGCCCGTGCACGTGCTGGGAGGTGGCAGGTGTAGTTTGGCGAGCCGCTGGGACACCGCACGGGGTCGCTGGGGAACGTGCGCGTGCTGGGAAGGTGGCAGGTGTCATTTGGTGAGCAGCTAGGTCTCCGTCTTGGGTCGCTGGTGCCTGTGCCGGGAAGGTGCCAGGTGTCGTTTGGCGAGCTGCTGGGACCCAGCACGTGGGGCCGCCTAGGAAGGTGTCAGGTGTCGTTTGGCAAGCCGCTGGGACCCCGCCTGGGGACGCTGGGAAGGTTTTAGGTGTCGTTTGACGAGCCGCTGGGACCCCGCCTGGGGACGCTGGGAAGGTTTTAGGTGTCGTTTGGCGAGCCGCTGGGATACAGCGCGGGGTCGCTGGGGCCCATGCACGCACTGGGAAGGTGGCAGGTGTCATTTGGGGAGCCTCTGGGCCCCCGTGCGGGGATGCTGGGGCCCATGCGCGCACTGGGAAGGTGCGAAGTGCCATTTGGCGATCCGCTGGGACACCGCGTGAGGTCGCTGGGGAACGTGCGCGCTCTGGGAAGGTGTGAAGTGTTGTTTGGCAAGCTCTGGGATCCCGTGTGGGGTTGCTGGTGCCTGTGCGCACGCTGGGAAGGTGTTAGGTGTCGTTTGGCGAGCCGCTGGGAAACCGCGCGGGGTCGCTGGGGCCCGTGCGAGCGCTGGGAAGGTGCGAAGTGCTGTTTGTCGATCCGCTGGGGACCCCAAGGGTTGCTGGGGCCCGCCGCGCTGGGAAGGTGTGAAGGTCATTTGGCGAGCCGCTGGGACCCCGCGCAGTGTCGCTGGGGCCTGTGCGCGCTCTGGGAACGTGCAAAGTGTTGTTTGGCGATCCGCTGGGACCCCGCGCGGGGTTGCTTGGGCCCGTGCTGTTTGGGAAGGTGAAAGGTGAGGTTTGGCGTGGCTCTGGGACCCCGCGCAGGTCGCTGGGGCCCATGCACGCTGGGAAGGTTGCAGGTGGCGTTTGGCGATCTGCTGGGAACCGCGCGTGGTCGCTGGGGCCCGCAAGTCGCACTGGGAAGGTGCAAGGTGTCATTTGGCGAGCCGCTGGGACACCGCGCAGGGTCCCTTTGGTGATCCACTGGGACTCCGTTTGGGTCGCTGGTGCCGCGTCAGCCTGCTGGAAAGGTGCCAGGTGTTATTTGGCGAGCTGCTGGGACCCAGCGTTACGCCGCGCCCTGGGAAGGTGTCAGGTGTCGTTTAGCGAAGCCGCTGGGACCCCGCAGACGGGTCGCTAGTCCGCGGCGCACGCTGGGAAGGTGCAAAGTGTCATTTGGCGAGACGCTGGGACCCCGCACGGGATCGCTGAGGCCCAGGCGCGCAATGGGAAGGTGCCAGGTGTCGTTTGGTGAGCCCCTTGGACCTTGTGCGGGGTCGCTGCGTCCCGTGCACGCACTGGGAAGGTGGCAGGTTACGTTTGGCGAGCCGATCGGACCCCGCGCAGGGTCGCTGAGGCCTGGACGCGTTCTAGGAAGGTGTGAAGTGTCATTTGGCGATCCCCGGGGACCACACGCGGGGTCGCTGGGGCCAGTGCGCACGCTGGGAAGGTGGCAGGTCGAGCTGCTAGGACCCCACACGGGGTCGCTGGGGCCCGTGCTCGCACTGGGAAGGTGCCAGGTGTCGTTTTGCAAGCGGCTGGGACCCCGATCGGGACCCAGCGCGCGGTCGCTGGAGCCGGTGCGCACGCTGGGAAGGTGGCAGGTGTCGTTTGGCAAGCCTCTGTGACCCCGTGCTGGGTCGCTGGGGACCGTGCTCGTGATGGGAAGGTGGCAGGTGTCGTTTGTCGAGCCGCTTGGACCCGCGTTGGATAGCTGGGCCCGTGGTGCACTGGGAAGGTGGCAGGTGTCATTTGGCGAGCAACTGGGACCCAGCACGGGTCGCTGGGTTCAAAACCCGCACTGGGAAGGTGGTAGGTGTCATTTGGCGAGCTGCTGTGCCCCGTGCACTGGGGAAGGTGCCAGGTGTCGTTTGGGAAAGCGGCAGGTGTCGTTTGGCGAGCCGCTGGGACCCCGCTGGGTCGCTGGGGCCCCGCTTTCCCGCTGGGAATGTGCGGGTGTCATTTGGCGAGCCGCTGGAACACCGCGCCGGTAGCTGGGGCACGTCGACGCACTGGGAAGGTGGCAGGTGTTGTTTAGTGAGCCACTGGGAACCTGCGAGGGGTCGCTGGGGCTCGTGCGCGCGCTGGGAAGGTGGCAGGTGTCGTTTGGCGAGCCACTGGGACACCGCGCGTGGTCGCTGGAGCCCATGCACGCGCTGAGAAGGTGGCAGGTGTCGTTTGGCGAGCCGCTGTGACACACCGCGGTGTTGCTGGGGCCCGTGCGTGCGCTGGGAAGGTGCCAGGTGTCGTTTCGGAATGTGGCAGGTGTCGCTTGTCGAGCCACTGGGACCCCGCGCTGGGTCGCTGGTGCCCGTGCTCGCACTGGGAAGGTGCAAGGTGTCGTTTGTCGAGCGGCTGGTACCCCGATCAGGGTCGCTGGGGCGCGTGCGCATGCTGGTAAGGTGTCTGGTGTAGTTTGGTGAGCCACTGGAACCCCGAGCGGGCTCGCTGGGTGACGTGCGCGTGCTGGGAAGGTGGCAGGTGTCGTTTGGCGAGCCGCTGGGACCCCGTGCGGGGTCGCTGGGGCCCGTTCACGTGCTTGGAAGGTGCCAGGTGTCATTTGGCGACCCGCTGGGACACTCCGTGGGGTCGCTGGGGCCCTGGGCGTGCTGGGAAGGTGTCAGTGGTCGTTTGGCTAGACGCTGGGACCCCGCAGGGGTCGCTGGGGCCCGTGCGCACGCTGGGAAGGTGGCAGGTGTCGTTTGGCGAGCCGCTGTGACACACCGCGGTGTTGCTGGGGCCCGTGCGCGCGCTGGGAAGGTGGCAGGTGTCGTTTCGGAATGTGGCAGGTGTCGTTTGTCGAGCCGCTGGGACCCCGCGCTGGGTCGCTGGTGCCCGTGCTCACACTGTGAAGGTGCAAGGTGTCGTTTGGCGAGCGGCTGGTACCCCGATCAGGGTCGCTGGGGCGCGTGCGCATGCTGGTAAGGTGTCTGGTGTCCTTTGGCTATCCGCTGGGACCCCGTGGCGCTGGGAAGGTGGCAGGTGTCGTTTGGCGAACCACTGGGACCCCACGCGGGGTCGCTGGTGCCCGTGCGTGCACTGGGAAGGTGACAGGTGTCGTTTAGTGAGCCAATGGGAATCTGCGAGGGGTCGCTGGGGCTCGCTTGAAGGGAAGGTGGCATGTGTCGCTTTGACGAGCCAATGGGACACCGCGCATGGTCGCTGGGAAGGTGCCAGGCGTCGCTTTGGGAAGGCGGGAGGTGTCGTTTGGCAAGCTGCAGGGGTCCCCGTCCTTGGCCGCTGGTGCCCATGCGCGCGCTGAGAAGGTGGCAGGTGTCGTTGTCGAGAGCCGCTGGGACCCCCGGGGTCGCTGGTGCCTGTGCTCGCACTGGGAAGGTGCAAGGTGTCGTTTGGCGGCGGGGACTGGTACCCGATCAGGGTCGCTGGGCCGCGTGCGCTTGCTGGTAAGGTGGCAGGTGTAGTTTGGCGAGCTGCTGGAACCCCGCGCGGGCTCGCTGGGTGACGTGCGCGCGCTGGGAAGGTGGCAGGTGTCGTTTTTCAAACCGCTGGGATCCCGCGCGGGATTGCTGGGGCCCATGCGCGCGCTGTGAAGTTGCCAAGTGTCATTTGGCGAGCCACTGTGACCACGCGCTGGGTCGCTGGGGCCCGTGCTCGCGCTGGGAAGGTGGCAGGTCGAGCTGCTAGGACCCCACGCGGGTCGCTGGGGCCCGTGCTCGCACTGGGAAGGTGCCAGGTGTCGTTTTGCAAGCGGCTGGGACCCCGATCGGGACCCAGCGCAGGGTCGCTGGAGCCGGTGCGCGCGCTGGGAAGGTGGCAGGTGTCGTTTGGCAAGCCGCTGTGACCCCGCGCTGGGTCGCTGGGTTCGGTGCCCGCACTGGGAAGGTGGTAGGTGTCATTTGGCGAGCTGCTGTGCCCGTGCGTGCACTGGGAAGGTGCCAGGTGTCGTTTGGGAAAGCGGCAGGTGTCGTTTGGCGAGTCGCTGGGACCCCACTGGGAAGGCGCTGGGCGGCCGGGGACCCTCGCTGGGGCCCATACACCCGCTGGGAATGTGCCGGGTGTCATTTGGCGAGCCGCTGGAACACCGCGCTTGGTAGCTGGGGCACGTCGACGCACTGGGAAGGTGGCAGGTGTCGTTTGGCGAGCCGCTGGGAGCCCGCGCGGGGTCGCTGGGGCCCGTACTCGTGCTGGGAATGTGGCAGGTGTGTTTGGGAAGGTGGCAGGTGTCTTTTGGTGAGCCGCTGGGACCCTGCGCCGGGTCGCTGGAGTCAGTGCGTTGGTGAAGCCACTGAAGGTGGTAGGTGTCGTTTGGCGAGCTGCTGTGAACCCGCTGAACCGGGTCGCTGGGGACCGTGCTCGCGCTGGGAAAAGTGGCAGGTGTCGTTTGGCGAGCCGTTGTGACCACGCTGGGTCGCTGGGGTCCGTGCTCGTGCTGGGAAGGTGGCAGGTGTCATTTGGCGAGCTGCTGGAACCCAGCGCGAGGTCGCTGGAGCCCGTACGTGCGCTGGGAAGGTGGCAGGTGTTTTTGGGAAGGTGCCAGGTGTCATTTGGCGACCCGCTGGGACACTCTGTGGGGTCGCTGGGGCCCTGGGCGTGCTGGGAAGGTGCCAGTGGTCGTTTGGCTAGACGCTGGGACCCCGCAGGGGTCGCTGGGGCCCGTGCGCACGCTGGGAAGGTTTTAGGTGTCGTTTGACGAGCCGCTGGGACCCCGCCTGGGGACGCTGGGAAGGTTTTAGGTGTCGTTTGGCGAGCCGCTGGGATACAGCGCGGAGTCGCTGGGGCCCATGCACGCACTGGGAAGGTGGCAGGTGTCATTTGGGGAGCCTCTGGGCCCCCGTGCGGGGATGCTGGGGCCCATGCGCGCACTGGGAAGGTGCGAAGTGCCATTTGGCGATCCGCTGGGACACCGCGTGGGGTCGCTGGGGAACGTGCGCGCTCTGGGAAGGTGTGAAGTGTTGTTTGGCAAGCCTCTGGGATCCCGTGTGGGGTTGCTGGTGCCTGTGCGCACGCTGGGAAGGTGTTAGGTGTCATTTGGCGAGCCGCTGGGAAACCGCGCGGGGTCGCTGGGGCCCGTGCGAGCGCTGGGAAGGTGCGAAGTGCTGTTTGTCGATCCGCTGGGAACCGCGCGGGGTTGCTGGGGCCCGGGCGCACGCTGGGAAGGTGTGAAGTGTCATTTGGCGAGCCGCTGGGACCCCGCGCAGTGTCGCTGGGGCCTGTGCACGCTCTGGGAACGTGCAAAGTGTTGTTTGGCGATCCGCTGGGACCCCGCGCGGGGTTGCTTGGGCCCGTGCACGAGCTGGGAAGGTGAAAGGTGAGGTTTGGCGTGGCTCTGGGACCCCGTGCGGGGTCGCTGGGGCCCATGCACGCGCTGGGAAGGTGCGAAGTGGCGTTTGGCGATCCGCTGGGAACTGCGCGTGGTCGCTGGGGCCCGTGCGCGCACTGGGAAGGTGCAAGGTGTCGTTTGGCGAGCCGCTGGGACACCGCGCAGGGTCCCTTTGGTGATCCACTGGGACTCCGTGCGGGGTCGCTGGTGCCCGTGCCCGCGCTGGAAAGGTGGCAGGTGTTATTTGGCGAGCTGCTGGGACCCAGCGTGTACGCGCCCTGGGAAGGTGTCAGGTGTCGTTTAGCGAGCCGCTGGGACCCCGCACGGGGTCGCTGGGGCCCAGGCGCGCAATGGGAAGGTGCCAGGTGTCGTTTGGTGAGCCCCTGGGACCCGTCTTGATCGCTGCGTCCCCCAGGCGGCGCAATGGGAAGGTGGGAAGGTCGTTTGGTGAGCCCTGGACCTTTGGCGAGGTCGATGGGGACCCGCACTGGGAAGGTGGCAGGGTTACGCTTGAGGCCTGGGACCCGCGTCGCTGAGGCCTGGACGGAAGGTGTGAAGTGTCATTTGGCGATCCCCGGGGACCACACGCAGGGTCGCTGGGGCCAGTGCGCACGCTGGGAAGGTGGCAGGTCGAGCTGCTAGGACCCCACGCGGGGTCGCTGGGGCCCGTGCTCGCACTGGGAAGGTGCCAGGTGTCGTTTTGCAAGCGGCTGGGACCCCGATCGGGACCCAGCGCGCGGTCGCTGGAGCCGGTGCGCACGCTGGGAAGGTGGCAGGTGTCGTTTGGCAAGCCTCTGTGACCCCGTGCTGGGTCGCTGGGGACCGTGCTCGTGATGGGAAGGTGGCAGGTGTCGTTTGTCGAGCCGCTTGGACCCCGCGTTGGATAGCTGGGCCCGTGCGTGCACTGGGAAGGTGGCAGGTGTCATTTGGCGAGCCGCTTGGGACCCAGCGGGTCGCTGCTCGCTGGGTTCGGTGCCCGCACTGGGAAGGTGGTAGGTGTCATTTGGCGAGCTGCTGTGCCCGTGCGTGCACTGGGAAGGTGCCAGGTGTCGTTTGGGAAAGCGGCAGGTGTCGTTTGGCGAGCCGCTGGGACCCCCGCGGGGTCGCTGGGGCCCATACACCCGCTGGGAATGTGCCGGGTGTCATTTGGCGAGCCGCTGGAACACCGCGCTTGGTAGCTGGGGCACGTCGACGCATTGGGAAGGTGGCAGGTGTCGTTTTGGCGAGCCGCTGGGAGCCCGCGCGGGGTCGCTGGGGCCCGTACTCGCGCTGGGAATGTGGCAGGTGTGTTTGGGAAGGTGGCAGGTGTCTTTTGGTGAGCCACTGGGACCCTGCGTGGGGTCGCTGGAGTCAGTGCGTACGTTGTGAAGGTGGTAGGTGTCGTTTGGCGAGCTGCTGTGAACCCGCGTTGGGTCGCTGGGGACCGTGCTCGCGCTGGGAAGGTGGCAGGTGTCGTTTGGCGAGCCGTTGTGACCACGCTGGGTCGCTGGGGTCCGTGCTCGTGCTGGGAAGGTGGCAGGTGTCATTTGGCGAGCTGCTGGAACCCAGCGCGAGGTCGCTGGGGCTCGTGCGTGCACTGGGAAGGTGACAGGTGTTGTTTAGTGAGCCACTGGGAACCTGCGAGGGGTCGCTGGGGCTCGTGCGCGCGCTGGGAAGGTGGCAGGTGTCGTTTGGCGAGCCACTGGGACACCGCGCGTGGTCGCTGGAGCCCATGCACGCGCTGAGAAGGTGGCAGGTGTCGTTTGGCGAGCCGCTGTGACACACCGCGGTGTTGCTGGGGCCCGTGCGTGCGCTGGGAAGGTGCCAGGTGTCGTTTCGGAATGTGGCAGGTGTCGCTTGTCGAGCCACTGGGACCCCGCGCTGGGTCGCTGGTGCCCGTGCTCGCACTGGGAAGGTGCAAGGTGTCGTTTGTCGAGCGGCTGGTACCCCGATCAGGGTCGCTGGGGCGCGTGCGCATGGAAGTCTGCACCCCTAGCAGACTGAAAGCCACCAGGGAGATGGAAGAGAGTCGAAACAGCTGGGTTCAAATAGGCAGAAGCAGGGAAAAAAAGAAACTTCGTCAAACACAACCACCAGAAATCCAGACATCCAACACATTTGAGCCACTTCAACATTTAGATGACCAAAACCAACATCAAGAGAATGAAAGAAACAACACCCAGGACCCTATAAACAGTGCTGACCAGCCAGCAAAAAAGAAGGAGGTCATGATTGTTGGGGACTCCATACTGAGAAACACAGCAAGTTCAGTTCGCAGTTTGGACCCCTTACTACAACAGTGTGCTGCCTTCCAGGAGCCTCTGTCAAGCACATCACTGAGAACGTGGACAGGCTCCTAGAACGAACTGGAGATGGCCCGGTGTAGTTTGACATTGGTACAAACAACATTGGAAGAGACAGGCCAAGATCCCTGCAGAACAAATTCAGAGAGCTAGGAAGGAAATTAAAAGACAAGACCAAAACTGTGGTATTTTTCTGGGATACTGCCGGTGCCTTGGGAAGCAAAGGACCATATGGACAGCTGGAAATACAAAATCAAAATGCATGGCTGAAATCGTGGTGCACACAGGAAGGCTTCACCTTTCTTGAACATTGGAGCACTTTCTACAACAAGGACTATCTATACAGGTGGGACGGACTGCACTTAAACAGAAAGGGAACCAATCTACTCGGAGAAAGGGATCCTTCAGGCGGTACAGAAGCATTTAAACTAGAAAGGAAGGGGGAAAACAAAAAACAGAAGGAGACTACATCAAAACAAGGGCAACAACTCAGGTAAGACCACTATTAAATGTATTTATCTTAATGCTAGAAGTCTCAGAAACAAAATGTTAGAACTTGAAGCTACTGCACTAACAAGTAACTACGATGTGATAGGTGTTACAGAAACTTGGTTGTCTGAGAGTGATGGAGACGAATGCAATATCAGTGGGTCCACACTGTATAGGAAAGACAGACAGGACAGAAGAGGCGGAGGGGCAGCGCTATACATAAGAAATAGCCTTGAAGCCCAGGTGTTAAATCAGGACAAAGAAAACAATGCAGAATCAATATGGGTCAGAATAATGGACACAAATTCAAAGGGCATAATAATAGGATGCTATAGACCGCCAAATTCAGATGCTGAGCAAAATAATCTGTTGTACAATGACATTAGAAATGCGTGTAGAAAAAGGAGAAGCCATACTAATGGGGATTTCAACTTCCCCATATAAAATGGGAAAACCAATGGGGCACGACGGACGACGAAATTGAAATGGTGGAAATGACAAATGACTGCTTCCTAACGCAATTTGTCAAGGCACCGACTAGAGGGGAGGCATGCCTTGATTTAGTCTTTTCAAATAATGAAGACAGAATAACTAAAACAGAGGTCAGAGGCCATTGGCAAACTCAGACCACAACATGGTCTCATTTGAAATATTTTTTAAAACCCCAAAAGTAATGACTAAAGCTAAGGTTTACAATTTTAGAAAAGCAAACATGAAGGTATGAAACGGGACTAACAGAAGTAGATTGGAGTAAAATAGGAAAACATCCACAGAAAAAGGGTGGCTGTCTTTTAAAAAATGTAGTACTAGAGGCACAAAACAATTACATCCCAAAAGTAGACAAATCTAAATCTAAAACAAAATGGCCAAAATGGTTTAATAGATCAATTAAAAAAAATATTCAGCGAAAAAGGCACTTTACAGAGCGTTTAAAAAGGGACCAAAAACAAAGCACACAGAAGGAGTACTTGGAACTGCAAACACAAGTCAAAAAGGAAGTTAGAAAGGCCAAGAGAGATAGGTGTCAATATTGCTAAGGGGCTAAAACCAATTCCAAAATGTTTTTCCCCGTTATAACAGCAAGAGAACATTCAAAGGTGTTAAATGTCTAAGAGACACAAATGGCAAAAATCATAGATGAAGAAAAAAAAATAGGAAATATATTAAATGATTACTTTTCACAGGTTTTTACAAAGGAGGACACGGACAACATGCCCCACATGGAACCTGTTCCTGTCCAGTTTTAAATAACTTTAGCATAACAGAGGCAGAAGTGTTAAAGGGACTAGGAGCTCTTAAAATAAACAAATCCCTGGGAAGATGAGATCCTCCCAATGGTACTCAAAGAAATGAAAGAAGTTATTTACAAGCTGCTAACCAAGATCATGCAACAGTCTCTTGACACAGGGGTTGTACCGACAGACTGGAAAATAGCAAACGTAATACCGATCCACAAAAGGGAGACAAAACTGAACCAGGTAACTACAGACCAATAAGCCTGACTTCTATTATATGTAAACTTATGGAAACTATAATAAGATCCAAAATGGAAAATTACCTATATGGTAACAATATCCTGGGTGACAGGAGCATGGTTTAGGAAAGGGAGATCATGTCCGGGCGTTACTTGACTTTTTTGAGGATGCAACATTGAAAATGGACAACTGCAAAGCATACGACATGGTCTATTTAGATTTTGGAAAGCTTTTGACAAAGTCCCGCATTTGTGGGAATTCTCAAACTGAACGCAGGGGATTCAAGGAAATGCATGCACATGGATTAGGGAAGGTAACATGTAGAAAACAGAAAGTACTGATTAGAGGAGAAACCCCGCAATGGAGTTTGGGTAACCAGTGGTGTACCACAGGGATCAGTATTAGGTCCTCTGCTTGGGAATCTACATTAATGATTTAGACTCTGATATAGTAAGCAAACTGGGACCTTTGCAGAGCGACACAAAAATAGGAGGAGTGGCAGACACTGTTGAAGCAGCAAAGGTCATTCAAAATGATCTAGACCGCATTCAAATTGGGGCAGACACATGGCAAATGAAATTTAATAGAGAAAAGTGTAAAGTATTGCATGCGGGCAATAAAAATGTTCATTATAAATATCATATGGGAGATAGTGAAATTGAAGAAGGGAACTTGAAAAAGACCTAGGAGTTTATGTTGACTCAGAAATGTCTTCATCTAGACAATGTGGGAAGCTATAAAAAGGCTAACAAGATGCTTGGATATATTGTGAGAAGTGTTGAATTTAAATCAAGGGAAGTAATGTTAAAACTCTACAATGCATTAGTAAGACCTCACCTAGAATATTGTGTTCAGTTCTGGTCACCTCGTTACAAAAAGGATATTGCTGCTCTAGAAAGAGTGCAAAGAAGAGCAACCAGAATTATTCCGGTTTAAAAGGCATGTCACCATGCAGACAGGCTAAAAGAATTGAATCTATTCAGTCTTGAACAAAGAAGACTACGCGTGCGATCTGATTCAAACATTCAAAATCCTAAAAGGTATAGACAATGTCAACCCGGGGGACTTCTTTGACTTGAAAAAAGAAAAAAGGACCAGGGGTCATAAATGGAGATTAGATAAAGGGGCATTCAGAACAGAAAATAGGAGGCACTTTTTTACACAGAGAATTGTGAGGGTCTGGAACCAACTCCCCAGTAATGTTGTTGAAGCTGACACCCTGGGATCCTTCAAGAAGCTGCTTGATGAGATTCTGGGATCAATAAGTTACTAACAACCAAACGAGCAAGATGGGCTGAATGGCCTCCTCTCGTTTGTAAACTGGTATGTTCTTATGTTCTTATGTAGTTTGGTGAGCCACTGGAACCCCGAGCGGGCTCGCTGGGTGACGTGCGCGTGCTGGGAAGGTGGCAGGTGTCGTTTGGCGAGCTGCTGGGACCCCGTGCGGGGTCGCTGGGGCCCGTTCACGTGCTTGGAAGGTGCCAGGTGTCATTTGGCGACCCGCTGGGACACTCCGTGGGGTCGCTGGGGCCCTGGGCGTGCTGGGAAGGTGTCCAGTGGTCGTTTGGCTGACGCTGGGACCCGCAGGGGAGTCGCTGGGGCCCGTCGCGCGCTGGGGGAAGGTGGCAGGTGTCGTTTGGCGAGCCGCTGTGACACACCGCGGTGTTGCTGGGGCCCGTGCGCGCGCTGGGAAGGTGGCAGGTGTCGTTTCGGAATGTGGCAGGTGTCGTTTGTCGAGCCGCTGGGACCCCGCGCTGGGTCGCTGGTGCCCGTGCTCACACTGTGAAGGTGCAAGGTGTCGTTTGGCGAGCGGCTGGTACCCCGATCAGGGTCGCTGGGGCGCGTGCGCATGCTGGTAAGGTGTCTGGTGTCCTTTGGCTATCCGCTGGGACCCCGTGCGCACGCTGGGAAGGTGGCAGGTGTCGTTTGGCGAACCACTGGGACCCCGCGGTCGCTGGTGCCCGTGCGTGCACTGGGAAGGTGACAGGTGTCGTTTAGTGAGCCAATGGGAATCTGCGAGGGGTCGCTGGGGCTCGCGCGCGCTGGGAAGGTGGCATGTGTCGTTTGACGAGCCAATGGGACACCGCGCATGGTCGCTGGGAAGGTGCCAGGCGTCGTTTGGGAAGGCGGGAGGTGTCGTTTGGCAAGCTGCAGGGACCCCGCGCGGGGCCGCTGGTGCCCATGCGCGTGCTGAGAAGGTGGCAGGTGTCGTTTGTCGAGCCGCTGGGACCCCTCGCGGGGTCGCTGGTGCCTGTGCTCGCACTGGGAAGGTGCAAGGTGTCGTTTGGCGAGCGGCTGGTACCCCGATCAGGGTCGCTGGGCCGCGTGCGCGTGCTGGTAAGGTGGCAGGTGTAGTTTGGCGAGCTGCTGGAACCCCGCGCGGGCTCGCTGGGTGACGTGCGCGCGCTGGGAAGGTGGCAGGTGTCGTTTTTCAAACCGCTGGGATCCCGCGCGGGATTGCTGGGGCCCATGCGCGCGCTGTGAAGTTGCCAAGTGTCATTTGGCGAGCCACTGTGACCACGCGCTGGGTCGCTGGGGCCCGTGCTCGCGCTGGGAAGGTGGCAGGTCGAGCTGCTAGGACCCCACGCGGGGTCGCTGGGGCCCGTGCTCGCACTGGGAAGGTGCCAGGTGTCGTTTTGCAAGCGGCTGGGACCCCGATCGGGACCCAGCGCAGGGTCGCTGGAGCCGGTGCGCGCGCTGGGAAGGTGGCAGGTGTCGTTTGGCAAGCCGCTGTGACCCCGCGCTGGGTCGCTGGGGCCCGTGCTCGTGATGGGAAGGTGGCAGGTGTCGTTTGTCGAGCCGCTTGGACCCCGCGTTGGATAGCTGGGCCCGTGCGTGCACTGGGAAGGTGGCAGGTGTCATTTGGCGAGCCGCTTGGGACCCAGCGGGGTCGCTGGGTTCGGTGCCCGCACTGGGAAGGTGGTAGGTGTCATTTGGCGAGCTGCTGTGCCCGTGCGTGCACTGGGAAGGTGCCAGGTGTCGTTTGGGAAAGCGGCAGGTGTCGTTTGGCGAGCCGCTGGGACCCCCGCGGGGTCGCTGGGGCCCATACACCCGCTGGGAATGTGCCGGGTGTCATTTGGCGAGCCGCTGGAACACCGCGCTTGGTAGCTGGGGCACGTCGACGCACTGGGAAGGTGGCAGGTGTCGTTTGGCGAGCCGCTGGGAGCCCGCGCGGGGTCGCTGGGGCCCGTACTCGTGCTGGGAATGTGGCAGGTGTGTTTGGGAAGGTGGCAGGTGTCTTTTGGTGAGCCGCTGGGACCCTGCGCGGGGTCGCTGGAGTCAGTGCGTACGTTGTGAAGGTGGTAGGTGTCGTTTGGCGAGCTGCTGTGAACCCGCGTTGGGTCGCTGGGGACCGTGCTCGCGCTGGGAAAGTGGCAGGTGTCGTTTGGCGAGCCGTTGTGACCACGCGCTGGGTCGCTGGGGTCCGTGCTCGTGCTGGGAAGGTGGCAGGTGTCATTTGGCGAGCTGCTGGAACCCAGCGCGAGGTCGCTGGAGCCCGTACGTGCGCTGGGAAGGTGGCAGGTGTTTTTGGGAAGGTGCCAGGTGTCATTTGGCGACCCGCTGGGACACTCCGTGGGGTCGCTGGGGCCCTGGGCGTGCTGGGAAGGTGCCAGTGGTCGTTTGGCTAGACGCTGGGACCCCGCAGGGGTCGCTGGGGCCCGTCAAGCACGCTGGGAAGGTGGCAGGTGTTGTTTGGCGAGCGCTGTGACACACCGCCGGTGTTGCTGGGGCCCGTCTCGTACTGGGAAGGTGGCAGGTGTCGTTTCGGAATGTGGCAGGTGTCGTTTGTCGAGCCGCTGGGACCCCGTGCTGGGTCGCTGGTGCCCGTGCTCGCACTGGGAAGGTGCAAGGTGTCGTTTGGCGAGCGGCTGGTACCCCGATCAGGGTCGCTGGGGCGTGTGCATGCTGGTAAGGTGTCTGGTGTCCTTTGGCTATCCGCTGGGACCCCGTGCGCACGCTGGGAAGGTGGCAGGTGTCGTTTGGCGAGCCACTGGGACCCCACGCGGGGTCGCTGGTGCCCGTGCGTGCACTGGGAAGGTGACAGGTGTCGTTTAGTGAGCCAATGGGAATCTGCGAGGGGTCGCTGGGGCTCGGCTGCATGGGGAAGGTGGCATGTGTCGTTTGACGAGCCAATGGGACACCGCGCATGGTCGCTGGGAAGGTGCCAGGCGTCGTTTGGGAAGGCGGGAGGTGTCGTTTGGCAAGCTGCAGGGACCCCGCGCGGGGTCGCTGGTGCCCATGCGCGTGCTGAGAAGGTGGCAGGTGTCGTTTGTCGAGCCGCTGGGACCCCTCGCGGGGTCGCTGGTGCCTGTGCTCGCACTGGGAAGGTGCAAGGTGTCGTTTGGCGAGCGGCTGGGACCCCGATCAGGTCGCTGGGGTCCCGTGCGCATCGCTGGGAAGGTTGCAGGTGTCATTTGGCGAGCTGCTGGGACCCAGCGTGGGCTCGGTTAGGGTGCACTGGGAAAGTGGCAGGTGTCATTTGGCGAGCCACTGGGACCCGGCGCTGGGAAGGTGGCAGGTGTCGTTTTCAAACCCGCTGGGATCCCGCGGGATTGCTGGGGCCCGTGCGTGCGCTGGGAAGGTGCCAAGTGTCATTTGGCGAGCCACTGTGACCACGCGCTGGGTCGCTGGGGCCCAGTGCTCGCGCTGGGAAGGTGGCAGGTGTCGAGCTCCACTGGGACCCCACTGGGGCCGGGTCGGGAAGTTGGGTGCCCGTCTGGTGGGACCCCGCGCGCTGGGAAGGTGGCAGGTGTCGTTTGGCAAGCCGCTGGGACCCCGCGCTGGGTCGCTGGGGCCCGTGCGCGTGCTGGGAAGGTGGCAGGCGTCGTTTGGCGAGCCACTGGGACCCCGCGTTGGATAGCTGGGCCCGTTCACGTGCACTGGGAAGGTGGTAGGTGTCATTTGGCGAGCTGCTGTGCCCGTGCGTGCACTGGGAAGGTGCCAGGTGTCGTTTGGGAAAGCGGCAGGTGTCGTTTGGCGAGCCGCTGGGACCCCGCTGGGGTCGCTGGGGCCCATACACCCGCTGGGAATGTGCCAGGTGTCATTTGGCGAGCCGCTGGAACCCAGTCGCTGGGGCTGGGTCGCTGGGAAGCCAGGTGTCGTTTGGCGCTGAGAAGGTGGCAGGTGTGTTTGGGAAGGTGGCAGATGTCGTTTGGCGAAGCCACTGGGACCCGGCGCAGGGTCGCTGGAGCCGTCGTCGCGCTGGGAAGGTGGTAGGTGTCGTTTGGCGAGCCGCTGGGACCCCACGCGAGATAGCTGGGGCCTGTGTGCATGCTGGGTAGGTGGCAGGTGTCGTTTGGCGAGCTGCTTGGAGCCCGTGTGGGGTCGCTGGGGTCCGTGCTCGTGCTGGGAAGGTGGCAGGTGTCATTTGGCGAGCCGCTTGGGACCCAGCGGTGGTCGCTGGGTTCCGTGCCCGCACTGGGAAAGTGGCAGGTGTCATTTGGCGAGCCACTGGGACCCCCTGGGTCACTGGATCCGTTAAGTGCACTGGGAAGGTGGTAGGTGTCATTTGGGAAGCTGGCTGTGCCCGTCCACTGGGACCCCTGGTGCCAGGTGTCGCCCATGGGAAAGGTGCCAGGTGTTGTTTGGCGAGCCAATGGGACCCGTCGCGGGGGGTCGCTGGGGCCGGTGTGTGCACTGGGAAGTTGGCAGGTGTCTTTTTCCGAGCTGGTGGGACCCCGCGCAGGGTCACTGGGGCCCATGCATGCGCTGGGAAGGTGGCAGGTGCAGTTTGGCAAGCCGCTGGGAACCCGCCGCGGGGTCGCTGGGGCCGGTGCGCGCGCTGGGATGGTGCCAGGTGTCGTTTGTTGAGCCACTGGGACCCCGCACGGGGACGGTGGGGCCCGTTCACACACTGGGAACGTGGCAGGTGTCATTTGGCGAGCCGCTGTGACCCTGCGTTGGGTCGCTGGGGCCCGTACGCGCGCTGGGAAGGTGGCAGGTGTCGTTTGGGAAGGTGGCAGGTGTCCTTTGGCTATCCGCTGGGACCCCGCGCGGGGTCGCTGGGGCTCGTTCACACACTGGGAAGCGTGGCAGGTGTCATTTGGGAAGGTGGCAGGTGTTGTTTGGCAAGCCACTGGGACCTGGCGCTGGGAACTGGGCCGGTGTCGTTTGGGAAGGTTGGCAGGTGTCGTTTGGCGAGCCACTGGGACCCCGCACAGGGATAGCTGGGTCCTGTGCGCTGGGAAAGGTGCCAGGTGTTGTTTGGCGAGCTGCTGGGACCCGGTCAGGGTCGCTGGGGCTGGTTCGTGCACTGGGAAGGTGGCAGGTGTCTTTTGGCGAGCAACTGGGACCTCAGGCGTGTCGCTGGGGCCCGTCTTGGCTGAAAGGTGGCAGGTGTCCTTTGGGGAAGGTGGCAGGTGTTGTTTGGCGAGCCACTGGGACCTGGCGCCGGGTCGCTGGGCAGTGCGCTGGGAAGGTTGCCCGGTGTCGTTTGGCGCTGGGACCCGTAGCTGGGTCCTGTCGTTTGGGAAGGTGCCAGGTGTTTGGCTTGCTGCTGGGACCCCCGCTTGGGTCACTGGGACCCACTGGGAAGGGACAGTGGGGCCGCTGGGACCTGTATGCGCTGGGCAGTGTGCACTGGGAAGGTGGCAGGTGTTTTGGCGAGCCGCTGGGACCCCGCACTGGATCGCTGGGGCTGGTTCGCAGCTGGGAAGGTGGCAGGTGTCGTTTGGAGGTGGCAGGTGTCCTTTGGACCCCTCGGACCCCGCGGGGGGCTGGGGCCCGCTGCCCATCTGCTGGGAAGGTGGCCGTCTTTGGGAAGGTGGTAGGTGTCGTTTGGCGAGCCACTGGGACCCCACTGGGTCGCTGGGGCCCGTGCATGCGCAGGGAAAGGTGCCAGGTGTTGTTTGGCGAGCCGCTGGGACCCCGTGCATGGGTCGCTGGGGTCCGTGCGCCGATGGGAAGGTGGTTGGTGTCGTTTGGCGAGCCGCTGGGATCCTTCGTGGGGTCGCTGGGGACGCTGCGCGCGCTGGGAAGTTGCCAGGGGTCATTTAGTGAGCCGCTGGTATGCTGCGCAGGGTCCCTAGGGCCCATGCGCGTGCTGGGAAGGTGCCAGGTGTCGTTTGGCGAGCCGCTGAGACCCTGCCAGGGGTCGATTGCACCCGTGCGTGTGCTGGGAAGGTGGCAGGTGTCATTTGGCGAGCTGCTGGGACCCCGCAAGGGGTCGTTGTGGCGGGTTTGCATGCTAGGAAGGTGGCAGGTGTCGTTTGGAGAGCCGCTGGGACCCGCCGCGGTGTCGCTGGGGCTGCTCGTCTTGCTGGGGAAGTTGGCAGGTGTCGTTTTGGCTAGCCGCTGGGACCCCGCCAGGGGTCGCTGGGGTCCGTGCGTGCGATGGAAAGGTTGGCGAGCCGCTGGGACCCTCACGGGGTCGCTGGGGTACGTGCGCGCGCTGGGAAGTTTGCAGGTGTCGTTTGGCGAGCCGCTGGGACCCCGCGTGGGGTCGTTGGAGCCCGTGCGCACGCTAGGACGGTGCCAGGTGTCGTTTGGCGAGCCGCTGGGACCACCCTCAAGGGGTCGCTGGGGCCCGTGCGCACCTTGGGAAGGTGCCAGGTGTAGTTTAGTCAGCCGCAGGGACCCTGCGCGGGGTCCCTAGGGCCCATGCGCGCGCTGGGAAGGTGGCAGGTGTCGTTTGGCGAGCTGCTGGGAACCCGCGCGGGGTCGCTGGATCCCGCTCGCATGCTGGGAAGGTTTCAGGTGTCGTTTGGCGAGACGCTGAGACCCCGCGAAGGGTCGCTGGAACAGGTGTGTGAGCTGGGAAGGTGGCAGGTGTCGTTTGGTGAGCAGCTGGGACCCTGCCAGGGGTCGATGGGGCCCGTGTGTGTGCAGGGTAAGTGCCAGGTGTCGTCTGGCGAGCCGCTGGGACCCCCCTCACAGGGTCGCTGGGGCCTTTATGCGCGCTGGGAAGGTGGCAGGTGTCGTTTGGCGAGCCACTGGGATCCTGCGTGGGGTCGCTGGGGACGGTGTGAGCGCTGGGAAGTTGCCAGGTGTCGTTTGACGAGCCGCTGGGATCCTGCGCGGTGTCGCTGGGGCCGGCGTGTACGCTGGGAAGGTGGCAGGTGTCGTTTGGCGAGCCGCTGGGACCCAGCGGGATCGTTGGAGCCTGGGTCGCTGGAACAGGTGTGTTTAGTGAGTCGCTGGGACCCTGGCAGGTGTCCCATTTGGTGAGCAGCTGGGACCCTGCCAGGGGTCGATGGGGCCCATGTGTGCAGGGAAGGTGCCAGGTGTCGTTTGGCGAGCCGCTGGGACCCCCCTCACAGGGGTCGCTGGGGCCCCATCATCTTGCGGGGAAGGTGGCAGGTGTCATTTAGTCAGCTTGGACCCCCTGCAGCGGTGTCCCTGGGGCCCATCGCAAGGTGGTAGGTGTCGTTTGGGAACCCATGCGGTCGCTGGATCCGCATGTGGGAAGGTTTCAGGTGTCGTTTGGCGAGGCGCTGAGACCCCTTGTGCTGGAACAGGTGTGTGAGCTGGGAAGGTGGCAGGTGTCGTTTGGTGAGCAGCTGGGACCCTGCCAGGGGTCGATGGGGCCGATGTGTGCTGGGTAAGTGCCAGGTGTGGTCTGGCGAGCCGCTGGGACCCCCCCTCACAGGTGCTGGGGCCTTTGGGGGAAGGTGGCAGGTGTCTTTTGGTGAGCCAATGGGATCCCTGCGGGGGGTCGCTGGGGGCGTGCGTCGCTGGGAAGGTGTTAGGTGTCGTTTGGCGAGCCGCTGGGATCCCCCTGCAGCGGTGTCGCTGGGGCCCGTGTGCGCTGGGAAGGTGACAGGTGTGTTTGGGAGCCGCTGGGACCCCGCCGGGATGTTGGAGCCTGTGCGCGCCTGCGAGGTGTCGTTTAGTGAGTCGCTGGGACCCTGCCCGAGGTCGATGGGGCCCATGCGCGCGCTGGGAAGGTGGCAGGTGTCGTTTGGCGAGCCGCTGGGAACCCGCGCGGGGTCGCTGGATCCCGCTCGCATGCTGGGAAGGTGGCAGGTGTCGTTTGGCGAGACGCTGAGACCCTGCCGGGGTCGCTGGAACAGGTGTGTGCGCTGGGAAGGTGGCAGGTGTCGTTTGGTGAGCAGCTGGGACCCTGCCAGGGGTCGATGGGGCCCATGTGTGTGCAGGGAAAGTGCCAGGTGTCGTCTGGCGAGCCGCTGGGACCCCCCTCACAGGGTCGCTGGGGCCCTTATGCGCGCTGGGAAGGTGGCAGGTGTCATTTGGCGAGCAGCTTGGACCCCGCGCGGTGTCGCTGGGGCCCGTGTGCGCGCTGGGAAGGTGGTAGGTGTCGTTTGGCAAGCCGCTGTGACCCCGCGCTGGGTCGCTGGGGCCCGTGCTCGTGATGGGAAGGTGGCAGGTGTCATTTGGCGAGCCGCTGGGACCCCCGCGGGGTCGCTGGGGCTCATGCACCCGCTGGGAATGTGGCAGGTGTGTTTGGGAAGGTGGCAGGTGTCTTTTGGTGAGCCAATGGGACCCTGCGCGGGGTCGCTGGAGTCAGTGCGTACGCTGGGAAGGTGTTAGGTGTCGTTTGGCGAGCCGCTGGGAGCCCGCGCGGGGTCGCTGGGGCCCGTACTCGCGCTGGGAATGTGACAGGTGTGTTTGGGAAGGTGGCAGGTGTCTTTTGGTGAGCCGCTGGGACCCTGCACGGGGTCGCTGGAGTCAGTGCGTACGCTGGGAAGGTGGTAGGTGTCGTTTGGCGAGCTGCTGTGAACCCGCGCTGGGTCGCTGGGGACCGTGCTCGCGCTGGGAAGGTGGCAGGTGTCGTTTGGTGAGCCGTTGTGACCACGCGCTGGGTCGCTGGGGTCCGTGCTCGTGCTGGGAAGGTGGCAGGTGTCATTTGGCGAGCCGCTTGGGACCCAGCGCGGGGTCGCTGGGTTCGGTGCCCGCACTGGGAAAGTGGCAGGTGTCATTTGGCGAGCCACTGGGACCCGGCGCGGGGTCACTGGATCCGTTGCGTGCGCTGGGAAGGTGGTAGGTGTCATTTGGCGAGCTGCTGTGCCCGTGCGTGCACTGGGAAGGTGCCAGGTGTCGTTTGGGAAAGCGGCAGGTGTCGTTTGGCGAGCCGCTGGGACCCCCGCGGGGTCGCTGGGGCCCATGCACCCGCTGGGAATGTGCGGGTGTCATTTGTCATTTGGAACACCGCTGTAGCTGGGGCCCTGCTGCTGGGAAGGAACAGGTGTCGTTTAGCGAGCCAAAGGGACCCCGCGTGGTCGCTGGAGCCCGTGCGCGCTTTCGGAAGGTGGCAGGTGTCGTTTGTTGAGCCACTGGGACCCCGTGTGGGGTCGCTGGGGCCGGTGTGTGCACTGGGAAGATGGCAGGTGTCTTTTTGCGAGCTGGTGGGACCCCGCGCAGGGTCACTGGGGCCCATGCATGCGCTGGGAAGGTGGCAGGTGCAGTTTGGCAAGCCGCTGGGAACCCGCCGCGGGGTCGCTGGGGCCGGTGCGCGCGCTGGGATGGTGCCAGGTGTCGTTTGTTGAGCCACTGGGACCCCGCACGGGGACGGTGGGGCCCGTTCACACACTGGGAAGGTGGCAGGTGTCGTTTGGGAAGGTGGCAGGTGTCCTTTGGCTATCCGCTGGGACCCCGCGCGGGGTCGCTGGGGCTCGTGTACGCTCTGCGAAGTTGGCAGGTGTCATTTGGGAAGGTGGCAGGTGTTGTTTGGCAAGCCACTGGGACCTGGCGCCGGGTCGCTGGAGCCGGTGCGCGCACTGGGAAGGTTGCAGGTGTCGTTTGGCGAGCCGCTGGGACCCCGCGCGGGATAGCTGGGTCCTGTGCGCGCACTGGAAAGGTGCCAGGTGCCGTTTGGCAAGCTGCTGGGACCCGGTGCGGGGTCGCTGGAGCCGGTTCCTGCACTGGGAAGGTGGCAGGTGTCATTTAGCGAGCCGCTGGGACCTCGCATCGGGGTCGCTGGAGCCGGTGCGTGCACTGGGAAGGTGGCAGGTGTCTTTGGTCGAGCCGCTGGGACCCCGCGCGGGATCGCTGGGGCCCGTGCGCGCGCTGGGAAGGTGGCAGGTGTCCTTTCGGAAGGTGGCAGGTGTCCTTTGGCGAGCCCCTGGGACCCCGCGCGGGGCCGCTGGGGCCCGTGCGCGCGCTGGGAAGGTGGCAGGTGTCGTTTGGGAAGGTGGCAGGTGTCGTTTGGCGAGCCACTGGGACCCCGCACAGGGACGGTGGGGCCCTTGCATGTGCTGGGAAGGTGCCAGGTGTTGTTTGGCGAGCCGCTGGGACCGTGCGTGGAGTCGCTGGGGCTGGTTCGCGCGCTGGGAAGGTGGCAGGTGTCGTTTGGCGAGCCACTGGGACCCCGCACAGGGACGGTGGGGCCCTTGCATGCGCTGGGAAGGTGCCAGGTGTTGTTTGGCGAGCCGCTAGGACCGTGCATGGAGTCGCTGGGGCCCGTGCGCGCGCTGGGAAGGTGGTAGGTGTCGTTTGGCGAGCCGCTGGGATCCTTCGTGGGGTCGCTGGGGCCAGCCGCTGGGCTGGGAAGTTGCCAGGGTCATTTAGTGAGCCACAGGCTGCTTGCGAGGGTCCCTAGGGCCCATGCGCGTGCTGGAAGGTGCCAGGTGTCGTTTGGCGAGCCGCTGAGAAACTGCCAGGGGTCGATTGCACCCGTGCGCGTGCTGGGAAGGTGGCAGGTGTCGTTTGGCGAGCTGCTGGGACCCCGCAAGGGGTCGTTGTGGCGGGTTTGCATGCTAGGAAGGTGGCAGGTGTCGTTTGGAGAGCCGCTGGGACCCGCCGCGGTGTCGCTGGGGCTCGTGCGCGCGGGGAAGTTGGCAGGTGTCGTTTGGCTAGCCGCTGGGACCCCGCCAGGGGTCGCTGGGGTCCGTGCGTGCGATGGAAAGGGTGGCGAGCCGCTGGGACCCTCACGGGGTCGCTGGGGTACGTGCGCGCGCTGGGAAGTTTGCAGGTGTCGTTTAGTGAGTCGCTGGGACCCTGCCCGAGGTCGATGGGGACCGTGCGAGCGCTAGGACGGTGCCAGGTGTCGTTTGGCGAGCCGCTGGGACCACCCTCAAGGGGTCGCTGGGGCCCGTGCGCTGCTGGGAAGGTGCCAGGTGTAGTTTAGTCAGCCGAGGGGACCCTCTTAATCATATCCCTAGGGCCCATCGCCGCTGCTGGGAAGGTGGCAGGTGTCGTTTGGCGAGCCGCTGGGAACCCGCGCGGGGTCGCTGGATCCCACTCGCATGCTGGGAAGGTGGCAGGTGTCGTTTGGCGAGACGCTGAGACCCCGCGAAGGGTCGCTGGAACAGGTGTGTGCGCTGGGAAGGTGGCAGGTGTCGTTTGGTGAGCAGCTGGGACCCTGCCAGGGGTCGATGGGGCCTTTATGCAGGGAAAGTGCCAGGTGTCTGGGAAGGTGGACCCCCACAGGTGTCATTTGGCCTTTAGCCGCTGGGAAGGTGGCAGGTGTCGTTTGGCGAGCCACTGGGATCCTGCGCGGGGTCGCTGGGGAAGTTGCCAGGGGAAGTTGCCAGGTGTTGTTTGGCGAGCCGCTGGGATCCTGCGCAGTGTCGCTGGGGCCGGCGTGTACGCTGGGAATGTGGCAGGTGTCGTTTGGCGAGCCACTGGGACCCCGCACGGGGACGGTGGGGCCCTTGCATGCGCTGGGAAGGTGCCAGGTGTTGTTTGGCGAGCCGCTGGGACCGTGCGTGGAGTCGCTGGGGCTAGTTTGCGCGCTGGGAAGGTGGCAGGTGTCGTTTGGCGAGCAGCTTGGACCCCGTGCGGGGTCGCTGGGGCCCGTGTGCGCGCTGGGAAGGTGGTAGGTGTCGTTTGGCGAGCCGCTGGGAATCCGCGCTGGGTCGCTGGGGCCAGTGCGCGCACTGGGAAGGTGCCAGGTGTCATTTGGCGAGCTGGTGGGACCCCCACACGGGGTTGCTGGGGCCCGTGGACGCGCTGGGAAGGTGGCGGGTGCAGTTTGGCAAGCCTCTGGGAACCCGGCACGGGGTCGCTGGGGCCAGTGCACGTGCTGGCATGGTGCCAGGTGTCGTTTGGCGAGCCACTGGGACCCCGCACGGGGACGGTAGGGGCCGTGCACACGCTGGGAAGGTGGCAGGTGTCATTTGGCGAACCGCTGTGGCCCCGCGCTGCATCGCTGGGGCCCGTACGCGTGCTGGGAAGGTGGCAGGTGTCGTTTGGGAAGGTGGCAGGTGTTGTTTGGCGAGCCGCTGTGTCCCCACGCGGGACCGTGGTTTAATTCAATAGAAGTTGATTTGCTATCTGATTGGTTTCCACGCAGTTGTTTTTTATATATTAAGCAGCCTATTTCTGCGCCAGCAAGAAGCGCCAGCAAACAGAAGAGCCTCAACAAAAGAGCCGGGAGTCTAGCTGTGGGAGTCCAGCAAGGGGAGGCCTGCGCTGAGACGCTGTTCCAATAGATCCAAACCTAACGGGCCTCTAGAAGAAGCTATCTACTAGTCAGGTCTGTACCCTCCACCCTACTGCTCCTACTGTGCCTTTTGTCCTGCTTGTCCTGCTATGACTGTTTCTCACATCCCTGTTCTGTCCTCCCGTCCTCGTCCTCTGCCCTCCCTCCGCTGCTGCTCCTCCAACCCCTCTAACCTCATTTCTCTGCCTCTCCCCCCCTCCCGCACACTCTCTGGTGCACTCTGGAACTGTCACTCTTCTGCTAACAAAGCTGATTTCATCTCTGCCTTTGCCTCCCACCTCTCGCTCGATTTCCTTGCTCTCACTGAAACCTGGCTGTCCCCTGATAACACTGTTACTCCCGCTGCCCTGTCCTCTCTCTCGTCCTATCCCATACCCGCGTCTCACTGGGCGGGGAGGTGGGACGGGTCTTCTCCTCTCCCCTCCTTACTCTTTTCTGTCCCCTCGATCTCATCTCACTCTCTGTCAATACCTTTGAATTTCATGCAGTCCAACTAACCTTTCCCTGTCAACTCCTGCTCATTGTTCTGTACCGCCCCCTGGGCCTCTCCTCACTTTCTGGATGAACTCGACTTTCTCTCCTCCCTCCCTCTCTGTCTACCCCGACTGTCCTGTTGGGTGACTTCAACATCCATCTCTCCAACCCCAGCCACTCTGCTGGATTCCTCCCTCTCCTGCACTCCTTCGACTTCTGTCTCTCTCCGTCCCCTCCTACCCACAAAGCTGGCGTCAACTGGACCTCACCTTCTCCAGGGCCTGCTGCCCCTCCACCCTCTCTGTCACCCCCTGGACCTCTCTGATCACTATTTCATCTCTTTTTCTCTGTCTCTCCCCTCTCCCTGCTCCTCCTACCCCCACTGTCACCTCTCGCCGTAACCTCCGCTCTCTCCCCCTCTGTCCTTGCCTCCACTGCTCTCTCTCACCTCCCTCCTATCGACTCCTTTTCACAACTCTCCGTAGACTCTGCTACCTCCACCCTCTTCTCCTCCTCCTCCCTCGACTCCCTCTGTCCCCTCACCTCCCGACCTGCTCCCTCCCCTCCCCATCCCTGGCTCTCCTCTGCGCTCCGCTCGGCAAGAATCACACTGCGATCTGCTGAAAAGAAATGGAAGAGAACCAAACTCCCTGCTGCCCTAGACCTTTACCGCACTCTCCTCCCTCCTTCTCCTCTCTCTCCTCTGCTAAATGTGCTTATTTCAATCTGTAATCCAAGCCTCCACTAACAACCCACGTAAACTATTCTCTACCTTCTCCTCCCTCCTAAACCCCCCCTCCTCCTCCCTCCTCTATCTCCCCTGATGACTTTGCCTCCTTCTTCTCTTCTAAAATCTCAGATATCCGCAAACTCTTTAACACCTCTCCCCTCCCCGCACCCCTCCTGCTCCAACCCCTACACCCACTACATCCCCTACTTACTCGCCCTCCTTCTCCACCTTCTTGCCCCTCTCAGACTCTGACCTCTCCTCCCTGCTCCAGGGTCACAAACCCACCACGTGTGCCTTGGACCCCCTCCCCCTCACCTCTTTCAAGCTGCTGCTCCTGCTCTACTCCCTTCATCTCCTCCTCCTCAACACCTCTCTACTTTCTGGTATCTTTCCCTCTGCCTTCAAAAAAGCCTCTATCACTCCCCTCCTCAAAAACCTACCCTCGACCCCACCTCCTCCAGAGCTACCGTCCTGTCTCCCTCCTACCCTTCCTCTCCAAAACCCTCGAGCGGACTGTACACCGCCAGCTCTCTGCTTTCCTGTCCAACCACTCTCTGCTTGACCCTCTCAATCTGGCTTCCGCTCTGCTCACTCCACTGAAACCGCCCTCCTGTCTGTCACCAACTCACTTAAATGTGCCCGAGCTGCCTCTCTCCTCTGTCCCAATTCTCCTCGACCTCTCTGCTGCCTTTGACACTGTTGATCACTCTATTCTACTATCATCTCTTGCTGACCTGGGGATCTCTGGCACTGCTCTGGCCTGGTTCTCCTCCTACCTCTCCAACCGCACTTACCAGGTAACCTGGCGTGGAGCAACCTCCACACCTCACCCTCTCTTAACTGGAGTCCCCCAAGGGTCAGTCTTGGGTCCTCTCCTGTTCTCTCTCTACACCCGCTCCCTGGGCCCCTCATCGCATCCTATGGTTTCTCATACCATTTCTATGCTGATGATGCTCAGATTTTCCTCTCCTTCCCCACCTCTGACTCCACCATCTCCTCCCATATCTCTACCTGTCTGTCTGCTATTTCCTCCTGGATGCACTCGCATCACCTCAAACTCAACCTCTCTAAATCTGACCTCCTTTTCTTTCCCTCCTCCTCCCCTCCTCTGATCTCTCTATCTCTGTTCCTCTGGAATCTACCACACTCTCTCCCTCTTCCTCAGCTAAGAACCTTGGAGTCACCCTGGACCCCTGCCTCTCTTATTCCCAGCACATCTCCACTCTGGCACGCACTTGCCGATTCTTCCTGAGCAACATCCGAAGAATCCGACCCTTCCTCACCAACTATGCTACCCAGATCCTGGTCCAGGCCCTGGTACTCTCCCGCCTAGACTACTGCAACTCCCTCCTGGCTGGCCTCCCTGCGTCCGCCACCCGTCCGCTCCAGCTCATCCAGAACTCTGCTGCCCGCCTGGTGTTCTCTCTGCCTCGCTTCGCCCACGCTACTCCACACTCCGCTCGCTCCACTGGCTCCCGATCACCGCTCGCATCCAGTTCAAGACTCTTGTACTAGCCTACAGATGCCTTGACCAGACTGCACCCAGCTACCTCCAGACCCTCATCTCTCCCTACACCCCCACTCGACCTCTCCGCTCCGCCTGCACTAGAAGACTAGCTCTACCTCCGCTAAACTCCCCTGTCTCCAGAGCCCGCTCCTTCTCCACCCTTGCTCCGCAGTGGTGGAATGACCTTATTACAGATGTCAGGACTGCCCAGTCCCTGACCACATTCCGGCGCCTCCTTAAGACTCACCTCTTCAAACAGCACCTGTAGAACTCCTCTGTTTGTATCCTGGGACACTATCACTCTTCATGTAAATGTGCTTTATTCTGCTCTTATCTGCCCCCTATTTTACTGCATTTAATCCTGTACTTCAGAATACTGTAATCTGCCAAGTGTTTAACCTGTAGTACTTTGTATTTAATCACATCCTGATGTAACTATCACTATTTAATCATATCCTGATGTAACTATCACTATTATCTGCTGTATTATTGAATTGTGGTTTGTCACACTTGAACAAAAGTTATTGTATTTCTTGCTCTTATTGTATTACTTGTATTGTAACACTTGAAATGTATTTGCTTACGATTGTAAGTCGCCCTGGATAAGGGCGTCTGCTAAGAAATAAATAATAATAATAATAATAATAATACGTGTCGTTTGGCGAGCTGCTGTCACCCCACACTGGGTCGCTGGGGCCCGTGCTCGCGGTGGGAAGGTGGCAGGTGTCGCTGGTCGAGCCGCTGGGACCCCGCACGGGGAAGGAGGGGCCCGTGCACGTGCTGGGAAGGTGGCAGGTGTCGTTTGGCGTGCCGCTGTGACCCAGCGCGGTGTCGCTGGGGCCCATGCGCGCATTGGGAAGGTGGCAGGTGTCGTTTGGCGAGCTGGAGGGACCCCGCGTGGGGTCGCTTGGGCCCGTGCACGCACTGGGAAGGTGGCAGGTGCAGTTTGGCAAGCCGCTGGGAACCCCGCGCGGGATTGCTGGGGCCTGTGCGCGCGCTGGGAAGGTGGCAGGTGTCGTTTTTCGAGCCGCTGGGACTCTGCGCGGGATCGCTGGGGCCCGTGCACGCGCTGGGAAGGTGGCAGGTGTCCTTTGGGAAGGTGGCAGATGTCCTTTGGCGAGCCGCTGGGACCCCGCGCAGTGTCACTGGGGCCGGTGCGCGCATTGGGATGGTGGCAGGTGTCGTTTCTCGAGCCGCTGGGACCCCGCGCAGTGTCACTGGGGCCGGTGCGCGCATTGGGAAGGTGGCAGGTGTCGTTTCTCGAGCCGCTGGGACCCCGTGCAGGGTCGCTGGGTGACGTGTGCGCGCTGGGAAGTTGCCAGGTGTCGTTTGGCGAGCCGCTGGGATCCTGCGCGGTGTCGCTGGGGCCCTTGCATGCGCTGGGAAGGTGGTAGGTGTTGTTTGGCGAGCCGCTGGGACCGTGCGTGGAGTTGCTGGGGCCCGTGCGCGCGCTGGGAAGGTGGTAGGTGTCGTTTGGCGAGCCACTGGGAATCCGCGCTGGGTCACTGGTGCCCGTGCGCGCGCTGGGAAGGTGGCAGGTGTCGTTTGGCTAGCCGCTGCGACCCCGCTTGGGGTCGCTGGAGCACGTGCGTGTGCAGGGAAAGTGTCAGGTGTCATCTGGCGAGCCGCTGGGACCACGTGCGGGGTCACTGGGGTCCGTGCGCGCGATGGAAAGGTGGCAGGTGTTGTTTGGCGAGCCGCTGGGATCCTGCGTGGGGTCGCTGGGGGCGCTTCTTGTAGCTGGGAAGTTGCCAGGGTCATTTAGTGAGCCGCTGGTATGCTCCAGGTGTGGGTCCCTAGGGCCCATTGGCGTGCTGGGAAGGTGCCAGGTGTCGTTTGGCGAGCCGCTGAGACCCTGCCCGGGGTCGATTGCACCCGTGCGCGTGCTGGGAAGGTGGCAGGTGTCGTTTGGCGAGCTGCTGGGACCCCGTAAGGGGTCATTGTGGCGGGTTTGCATGCTAGGAAGGTGGCAGGTGTCGTTTGGAGAGCCGCTGGGACCTGCCGCGGTGTCGCTGGGGCCCGTGCGGGGCGAGGAAGTTAGCAGGTGTCGTTTTTGGCTAGCCGCTGGGACCCGCCAGGGGTCGCTGGGGTCCGTCGTGTCGATGGAATGGTTGGCGAGCCGCTGGGACCCTCACGGGGTCACTGGGAATGCGTCTCCAGGCGCGCTGGGAAGTTTGCAGGTGTCGTTTGGCGAGCCGTTGGGACCCCCACGCGGGGTCGCTGGGGCCCGTGGACGCGCTGGGAAGGTGGCGGGTGCAGTTTGGCAAGCCTCTGGGAACCCGGCACGGGGTCGCTGGGGCCAGTGCACGTGCTGGCATGGTGCCAGGTGTCGTTTGGCGAGCCACTGGGACCCCGGGGTCGTTGGAGCCCGTGCGCACGCTGGGAAGGTTGCAGGTGTCGTTTAGTGAGTCGCTGGGACCCTGCCTGGGGTCGATGGGGACCGTGCGAGCGCTAGGAAGGTGCCAGGTGTCGTTTGGCGAGCCACTGGGATCCTGCGTGGGGTCGCTGGGGACGGTGTGCGCGCTGGGAAGTTGCCAGGTGTCGTTTGGCGAGCCGCTGGGATCCTGCGCAGTGTCGCTGGGGCCGGCGTGTACGCTGGGAAGGTGCCAGGTGTTGTTTGGCGAGCCGCTGGGACCGTGCGTGGGGTCGCTGGGGCTGTTTCGTGAGCTGGGAAGGTGGCAGGTGTCGTTTGGCGAGCAGCTTGGACCCCGCGCGGTGTCGCTGGGGCCCGTGCGCGCGCTGGGAAGGTGGTAGGTGTCGTTTGGCGATCCGCTGGGAATCCGCGCTGGGTTGCTGGTGCCCGTGCGCGCGCTGGGAAGGTGGCAGGTGTCGTTTGGCGAGCCGCTGTGACCCCGCTCGGGGTCGCTGGAGCACGTGCGTGTGCAGGGAAAGGTGGCAGGTGTTGTTTGGCGAGCCGCTGGGATCCTGCGTGGGGTCGCTGGGGACGCTGCACGCGCTGGGAAGTTGCCAGGGGTCGTTTAGTGAGCCGCTGGTATGCTGCGCGGGGTCCCTAGAGCCCATGCGCGTGCCAGGGAAGGTGCCAGGTGTCGTTTGGTGAGCAGCTTGGACCCCGCGCGGGGTCGCTGGGGCCCGTGCGCGTGCTGGGAAGTTGGCAGGTGTCGTTTTGGCTAGCTGCTGGGACCCCGCCAGGGGTCGCTGGGGTCCGTGCATGCTATGGAAAGGTTGGCGAGCCGCTGGGACCCTCATGGGGTCGCTGGGGTACGTGCGCGCGCTGGGAAGTTTGCAGGTGTCGTTTGGCGAGCCACTGGGACCCCGCGGCGGGGTCGTTGGAGCCCGTGCGCACGCTGGGAAGGTGCCAGGTGTCGTTTAGTGAGTC
The DNA here is from genome assembly GCA_036884735.1 of Huso huso. Lineage (NCBI taxonomy): Eukaryota > Metazoa > Chordata > Actinopteri > Acipenseriformes > Acipenseridae > Huso > Huso huso. The sequence continues at coordinate 3,006,033 of CM072701.1, forward strand.
GCTGGGACCCTGCCCGGGGTCGATGGGGACCGTGCGAGCGCTAGGAAGGTGCCAGGTGTCGTTTGGTGAGCCGCTGGGACCACCCTCAAGGGGTTGCTGGGGCCCGTGCGCGCCGGGGAAGGTGCCAGGTGTTGTTTAGTGAGCCGCTGGGACCCTGCGCGGGGTCCCTAGGGCCCATGCGCGCGCTGGGAAGGTGGCAGGTGTCATTTGGCGAGCCGCTGGGAACCCGCGCGGGGTCGCTGGGGTCCGTGCGCGCGCTGGGAAAGTGGCAGGTGTCGTTTGGCGATCTGCTGCAACCCCGCGGGGTCGCTGGAGCACGCGTGCGCGCTGGGAACTTGGCAGGTGTCATTTGGCGAGCCGCTGGGACCACCATCACGGGGTCGCTGGGGCCCGTGCGCACCTTGGGAAGGTGGCAGGGGTTGTTTGGCGAGCCGCTGGGAACCCGCGCGGGGTCGCTGGGGCTCGTGCGCGCGCTGGGAAAGTGGCAGGTGTCTTTTGGCGTACCGTTGGGACCCCGCGCTGGGTCACTGGGGCCGTTGCTCGCAGTTGGAAGGTGCCAGGTGTCGTTTAGTGAGCTGCTGGGACCCTGCGTGGGGTCCCTAGGTCCAATACGCGCTGGGAAGGTGGCAGGTGTCGTTTGGCGAGCTGCTGATACCCCGCGAGAGGTCACTGGGGTCGGTGTGCGCTCTGGGAAGGTGGCAGGTGTCGTTTGGCGAACTGCTGGGACCCAGCCCGGGGTCGATAGTGACCGTGCGCGCTCTGGGAAGGTGCCAGGTGTCGTTTGGCGATCCGCTGGGACCCTCATGGGGTCGCTGGGGTACGTGCGCGCGCTGGGAAGTTTGCAGGTGTCGTTTGGCGAGCCACTGGGACCCCGCGCGGGGCCGTTGGAGCCCGTGCGCATGCTGGGAAGGTGCCAGGTGTCGTTTAGTGAGTCGCTGGGACCCTGCCCGGGGTCGATGGGGACCGTGCGAGCGCTAGGAAGGTGCCAGGTGTCGTTTGGCGAGCCGCAGGGACCACCCTCAAGGGGTCGCTGGGGCCCGTGCGCACCTTGGGAAGGTGCCAGGTGTCGTTTAGTGAGCCGCTGGGACCCTGCACGGGGTCCCTAGGGCCCATGCACGCGCTGGGAAGGTGACAGGTGTCGTTTGGCGAGAAGCTGGGACCACCCTCACGGGGTCGCTTGGGCCCGCGCGCGCACAGGGAAGGTAGCAGGTGTCGTTTGGCGAACCACTGGGACCCCGCGCTGGGTCGCTGGAGCCCGTGTTCGCACTAGGAAGGTGGCAGGTGTCGTTTGTCGAGCCGCTGGGAACCCGCGCTGGGTCGCTGGAGCCCATGTTCGCACTAGGAAGGTGGCAGGTGACGTTTGGCGAGAAGCTGGGACCCCGCGCTGGGTCGTTGGGGCCGGTGCTCGCAGTTGGAAGGTGCCAGGTGTCGTTTAGGGAGTTGCTGGGACCCTGCGTGGCGTCCCTAGGGCCCATGCACGCGCTGGGAAGGTGACAGGTGTCATTTGGCGAGAAGCTGGGACCACCCTCACGGGGTCGCTTGGGCCCGCGCGCGCACAGGGAAGGTGGCAGGTGTCGTTTAGCGAGCTGCTGGGACCCAGCCCGGGGTCGATAGTGACCGTGCATGCGCTGGGAAGGTGCCAGGTGTCGTTTGGCGAGCCGCTGGGACCCCGCGCGGGGTCGCTGGAGCCCGTGCGCACGCTGGGAAGGTGCCAGGTGTCGTTTAGTGAGTCGCTGGTACGCTGCGTGGGGTCACTAGGGCCCATGCTCGCAGTGG
>CM072701.1:3008308-3044308 GCA_036884735.1 Huso huso
GAAGGCGGCAGGTGTCGTTTGGCGAGCTGCTGCGACCCCGCTTGGGGTCGCTGGAGCACGTGCGTGTGCAGGGAAAGTGTCAGGTGTCATCTGGCGAGCCGCTGGGACCACGTGCGGGGTCACTGGGGTCCGTGCGCGCGATGGAAAGGTGGCAGGTGTTGTTTGGCGAGCCGCTGGGATCCTGCGTGGGGTCGCTGGGGCCGCTGCGCGCGCTGGGAAGTTGCCAGGGGTCATTTAGTGAGCCGCTGGTATGCTGCGCGGGGTCCCTAGGGCCCATGCGCGTGCTGGGAAGGTGCCAGGTGTCGTTTGGCGAGCCGCTGAGACCCTGCCCGGGGTCGATTGCACCCGTGCGCGTGCTGGGAAGGTGGCAGGTGTCGTTTGGCGAGCTGCTGGGACCCCGTAAGGGGTCATTGTGGCGGGTTTGCATGCTAGGAAGGTGGCAGGTGTCGTTTGGAGAGCCGCTGGGACCTGCCGCGGTGTCGCTGGGGCCCGTGCGCGCGGGGAAGTTAGCAGGTGTCGTTTTGGCTAGCCGCTGGGACCCCGCCAGGGGTCGCTGGGGTCCGTGCGTGCGATGGAAAGGTTGGCGAGCCGCTGGGACCCCACGGGGTCACTGGGGGTGCGTCGCCGCTGGGAAGTTTGCAGGTGTCGTTTGGCGAGCGTTTGGGACCCCAGCGGGGGTCGCTGGGGCCCGTGGACGCGCTGGGAAGGTGGCGGGTGCAGTTTGGCAAGCCTCTGGGAACCCGGCACGGGGTCGCTGGGGCCAGTGCACGTGCTGGCATGGTGCCAGGTGTCGTTTGGCGAGCCACTGGGACCCCGGGGTCGTTGGAGCCCGTGCGCACGCTGGGAAGGTTGCAGGTGTCGTTTAGTGAGTCGCTGGGACCCTGCCTGGGGTCGATGGGGACCGTGCGAGCACTAGGAAGGTGCCAGGTGTCGTTTGGCGAGCCGCTGGGAGCACCCTCAAGGGGTCGCTGGGGCCCGTGCGCACCTTGGGAAGGTGCCAGGTGTCGTTTAGTGAGCCGCTGGGAACCCAGCAGGGGGTCGCTGGATCCCGCTCGCATGCTGGGAAGGTGGCAGGTGTCGTTTGGCGAGGCGCTGAGACCCCGCATTAGGAAGGGTCCCTGGAACAGGTGTGTGCGCTGGGAAGGTGGCAGGTGTCGTTTGGTGAGCAGCTGGGACCCTGCCAGGGGTCGATGGGGCCCGTGCGTGTGCAGGGAAAGTGCCAGATGTCATCTGGCGAGCCGCTGGGACCCCCCTCACAGGGTCGCTGGGGCCCTTATCTTGAACAAAGAAGGTGGCAGGTGTCGTTTGGCGAAACTGGGATCCTCAAAACGCTGGGGTTGCCAGGTGTCCTTTGGATCAGGGAAGTTTGGGGCAGGTGTCGTTTGGCGAAACAAGGGATCCAGGGGGCGTCGCTGGGGCCTCGATTGAGCTGGGAAGGTGCCAGGTGTCGTTTGGTGAGCAAATTGGACCCACCCCGTGTCGCTGGGGACCGTCTCCCCTGGGAAGGTGGTAGGTGTCGTTTGGCGATCCGCTGGGAATCCTTTAAGAAACTGCCCGTGAGATTCTGGGAAGGTGGCAGGTGTCGTTTGGCGAGCAAGCTGTGACCCGGCCTCCTCTCCCTGGGGCCTTTCGTGTGCAGGGAAGGTGGCAGGTGTTGTTTGGCGAGCCGCTGGGACCTGCGTGGGGTCGCTGGGGACCCAGCCTGCACTCTGAAAGGAAGGTGCCAGGGGTCGTTTAGTGAGCCGCTGGTATGCCCTTAGGGGTCCCCAGAGCCCATGTGTGCAGTTGGAAGGTGCCAGGTGTCGTTTGGTGAGCAGCTTGGACCCAGCATTGGTCGCTGGGGCCCGTCTTGGCGTGCTGGGAAGGTGGCAGGTGTCGTTTTGGCTAGCTGCTGGGACCCGCCGGGGTCGCTGGGGTCGATGCATGCTATGGAAGGTTGGCGAGCCGCTGGGACCCTCATGGTGTCGCTTAGGGGAAGTTTGCAGGTGTCGTTTGGCGAGCCACTGGGACCCAAACAATGGGTCGTTGGAGCCCGTGCGCGCGCTGGGAAGGTGCCAGGTGTCGTTTGGTGAGTCGCTGGGACCCTGCCGGGGTCGATGGGGACCGTGCGAGCGCTAGGAAGGTGCCAGGTGTCGTTTGGTGAGCCGCTGGGACAACCCTCAAGGGGTTGCTGGGGCCCGTGCGCATCTTGGGAAGGTGCCAGGTGTTGTTTAGTGAGCCGCTGGGACCCTGCGCGGGGTCCCTAGGGCCCATGCGTGCGCTGGGAAGGTGGCAGGTGTCATTTGGCGAGCCGCTGGGAACCCGTCTTGTGGGGTCGCTGGGGTCCGTCTTGCGCATTTTGGGAAAGTGGCAGGTGTCGTTTGGCGATCTGCTGCAACCCCGCGGGGTCGCTGGAGCACGCGTGCGTGCTGGGAACTTGGCAGGTGTCATTTGGCGAGCCGCTGGGACCACCATCACGGGGTCGCTGGGGCCCGTGCGCACCTTGGGAAGGTGGCAGGGGTTGTTTGGCGAGCCGCTGGGAACCCGCGCGGGGTCGCTGGGGCTCGTGCGCGCGCTGGGAAAGTGGCAGGTGTCTTTTGGCGTACCATTGGGACCCCGCTGGGTCACTGGCGCCGTTGCTCGCAGTTGGAAGGTGCCAGGTGTCGTTTAGTGAGCTGCTGGGACCCTGCGTGGGTCCCCAGGTCCATGCTGCGCGCTGGGAAGGTGGCAGGTGTCGTTTGGCGAGCTGCTGATACCCCGAGGGGTCACTGGGGGTCGGTGTGCGCTCTGGGAAGGTGGCAGGTGTCATTTGGCGAACTGCTGGGACCCAGCCGGGGTCGATAGTGACCGTGCGCGCTCTGGGAAGGTGCCAGGTGTCGTTTGGCGATCCGCTGGGACCCTCATGGGGTCGCTGGGGCCCATGCGTCTGCGCTGGGAAAGTTTGCAGGTGTCGTTTGGCGAGCCACTGGGACCCAGCGGCGGGCCGTTGGAGCCGTGCGCATGCTGGGAAGGTGCCAGGTGTCGTTTGGCGAGTCGCTGGGACCCTGCCCGGGGTCGATGGGGACCGTGGGGCACTAGGAAGGTGCCAGGTGTCGTTTGGCGAGCCTCTGGGACCACCCTCAAGGGGTCGCTGGGGCCCGTGCGCACCTTGGGAAGGTGCCAGGTGTCGTTTAGTGAGCCGCTGGGACCCTGCACGGGGGTCCCTGGGGCCCATGCGCACGCTGGGAAGGTGACAGGTGTCGTTTGGCGAGCTGGGGGACCCTGCCTCACGGGGTCGCTGGGGCCCCGTGGCGAGCACTGGGAAGGTGCCAGGTGTCGTTTGGCGAACCACTGGGACCCCCTCTGGGTCGCTGGAGCCCGTGTTCGCACTAGGAAGGTGGCAGGTGTCGTTTGTCGAGCCGCTGGGAACCCGCGCTGGGTCGCTGGAGCCCATGTTAGCACTGGGAAGGTGGCAGGTGGCGTTTGGCGAAAGCTGCTGGGACCCAGCTGGGTCGTTGGGGCGGTGCTCGCAGTTGGAAGGTGCCAGGTGTCGTTTAGGGAGTTGCTGGGACCCTGCGTGGCGTCCCTGGGGCCCATGCAGCTGGGAAGGTGACAGGTGTCATTTGGCGAGCCGCTGGGACCACCCTCACGGGTCGCTGGGGCCCAGCGCGCGCTGGGAAGGTGGCAGGTGTCGTTTGGCGAGCTGCTGGGACCCAGCCCGGGGTCGATAGTGACCGTGCATGCACTGGGAAGGTGCCAGGTGTCGTTTGGCGAGCCGCTGGGACCCTCGGGGGCTGGGGCCGATGCGTGCGCTGGGAAGGTGCCAGGTGTCGTTTAGTGAGTCGCTGGTACGCTGCGTGGGGTCACTAGGGCCCATGCTCGCAGTGGGAAGGCGGCAGGTGTCGTTTGGCGAGCCGCTGGGACCCCGTGCGGTGTTGTTGGGGCCCGTGCGCACGCTGGGAAGGTGCCAGGTGTCGTTTAGTGAGCCGCTGGTAAGCTGCGCGGGGTCCCTAGGGTCAATGCGTGCGCTGGGAAGGTGGCAGGTGTCGTTTGGCGAGCCGCTGGGACCCTGCTCGGGGGCGATGGGGACCATGCGAGCGCTGGGAAGGTGCAAGGTGTCATTTGGCGAGCCGCTGGGACCACCCTCACGGGGTTGCTGGGGCCCATGCGTGTGCTGGGAAGGTGCCAGGTGTCATTTAGTGAGCCCCTGGTAAGCTGCGCGGGGTCCCTAGGGCCAATGCGTGCGCTGGGAAGGTTGCAGGTGTCGTTTGGCGAGCCGCTGGGACCCCGCGAGAAGTCGCTAAGGCCGGTGTGCGCTCTTGGAAGGTGGCAGGTGTCATTTAGCGAACCGCTGGGACCACCCTCATGGGGTCGCTGGGGCCCGTGCGCACGCTGGGAAGGTGGCAGGTGTCGTTTGGCGAGCCGCTGGAAACCCGCGTTGGGTCCCTGGGGTCCGTGTGAGCTCTGGGAAGGTGGCAGGTGTCGTTTGGCAAAATGCTGAGACCCCACGAGGGGTCGCTGGGGCCGGCGTGCGAGCTGGGAAGGTGGCAGGTGTCGTTTGGCGAGCTGCTGGGACCCCCGCAAAGGGTCGCTGGCGCCCGTGCGTGTGCTGGGAAGGTGCCAGGTGTCCTTTAGTGAGCCGCTGGTACACTGAGCGGGGTCCCTAGGGCCCATGCGCACGCTGGGAAGGTGGCAGGTGTCGTTTGGCAAGCCGCTGGGACCCCGCGAGAGGTCGCTGGGGCCGGTGTGCGCTCTGGGAAGGTGGCAGGTGTCATTTGGCGATCCACTTGGCAGAGTTTATGTTGACTCAGAAATGTCTTCATCTAGACAATGTGGGGAAGCTATAAAAAAGGCCAACAAGATGCTCGGATATATTGTGAGAAGTGTTGAATTTAAATCAAGGGAAGTAATGTTAAAACTTTACAATGCATTAGTAAGACCTCACCTAGTATATTGTGTTCAGTTCTGGTCACCTCGTTACAAAAGGATATTGCTGCTCTAGAAAGAGTGCAAGAAGAGCAACCAAATTATCCCAGGTTTAAAAGGCATGTCGTATGCAGACAGGCTAAAAGAATTGAATCTATTCAGTCTTGAACAAAAAAAGACTACGCCATTTTTCTGATTCAAACATTCAAAATCCTAAAAGTCCCAGGGGACTTCTTTGACCTGAAAAAAGAAACAAGGACCAGGGGTTACAAATGGTGATTAGATAAAGGGGCATTCAGAACAGAAAATAGGAGGCACCAGTCTGGAACCAACTCCCCAGTAATGTTGTAGAAGCTGACACCCTGGGATCCTTTAAGAAACTGCTTGATGAGATTCTGGGATCAATAAGCTACTAACAACCAAACGAGCAAGATGGGCCGAATGGCCTCCTCTCGTTTGTAAACTTTCTTATGTTCTTATGTTCTTAGGTGTCGTTTAGCGAGCTGCTGGGACCGTGCGCGGAGTCGCTGGGGCCGGTTCGCTCGCTGGGAATGTGACAGGTGTCGTTTTGCGAGCCGCTGGGACCCCACGCTGGGTCGCTGGGGCCGGTGTGTGCAGTTGGAAGGTGCCAGGTGTCGTTTAGTGAGCCGCTGGGACCCTGCGCGGGGTCGCTGGGGCCGGTGTGCACGCTGGGAAGGTGGCAGGCGTCCTTTGGCGAGTCGCTGAGACCCCGCGAGGGGTAGCTGAGGCCGGTGTGCGCGCTGGGAAGGTGGCAGGTGTCGTTTGGCGAGCTGCTGGGACTCTGCCCGGGGTCGATGGGGACCGTGCGAGCGCTGGGAAGGAGCCAGGTGTCATTTGGCGAGCCGCTGGGAACCCGCGCGGGGTCACTAGGGCCCATACGCACGCTGGGAAGGTGGCAGGCGTCCTTTGGCGAGTGCTGAGACCCCGCAAGGAGTCGCTGGGGCCGGTGTGTGCGCTGGGAAGGTGGCAGGTGTTGTTTTGCGAGGCGCTGGGACCCTGCCCGGGTTCAATGGGGCCCATGTGCGCACTGGGAAGGTGCCAGGTGTCGTTTGGTGAGCCGCTGGGACCCCAGGGGTTGCTGGAGTCCGCGCCTTGCTGGAAAGGTGCCAGGTGTTGTTTGGCGAGTCACTGAGACCCTGCCGGGGTCGATGGGGCCCGTGCGCGCTGTGGAGGTGGCAGGTGTCATTTGTAGAACCGCTGGGACCCTGCCCAGGGTCGCTGGCCCCGGGCGCCGGGAAAGGTGGCAGGTGTCGTTTGGCGAGCCGCTGGGACCACCCTCACGGGTCGCTGGGGCTGGTGCGCGCGCTGGGAACGTGGCAGGTGTCGTTTGGCTGCAGGCAACCCTGGGGTCGCTGGACCAGTGTGTGCTGGGAATGTGGCGGTGTCGTTTAGGGAAGGTGGGACCACCCTCACGTGTTACTTAAGGTGGCTGGCGAAGGTTGAGCGGACGCCCCTGAGGCCAGGTCGCTGAGGCGCGCGCTGGGGAAGGTGGCAGGTGTCGTTTGGTGAGTCAGCTGGGACTCTGCCCGGGGTCGATGGGGACCGTGCAAGTGCTGGGAAGGAGCCAGGTGTCGTTTGTAGAGCCGCTGGGAACTCGCGCGGGGTCCCTAGGGCCTATGCGCGCGCTGGGAAGGTGGCAGGTGTCGTTTGGAGGCTGCTGAGACCCGCGCGGGGTCGCTGGGGCCTGTGTGCGCGCTGGGAAGGTGGCAGGTGTCGTTTGGCGAGGCGCTGAGACCCCGCGAGGGGTCGCTGAGGCTGATGTGCGCGATGGGAAGGTGGCAGGTGTCGTTTGGCGAGCCGCTGGGACTCTGCCCGGGGTCGATGGGGACCGTGCATGCGCTGGGAAGGAGCCAGGTGTCGTTTGTAGAGCCGCTGGGAACTTGCGCGGGGTCCATAGGGCCTATGCGCGCGCTGGGAAGCTGGCAGCTGTCGTTTGGCGAGCCGCCGTGACCCTGCGAGGGGTCCCTGGGGCCGGTGTGCGCTCTGGGAAGGTGGCAGGTGTCATTTGTAGAGCCGCTGGGAACTCGCGCAGGGTCCCTAGGGCCCATGTGCGCGCTGGGAAAGTGGCAGCTGTCGTTTGGCGAGCCGTTGCGACCCCGCGTGGGGTCGCTGGAGCCCGTGTGCGCGCTGGGAACGTGGCAGGTGTCGTTTGGCGAGACGCTGGGACCCCCATGCAGGGTTGCTGGGGCCCGTGCGTGCTGGGATGGTGCTAGGTGTCATTTAGTGAACCGCTGGTACGCTGCGCGTGGTCACTAGGGCCCATGCGCGCGCTGGGAAGGTGGCAGGTGTCGTTTGGCGAGCCGTTGGGACCCCGCGAGAAGTCGCTGGGGCCGTTGTGCGCTCTGGGAAGGTGGCAGGTGTCGTTTGGCGAGCTGCTGGGACCCTGCACGGGGTCGATGGGGACCGTGCGCGCACTGGGAAGGTGCCACCTGTCGTTTGGCGAGCCGCTGGGACCACCCTCACTGGTCGCTGGGGCCTGTGCGCCGCGGCCAAGGTGCAAGGTGTTGTTTAGTGAGCCGCTGAAATCCTTTATCAGGTCCCAGGGCCCATGCGGCGCTGGGAAGGTGGCAGGTGTCGTTTGGCGAGCAGCTGGGACCCTACTAGGGGTCGATGGGGCCTGTGCTTGTACAGGGAAGGTGCCAGGTGTCTTCTGGCGAGCCGCTGGGACCCCTGAACACAGGGTCGCTGGGGCCCGTGCGGCGCTGGGATGGTGCTGAATGTCGTTTAGTGAACCCGCTGGGACCCTGAGCGTGGTCACTGGGGGCCCATGCGCGCACTGGGAAGGTGGCAGGTGTCGTTTTGAGCGCTGGGACCCCACGAGTGTCGCTGGGGCCCCCAGGGTGCGCGCTGGGAAGGTGGCAGGTGTCGTTTGGCGAGTTGCTGGGACCACCCTCACTGAGTCGCTGGGGCCTGTGCGCACGCTGGGAAGGTGCAAGGTGTTGTTTAGTGAGCCGCTGGTACCACCCTAGTCGCTTTGTGTTCACGCTGCGGTGGCAGGGTCCCCAGGGCCCATGCGGCGCTGGGAAGGTGGCAGGTGTCGTTTGGCGAGCAGCTGGGACCCTACTAGGGGTTGATGAGGTCTGTGCTTGTACAGGGAAGGTGCCAGGTGTCTTCTGGCGAGCCGCTGGGACCCCTCTCACAGGGTCGCTGGGAAGGTGCTAGGTGTCTGTCACAAGGCTGGCTGAGTGGTGACACGTCAGACCCGGAAGAAACACACAGACAGACGGTGGTGATGAGTAATGCTGAGTGCAATGGTGGCACTCAGCGTTTATTAAACGAAATAAAAGGTTTAAACAGACAGAACACAAAACAGGACACGGCACTTACGCCAAAATAAATATATAAACAAAACGGACTAAACAGTAAACAGACAAACGAGCAGACAAACACGGTGAGTGAGAACACTTATATTTACGTTCTTATTATTTTTACAATTATTACCTCCGTCTCCTATCCGTCTCCACTCCACGAACACCCAACACCGGTGAGTGAAAACATGCTAACTTTTATGCAGTTGTACCGAGATTCGATTGCTAGTCAATCATTCAATTGGAATCTCGGTACAACTGCCGTGAATTAATTAAAGTGCACTCCGTAACCACACATTACATTTTAACCAGCACGTGAAGTGATTTGTGCCATCCTCGTGCCTAAATACAAATCTACATTTTAAATACACGTGAAACACAGACCGTTTATATCCCGTGTACCATCTCTATACACCAACATTTACACGCAACACGTAACATACAACATATAACACAAACTACGCACAAGGGCGTGGCCACATTGCCACATATACCTCCCCTTGCTGGGGCATACATGGCCTCAACGGCCACCTCCCCCAAAACCTAGCAGTCCAGGACAAAGTCTCGGGCTGGGAAGGGAGGCTTCAGTGGGCCCATGGCTGGCAATGCTGTCAGCACCTGCCGGTAGTGGCACGGGACCCTGACAGCATGCTGGTCCCACTTCTGCAGCGAAAATTGCTGCGGGGGATGCTGGTCTCCTGACCTTTCCCCCTTTCTTCGTAGCCGGTAGCTCCCTCCTGTGGGGCTCCGGCCACAAGAACTCCTGCAGCGAAACTGCTGCTGGGAAATCCTGGCCCTGACCTCTCCCCCTGTCTTTTGGCAGTAGGGACCCCCTGCGGCTCCGGCCACCGTGCTCCCTGTGGTGGAGGTGTCGTTTGGGAAGCAGAGACAGCTCCTGCTGTTCTGCTCCTGGCAGTGGCTCAGGAAAGGCAGGTCCTGCTGTTCTGCTCCTGGCGGTGGCTGAGGCAGAGGGGGCTCCTGCTCCTCTGCTCCTGGCGGTGGCGGGAGCAGAGGCAGGACCTGCTCCTGGTGGTGGCGGGGGCAGAGGCAGCTCCTGCTCCTCTGCTCCTGGCGGTGGCGGAGGCCAGGCAGCTCCTGCTCCTCTGCTCCTGGGGGTGGCGGAGGCAGAGGCAGCTCCTGCTGCTCTGCTCCGCAGTGGAGGGAAGGGTGGAGGTGTCGCGGGAGGCAGGCAGCTCCTGCTGCTCTGCTCCTAGTGGCGGAAGCGGTGGAGGTGGGGAGCAGCGTGTAGTCTCCTGGCGATGGAGGTGGGAGCAGCGTGTAGTCTCCTGACGATGAAGGTGGGAGCAGCGTGTAGTCTCCAGACGTTGCAGGAGACAGGTGCGGGTCTGCCACTCTTGCAGGGGACTGGTGCAGCTCTGCCTCTCTTGCAGGGGACTGGTGCGGCTCTGCCTCACTTGCAGGGGACTGTGGTGGAGGCAGTGGCGATGGGGCGGATGCTGGCCACTCAGAGGGAGGCTGTGGCGGTGCTGGCTCCCTCTGCTGTGGCGGCTGGGCTGGTGTGTGCCGTGCTCCCTTCAGCAGCATAAATAGAGGCTGCTGGGGGACATCAGCATCCCCCTTCTCCCCCAGAAAAATTCAGGGGTTGAGCCTGTAACTCCTCCCCTTCTGGCTCTCGGGATGGCAGCGATGGCTCCTCCCCTCTAGCTCTCGGGGCGGCAGCAGCAGGTGAACCAACAGGCATGCTTCCTCTGCTGGTGGACACGGGGACAGCAGGCATTCTTCCTCTGCTGGTGGACACGGGACAGCAGGCATTCTTCCTCTGCTGGTGGACATGGGGACAGCAGGCATTCTCCCTCTGCTGGTGGACATGGGGACAGCAGGCATTCTTCCTCTGCTGGTGGAGGTGGAACCAGCAGGCATTCTCCCTCTGCTGGCAGCTTGGGTCCTAGGGCTGTGGAAGCCCCGACTTCCCTCTCTTTGGGCTGTGGACGCACCGACTCCTCCCCTTTGGGCTGTGGACGCTGGACTCCTCCCCTTTGGGCTGTAGGCGCACCGACTCCTCCCTTTGGGCTGTGGGCGCACCGACTCCCCCCCTCTTGGGCTGTGGACGTTCGGGCTCCCCCCACTCAGGCGTAGGACGTTCGGGCTCCTCCCACTCAGGCGTAGGACGTTCGGGCTCCTCCCGCTCAGGCGTAGGACGTTCGGGCTCCTCCCCCATCTCTAGGAAGGTGCAGCTGGCCATGAATCCTCCTGCTGGAGACCCTGCTACCTGGGCTGCTGTTCCACTTATAGATGCCTCCAGGTAGCTGAGGACCAACTCCACACCTTCCTCCCAGGTGCTTAGGGTGTGTTCCCTCCCATAGGCCTCCCATCGCTCCCTGTCTATCAGCCACAGGATCCGGGTGGCTATGGGCATAGACTGGGCCTCCAGCCCAGCATTGTCCAGGATCCAGTCCCGTACTTTCCTGGCGTCTTCTGCCATTGTCATTTTTTTTTTCCCAAAGAAACTGCGGTACTCTTTCCGGCCTGAGTCTGGGGGCGCTGTCCACTTCTGGACAACCATATGTCACAAGGCTGGCTGAGTGGTGACACGTCAGACCCGAAGAAACACACAGACAGACGGTGGTGATGAGTAATGCTGAGTGCAATGGTGGCACTCAGCATTTATTAAACGAAATAAAAGGTTTAAACAGACAGAACACAAAACAGGACACGGCACTTACGCCAAAATAAATATATAAACAAAACGGACTAAACAGTAAACAGACAAACGAGCAGACAAACACGGTGAGTGAGAACACTTATATTTACGTTCTTATTATTTTTACAATTATTACCTCCGTCTCCTATCCCATTCTCCACTCACGAACACCCAACACCGAGTGAGTGAAAACATGTGTCTTTTATGCAGTTGTGCGAGAGACTCGATTGCTAGTCAATCATTCAATTGGAATCTCGGTACAACTGCACGTGAATTAATTAAAGTGCACTCCGTGACCACACATTACATTTTAACCAGCATGTGAAGTGATTTGTGCCATCCTCGTGCCTAAATGTCAAATCTACATTTTAAATACACGTGAAACACAGACCCATTTATATCCCGTGTACCATCTCTATACACCAACATTTACATGCAACACGTAACATACAACATATAACACAAACTACGCACAAGGGCGTGGCCACATTGCCACAGTGTCGTATAGTGAACCGCTGGTACGCTGCACGGGGTCCCTAGGGCCCATGCGCGCGCTGGGAAGGTGCCAGGTGTCGTTTGGCGAGCCGCTGGGACCTCGCGAGAAGTCGCTGGGGCCGTTGTGCGCGCTAGGAAGGTGGCAGTTGTCATTTTGCGAGCTACTGGGACCCTGCACGGGGTCGATGGGGACCGTGCACGTGCTGGGAAGGTGGAAGGTGTCGTTTCGTGAGCCGCTTAGACCACCCTCACGAGGTCGCTGGGGCCCGTGCGTGCGCTGGGAAGTTGGCAGGTGTCGTTTGGCGAGCCGCTGGGACCCCGTGCAGGGTAGCTGGAGCCAGTGCGCACGCTGGGAATGTGCCAGGTGTCGTTTAGTGAGCCGCTGGTACGCTGCGCGGGGTCCCTAGGGCCCATGCGCGTGCTGGGAAAGTGGCAGGTGTCGTTTGGCAAGCCGCTGGGACCCCACGAGGGGTCACTGGGGCCGGTGTGCACGCTGGGAAGGTGGCAGGTGTCGTTTGGCGAGCAGCTGGAACCCTGCTAGGGGTCGATGGGGCCCGTGCGTGTGCAGGGAAGGTGCCAGGTGTCGTCTGGCGAGCCGCTGGGACCATCCTCACGGGGTCACTGGGGCCGGTGTGTGCTCTGGGAAAGTGGCAGGTGTCGATTGGCGAGCCGCTGGGACCCCGTGCGGGGTCGCTGGGGTCCGTGCGCGCGATGGAAAGGTGGCAGGTTTTGTTTGGCGAGTCACTTGGACCCCGCACGGGGACGGTGGGACCCTTGCGTATGCTGGGAAGGTGCCAGGTGTCATCTGGCGAGCCGCTGGGACCTCTCTCACAGGGTCGCTGGGGCCCGTGCGCGCGCTGGGAAGGTGGCAGGTGTCGTTTGGCGAGCCGCTGGGACCACCCTCACGGGGTCGCTGGGGACCATGCGCACGCTGGGAAGGTGGCAGGTGTCATTTGGCGAGCCGTTGGGAACCCACGCGGGGTCGATGGGGCCCATGGGCACGCTGGGAAGGTGGCCGGTGTCGTTAGGCGAACCGCTGAGACCCCACGAGCGGACGCTGGGGCCAGTGTGCGCGCTGGGAAGGTGCCAGGTGTCATTTGGCGAGCCGCTGAGACCCTGCCCGGGGTCGATGGGGTCCGTGCGCGCGCTGGGAAGGTGGAAGGTGTCGTTTGGCGAGTCGTTGGGACCCAGCTCGGGGTCGCTGGGGCTGGTGCGCGCACTGGGAAAGTGACAGGTGTCGTTTGGAGAGCCGCTGCGACCACGCGTGGGGTCGTTGGGGCCTGTGCGCGTGCTGGGAAAGTGCCAGGTGTCGTTTAGTGAACAGCTGGTACGCTGCGCGAGGTCCCTAGGGCCCATGCACGCGCTTGGAACGTGGCAGATGTCGTTTGGCGAGCCGCTGGGACCCCGCGAGAAGTCGCTGGGGCCGTTGTGCGCTCTGGGAAGGTGGCAGGTGTCGTTTGGCGAGCCGTTGCGACCCCGCGTGGGGTCGCTGGAGCCCGTGTGCGCGCTGGGAAGGTGGCAGGTGTCGTTTGGCGAGACGCTGAGACCCCGCGAGGGGTCACTGGGGCCGGTGTGCGCTCTGGGAAGGTGACAGGTTTCGTTTGGCGAGCCGCTGGGAACCCGCGCGGGATCGCTGGGGTCCATGCGTGCGCTGGGAAGGTGGCAGCTGTCGTTTGGCGAGCCGCTGCGACCCCACGTGGGGTCGCTGGAGCCCGTGTGCGCGCTGGGAAGGTGGCAGGTGTCGTTTGGCGAGCCGCTGGGACCCCCATGCAGGGTTGCTGGGGCCCGTGCGTGCTGGGATGGTGCTAGGTGTCATTTAGTGAACCGCTGGTACGCTGCGCGTGGTCACTAGGGCCCATGCGCGCGCTGGGAAGGTGGCAGGTGTCGTTTGGCGAGCCGCTGGGACCCCGCGAGAAGTCGCTGGGGCTGTTGTGCGCTCTGGGAAGGTGGCAGGTGTCGTTTGGTGAGCTGCTGGGACCCTGCACGGGGTCGATGGGGACCGTGCGCGCACTGGGAAGGTGCCACCTGTCGTTTGGCGAGCCGCTGGGACCACCCTCACTGAGTCGCTGGGGCCTGTGCGCACGCTGGGAAGGTGCAAGGTGTTGTTTAGTGAGCCGCTGGTACGCTGCGCGGGGTCCCCAGGGCCCATGCGCGCGCTGGGAAGGTGGCAGGTGTCGTTTGGCGAGCAGCTGGGACCCTACTAGGGGTCGATGGGGCCTGTGCTTGTACAGGGAAGGTGCCAGGTGTCTTCTGGCGAGCCGCTGGGACCCCTCTCACAGGGTCGCTGGGGCCCGTGCGCACGCTGGGAAGGTTGCAGGTGTCGTTTGGCGAGCCGCTGGGAACCCGCATGGGGTCGCTGGGGCCCATGCGCGCACTGGGATGGTGGCAGGTGTCATTTGGCGACCCGCTGGGGACCCCGCGGCTGGGGTCGCTGGAGGTGGCGTGTCGCCGCACGCTGGTAAGGTGGCCCGGTTTCAATTGGCGAGCTGCTGGGACCCCAGGGGTTGAGGGGCTTGGGTCCCCGTCTTGCGCGGGGCCCAGCTGGGAAGGTGCTAGGTGTCGTTTAGTGAACCGCTGGTACCCTGCACGGGGTCCCTAGGGCCCATGCGCGCACCTGGGAAGGTGCCAGGTGTCGTTTGTTGAAAGCCGCTGGGACCCCTCCAGGGGTCCCTAGGGCCTATGTGCGCGCTGGGAAGGTGGCAGGTGTCGTTTGGCGGTCAGCTGGGACCCTGCTCACGGGGTCGTTGGGGCCCGTCCTGGCACGCTGGGAAGGTGCCAGGTGTCGTTTGGTGAGCGCTGGGACCGTCCTCACGGGTCGCAGGGGACCCGTCGCGCGCTGGAAAGGTGGCAGGTGTCGTTTGGCGAGCCGCTGGGACCCCCGCAAGGTGGCGGGCATGGGGCCCGTGCAGCCACTCCCGAAGGTGCTAGGTGTCGTTTGGCGAACCGCTGACCGCTGGGTCCATCCTCAAGGGGTCCCTGGGGCCATGTGGCGTGCTGGGAAAGTGGCAGGTGTCGTTGGCGAGCCGCTGGGACCCCGCGCGGGTCCTGGGGCGTTGTACGCTGGAAGGTGGCAGTTGTTATTTTGCGAGCTGCTGGGACCCTGCACGGGGTCAATGGGGACCGTGCACGTGCTGGGAAGGTGGAAGGTGTCGTTTCACGAGCCGCTTGGACCACCCTCACGAGGTCGCTGGGGCCCGTGCGTGCGCTGGGAAGTTGGCAGGTGTCGTTTGGCGGGCCGCTGGGACCCTGTGCAGGGTAGCTGGAGCCCGTGCGCACGCTGGGAATGTGCCAGGTGTCGTTTAGTGAGCCGCTGGGACCCGGCGGGTCACTGGGGCCGATGTGCGCGCTGGGAAGGTGGCAGGTGTCGTTTGGCGAGCAGCTGGAACCCTGCTAGGGGTCGATGGGGCCCGTGCGTGTGCAGGGAAGGTGCCAGGTGTCGTCTGGCGAGCCGCTGGGACACCTCTCACAGGGTCGCTGGGGCCCGTGCGCGAGCTGGGAAGGTGGCAGGTGTCGTTTGGTGAGCCGCTGGGACCATCCTCAAGGGGTCACTGGGGCTGGTGTGTGCTCTGGGAAAGTGGCAGGTGTCGTTTGGCGAGCCGCTGGGACCCCGTGCGGGGTCACTGGGGCCGATGTGCACGCTGGGAAGGTGGCAGGTGTCGTTTGGCGAGCCGCTGGGACCATCCTAAAGGGGTCACTGGGGCCGGTGTGTGCTCCGGGAAAGTGGCAGGTGTCGTTTGGCGAGCCGCTGGGACCCCATCCGGGGTCGCTGGGGCCCATGCGCGCTGGGAAGGTGGCAGGTGTCGTTTGGCGAGCCGCTGGGACCATCCTCAAGGGGTCACTGGGGCCGGTGTGTGCTCCGGGAAAGTGGCAGGTGTCGTTTGGCGAGCCGCTGGGACCCCGTGCGGGGTCACTGGGGCCGGTGTGCACGCTGGGAAGGTGGCAGGTGTGGTTTGGCGAGCCGCTGGGACCATCCTAAAGGGGTCACTGGGGCGGTGTGCTGCTCGGGAAAGTGGCAGGTGTCGTTTGGCGAGCCGCTGGGACCCCGTCTTGGGGTCGCTGGGGACCATCTGGGACGCTGGGAAGGTGGCAGGTGTCGTTTGGCGAAGGTGCCATGGGACCATCCTCAAGGGGTCACTGGGGCCGGTGTGTGCTCCGGGAAAGTGGCAGGTGTCGTTTGGTGAGCCGCTGGGACCCCGTGCGGGGTCACTGGGGCCGGTGTGCACGCTGGGAAGGTGGCAGGTGTCGTTTGGCGAGCCGCTGGGACCATCCTCAAGGGGTCACTGGGGCCGGTGTGTGCTCCGGGAAAGTGGCAGGTGTCGTTTGGCGAGCCGCTGGGACCCCGTGCGGGGTCGCTGGGGACCATGCGCACGCTGGGAAGGTGGCAGGTGTCGTTTGGCGAGCGGTTGGGAACCCGCGCGGGGTCGATGGGGCCCATGGGCACGCTGGGAAGGTGGCCGGTGTCGTTAGGCGAACCGCTGAGACCCCGCGAGCGGACGGTGGGGCCAGTGTGCGCGCTGGGAAGGTGCCAGGTGTCATTTGGCAAGTCGCTGGGACCCAGCTCGGGGTCGTTGGGGCTGGTGCGCGCGCTGGGAAAATGACAGGTGTCGTTTGGAGAGCCGCTGCGACCACGGACCGCTGGGGCCCATGCACTGGAAGGTGGCAGGTGTCGTTTAAACGGGCCCCCCCTTCAAGAGGGGTCGTGGGCCTGTCCATCTCAAGGTGCCAGGTGTCATTTTGTGAACCACTGGGAACCTGCGCGGGTCACTGGGGCCCACGCGCCGCTGGAAGGTGTCGTTTGGCGAGCCGCTGGGACCCGCACAGGGTCGCTGGGGCCTGTGTGCGCTGGGAAGGTGCAGGTGTCGTTTGGTGAGCCGCTGGGACCATGGTGGGTCCCCAGGGCCCATGCGCGAACTGGGAAGGTGGCAGGTGTCGTTTGGCGAGCAGCTGGGACCCTACTGAGGGGTCGATGGGGCCTGTGCTTGCGCAGGGGAAGGTGCCAGGTGTCTTCTGGCGAGCCGCTGGGACCCTCTCACAGGGTCGCTGGGGCCCGTGCGCCACCGGTGGGAAGGTTGCAGGTGTCGTTTGGCGAGCCGCTGGTACCACCCTTATGGGGTCGCTGGGGCCCGTGCGCACGCTGGGAAGGTGGCAGGTGTCGTTTAGTGAGCCGCTGGTACCGCGCGGGGTCACTGGGGCCGGTGTGCACGCTGGGAAGGTGGCAGGTGTCGTTTGGCGAGCAGCTGGGACCCTACTAGGGGTCGATGGGGCCTGTGCTTGTACAGGGAAGGTGCCAGGTGTCTTCTGGCGAGCCGCTGGGACCCCTCTCACAGGGTCGCTGGGGCCCGTGCGCACGCTGGGAAGGTTGCAGGTGTCGTTTGGCGAGCCGCTGGTACCACCCTTATGGGGTCGCTGGGGCCCGTGCGCACGCTGGGAAGGTGGCAGGTGTCGTTTGTCGAGCCGCTGGGAACCCGGTGCGGGGTCGCTGGAGCCGGCGCACACGCTGCGAAGGTGGCAGGTGTCGTTAGACGAATCGCTGGGACCAAGCGCGGGGTCGCTGGAGCCGGTGCGCGCTGGGAATTTGGCAGGTGTCGTTTGGCGAGCCGCTGGGAACCCGCATGGGGTCGCTGGGGCCCATGCGCGCACTGGGAAGGTGGCAGGTGTCATTTGGCGAGCCGCTGCGACCCCGCGTGGGGTCGCTGGAGCCCGTGCGCACGCTGGTAAGGTGGCAGGTTTCATTTGGCGAGTGAACCCCATGCAGGGGCCGCTAGGGCCGTCTTGCGCTGGAAGGTGCTAGGTGTCGTATAGTGAACCGCTGGTACGCTGCACGGGGTCCCTAGGGCCCATGCGCGCGTTGGGAAGGTGCCAGGTGTCGTTTATTGAGCCGCTGGTACGCTCCGCGGGGTCCCTAGGGCCTATGTGCGCGCTGGGAAAGTGGCAGGTGTCGTTTGGCGAGCAGCTGGGACCCTGCTAGGGGTCGATGGGGCCCGTGCGCGCTGGGAAGGTGGCAGGTGTCGTTTGGCGAGCCGCTGGGACCGTCCTCACGGGGTCGATGGGGACCGTGCGCACGCTGGTAAGGTGGCAGGTGTCGTTTGGCGAGCCGCTGAGACCCCCGCACAGGGCCGCTGGGGCCCGTGCGCGCACTCGGAAGGTGCTAGGTGTCGTTTAGTGAACCGCTGGTACGCTGCGCGGGGTCCCTAGGGCCCATGCGCGCGCTGGGAAGATGCCAGGTGTCATTTGGCGAGCCGCTGGGACCCCGCGAGAAGTCGCTGGGGCCGGGCGGTAATGCGCCAGGAAGGTGGCAGTTGTTATTTTGCGAGCTGCTGGGACCCTGCACGGGTCAATGGGGACCGCACGCCGCTGGGAAGGTGGAAGGTGTCGCTTTCACGAGCCGCTTGGACCACTCTCCACGAGGTCGCTGGGGCCCGTGCGTGCGCTGGGAAGTTGGCAGGTGTCGTTTGGCGGGCCGCTGGGACCCCGTGCAGGGTAGCTGGAGCCCGTGCGCACGCTGGGAATGTGCCAGGTGTCGTTTAGTGAGCCGCTGGTACGCTGCGCGGGGTCACTGGGGCCGATGTGCGCGCTGGGAAGGTGGCAGGTGTCGTTTGGCGAGCAGCTGGAACCCTGCTAGGGGTCGATGGGGCCCGTGCGTGTGCAGGGAAGGTGCCAGGTGTCGTCTGGCGAGCCGCTGGGACACCTCTCACAGGGTCGCTGGGGCCGGTGTGTGCTCCGGGAAAGTGGCAGGTGTCGTTTGGCAAGCCGCTGGGACCCTGCGCGGGGTCGATGGGGACCATGCGCACGCTGGGAAGGTGGCAGGTTTCGTTTGGCGAGTCACTGGGACCCCTCACGGGGACGGTGGGACCCTTCCGTGTGCTGGGAAGGTGCCAGGTGTCGTCTGGCGAGTCGCTGGGACCCCGTGCGGGGTCGCTGGGGACCATGCGCACGCTGGGAAGGTGGCAGGTGTCGTTTGGCGAGCGGTTGGGAACCCGCGCGGGGTCGATGGGGCCCATGCGCACGCTGGGAAGGTGGCAGGTGTCGTTTGGCGGCGTTGGGAACCCGCGCGGGGTCGATGGGGCCCATGGGCACGCTGGGAAGGTGGCCGGTGTCGTTAGGCGAACTGCTGAGACCCCGCGAGCGGACGGTGGGGCCAGTGTGCGCGCTGGGAAGGTGCCAGGTGTCATTTGGCGAGCCGCTGAGACCCTGCCCGGGGTCGATGGGGTCCGTGCGCGCGCTGGGAAGGTGGAAGGTGTCGCTTGGCAAGCCGCTGGCCCCCCCGCGCGGGGTCGTTGGGGCCTGTGCGCGCTGGGAAGGTGCCAGGTGTCGTTTAGTGAACCGCTGGTACGCTGCGCGAGGTCCCTAGGGATTATGCACGCGCTTGGAACGTGGCAGATGTCGTTTGGCGAGCCGCTGAGACCCCGCGAGGGGTCACTGGGGCCCGTGAGCACGCTGGGAAGGTGGCAGGTGTCGTTTGGCGAGCTGCTCGGACCCTGCACGTGGTCTATGGGGACCGTGCGCGCGCTGGGAAGGTGGAAGGTGTCGTTTCGCGAGCCGCTTGGACCACCATCACGGGGTTGCTGGGGCCCGTGCGCGCGCTGGGAAGTTGGCAGGTGTCGTTTGGCGGGCCGCTGGGACCCCGCACGCAGGGTAGCTGGAGCCCGTGCGCACTCTGGGAATGTGCCAGGTGTCGTTTAGTGAGCCGCTGGTACACCGCGAGGGGTCACTGGGGCCGGTGTGCACGCTGGGAAGGTGGCAGGTGTCGTTTGGCGAGCCGCTGGGACCATCCTCAAGGGGTCACTGGGGCCGGTGTGTGCTCCGGGAAAGTGGCAGGTGTCGTTTGGCGAGCCGCTGGGACCCCGCGAGCGGACGCTGGGGCCAGTGTGCGCGCTGGGAAGGTGCCAGGTGTCGTTTGGCGAGCCGCTGAGACCCTGCCCGGGGTCGATGGGGTCGTCTTGGCGCGGGGAAGGTGGCCGCGGTGAGATCGCGAGCGGGCGAACCGCTGGCTGAGAAGGTGCCAGGTGTCATTTGGCGAGCCGCTGAGACCCCGCCCGGGGTCGATGGGGTCCGTGCGCTGAGAAGGTGCCAGGTGTCGTTTGGACCCCGCTGCGCTGGGGCAGGTGCGCGCGCGTGACAGGTGTCGTTGGGGCCTGTCTCGCCTGGCGTGCTTGGAAAGTGCCAGGTGTCGTTTAGTGAACAGCTGGTGCGCCGCGCGATTCCCGGTCCCAGGGCCCATGCACGCGCTTGGAACGTGGCACATGTCGTTTGGCGAAGCCGCTGGGACCCGCGAGAAGTCGCTGGGGCCGTTGTGCGCTCTGGGAAGGTGGCAGCTGTCGTTTGGCGAATGCTGCGACCCGCTAGGGGTCGCTGGAGCCCGTGTGTGCTCTGGGGAAGGTGGCAGCTGTCGTTTGGCGAAGCCGCTGCCACCCCCAAGGGGTCGCTGGAGCCCGTGTGCGCGCTGGGAAAGTGGCAGGTGTCGTTTGGCGAGCCGCTGGGACCCCCATGCAGGGTTGCTGGGGCCCGTGCACGCTGGGATGGTGCTAGGTGTCGTTTAGTGAACCGCTGGTACGCTGCGCGTGGTCACTAGGGCCCATGCGCGCGCTGGGAAGGTGGCAGGTGTCGTTTGGCGAGCCGCTGGGACCCCGCGAGAAGTCGCTGGGGCCGTTGTGCGCTCTGGGAAGGTGGCAGGTGTCGTTTGGTGAGCTGCTGGGACCCTGCACGGGGTCGATGGGGACCGTGGCGCCGCGGGGAAGGTGCCACCTGTCGTTTGGCGAGCCGCTGGGACCACCCTCACTGAGTCGCTGGGGCCTGTGCGCACGCTGGGAAGGTGCAAGGTGTTGTTTAGTGAGCCGCTGGTACGCTGCGCGGGGTCCCCAGGGCCCATGCGCGCGCTGGGAAGGTGGCAGGTTTCGTTTGGCGAGCAGCTGGGACCCTACTAGGGGTCGATGGGGCCTGTGCTTGTACAGGGAAGGTGCCAGGTGTCTTCTGGCGAGCCGCTGGGACCCCTCTCACAGGGTCGCTGGGGCCCGTGCGCACGGTGGGAAGGTTGCAGGTGTCGTTTGGCGAGCCGCTGGTACCACCCTTATGGGGTCGCTGGGGCCCGTGCGCACGCTGGGAAGGTGGCAGGTGTTGTTTAGTGAGCCGCTGGTACGCCGCGAGGGGTCACTGGGGCCGGTGTGCACGCTGGGAAGGTGGCAGGTGTCGTTTGGCGAGCCGCTGGGACCATCCTGAAGGGGTCACTGGGGCCGGTGTGTGCTCCGGGAAAGTGGCAGGTGTCGTTTGGCGAGCCGCTGGGACGCCGTGCGGGGTCACTGGGGCCGGTGTGCACGCTGGGAAGGTGGCAGGTGTCGTTTGGCGAGCCGCTGGGACCCCGTGCGGGGTCGATGGGGCCCATGGGCACGCTGGGAAGGTGGCCGGTGTCGTTAGGCGAACCGCTGAGACCCCGCGAGCGGACGCTGGGGCCAGTGTGCGCGCTGGGAAGGTGCCAGGTGTCATTTGGCGAGCCGCTGAGACCCTGCCCGGGGTCGATGGGGTCCGTGCGCGCGCTGGGAAGGTGGAAGGTGTCGTTTGGCGAGTCGTTGGGACCCAGCTCGGGGTCGCTGGGGCTGGTGCGCGCGCTGGGAAAGTGACAGGTGTCGTTTGGAGAGCCGCTGCGACCACGCGTGGGGTCGTTGGGGCCTGTGCGCGTGCTGGGAAAGTGCCAGGTGTCGTTTAGTGAACAGCTGGTACGCTGCGCGAGGTCCCTAGGGCCCATGCACGCGCTTGGAACGTGGCACATGTCGTTTGGCGAGCCGCTGGGACCCCGCGAGAAGTCGCTGGGGCCGTTGTGCGCTCTGGGAAGGTGGCAGGTGTCGTTTGGCGAGCCGTTGCGACCCCGCGTGGGGTCGCTGGAGCCCGTGTGCGCTCTGGGAAGGTGACAGGTGTCGTTTGGCGAGCCGCTGGGAACCCGCGCGGGATCGCTGGGGTCCATGCGTGCGCTGGGAAGGTGGCAGCTGTCGTTTGGCGAGCCGCTGCGACCCCACATGGGGTCGCTGGAGCCCGTGTGCGCGCTGGGAAGGTGGCAGGTGTCGTTTGGCGAGCCGCTGGGACCCCATGCAGGGTTGCTGGGGCCTGTGCGCACGCTGGGAAGGTGCAAGGTGTTGTTTAGTGAGCCGCTGGTACGCTGCGCGGGGTCCCCAGGGCCCATGCGCGCGCTGGGAAGGTGGCAGGTGTCGTTTGGCGAGCAGCTGGGACCCTACTAGGGGTCGATGGGGCCTGTGCTTGCTCTGGGAAGGTGGCAGGTGTCGTTTGGTGAGCTGCTGGGACCCCTGCACAGGGTCGATGGGGACCCGTGCGCGCGCTGGGAAGGTTGCACCTGTCGTTTGGCGAGTAGCCGCTGGGACCACCCTCACTGAGTCGCTGGGGCCTGCGCGCACGCTGGAAGGTGGCAGGTGTCGTTAGTGAGCCGCTGGGAACCGCTCCCGGGGTCCCTGGAAGGTGGCAGGTGTCGCCAGCAGCTGGGAAGGTGGCAGGTGTCGTTTGGCGAAGGTGCTGGGACCCTGGCTAGTCGCTGGGCCTGGGTCGCTTGCGCTGGGAAGGTGGCAGGTGTCGTTTGGCGAGCTGCTGGGACCACCAGCATGGGGTCGCTGGGGCCCAAGGTGGCGCACTGGGAAGGTGGCAGGTGTCGTTTGGCGGGCCGCTGGGACCCCCCAGGTGGGGTCGCTGGGGCCCGTGGGTCGCACGCGCTGGGAAGGTGGCAGGTGTCGCTTGGCAGGTGTCGCTGGGAACCCCGCATGGGGTCGCTGGGGCCCATGCGCGCACTGCCAGCTTGGGAAGGTGGCAGGTGTCGAGATAGTGAAAGGTGCTGGTGACGCTGTGAACGGGTCCCTTGCAGGGGTCCCAGGCCCATGCTGGGAAGGTGCCAGGTGTCGCTTATTGAGCCGCTGGGAGCCCGCAAGGGTCCCTAGGGCCTATGCGCGCACTGAAAGTGGCAGGTGTCGCTGGCGAGCCGCTGGGACCATCCTCACGGGGTCGATGGGGACCGTGCGCACGCTGGTAAGGTGGCAGGTGTCGCTTTGGCGAGTCGCAGACCCCGCACAGGGCCGCTAGTCGGCAAGGCGCACGGAAGGTGCTAGGTGTCGATTTAGTGAACCGCTGGTACGCTGCAGGGGTCCCTAGGGCCGTGCGCGCTGGGAAGATGCCAGGTGTCATTTGGCGAGCCGCTGGGACCCCGCGAGAAGTCGCTGGGGCCGTTGTACGCGCTAGGAAGGTGGCAGTTGTTATTTTGCGAGCTGCTGGGACCCTGCACGGGGTCAATGGGGACCGTGCACGCGCTGGGAAGGTGGAAGGTGTCGTTTCACGAGCCGCTTGGACCACCCTCACGAGGTCGCTGGGGCCCGTGCGTGCGCTGGGAAGTTGGCAGGTGTCGTTTGGCGGGCTGCTGGGACCCCGTGCAGGGTAGCTGGAGCCCGTGCGCACGCTGGGAATGTGCCAGGTGTCGTTTAGTGAGCCGCTGGTACGCTGCGCGGGGTCACTGGGGCCGATGTGCGCGCTGGGAAGGTGGCAGGTGTCGTTTGGCGAGCCGCTGGAACCCTGCTAGGGGTCGATGGGGCCCGTGCGTGTGCAGGGAAGGTGCCAGGTGTCGTCTGGCGAGCCGCTGGGACACCTCTCACAGGGTCGCTGGGGCCCGTGCGCGAGCTGGGAAGGTGGCAGGTGTCGTTTGGCGAGCCGCTGGGACCATCCTCAAGGGGTCACTGGGGCCGGTGTGTGCTCCGGGAAAGTGGCAGGTGTCGTTTGGCGAGCCGCTGGGACCCGTCTTGGGGTCACTGGGGCCGGTGTGCACGCTGGGAAGGTGGCAGGTGTGGTTTGGCGAGCCGCTAGGACCATCCTAAAGGGTCACTGGGGCGGTGTGCTCCGGGAAAGTGGCAGGTGTCGTTTGGCGAGCCGCTGGGACCCCGTGCGGGGTCGCTGGGGACCATCATCGCGCTGGGAAGGTGGCAGGTGTCGTTTGGCGAGCCGCTGGGACCATCCTCAAGGGGTCACTGGGGCCGGTGTGTGCTCCGGGAAAGTGGCAGGTGTCGTTTGGTGAGCCGCTGGGACCCCGCACAGGGGTCACTGGGGCCCGTGCACGCGCGGGAAGGTGGCAGGTGTCGTTTGGCGAGCCGCTGGGACCATCCTCAAGGGGTCACTGGGGCGGTGTGTGCTCGGGAAAAGTGGCAGGTGTCGTTTGGCGAAAGCCGCTGGGACCCCGTCTTGGTCGCTGGGACCATGTGCACGCTGGGAAGGTGGCAGGTGTGGTTTGGCGGTTGCTGGGAACATCCGCTGGGTCGATGGGGCGGTGTGGCTCGCGGGAAAGGTGGCAGGTGTCGTTTGGGAAGCCGGTGGGACCCCGTGAAATGGACGCTGGGGACCAGCACGCTGGGAAGGTGCCAGGTGTCGTTTGGCAAGTCGCTGGGACCATCCAGCAAAAGGTCACTGGGGCGGTGTGTGACTCGCTTGAAAGTGGCGCTGGATCCCCGTCGCACAGGGAATGAGGCAGGTGGGACCCCGGGTCTTGAGGGGGTTGTTGGGGCCTGTGCGCCGCTTGGAAGGTGCCAGGTGTGTGAACCGCTGGTACGCCGGGGATTAGGTGGGCAGATGTCGCTTGTCGCTGAGACCCGCGAGGGTCGCTAGCCCGTGAGCACGCTGGGAAGGGTGGCAGGTGTCGGGGGAGCATCCCCCTGCAAGGGGTCACTGGGGACCGTGTGCTCTGGGAAGGTGGCAGGTGTCGTTTGGCGAGCCGCTTGGACCACCCTCACGGGGTTGCTGGGGCCCGTGCGCGCGCTGGGAAGTTGGCAGGTGTCGTTTGGCGGGCCGCTGGGACCCCGCACAGGGTAGCTGGAGCCCGTGCGCACTCTGGGAATGTGCCAGGTGTTGTTTAGTGAGCCGCTGGTATGCTACGCGGGGTCCCTAGGGCCCATGCGCGCGCTGGGAAAGTGGCAGGTGTCGTTTGGCGAGCCGCTGGGACCCCGCGAGGGGTCACTGGGGCCGGTGTGCACGCTGGGAAGGTGGCAGGTGTCGTTTGGCGAGCCGCTGGGACCATCCTCAAGGGGTCACTGGGGCCGGTGTGTGCTCCGGGAAAGTGGCAGGTGTCGTTTGGCGAGCCGCTGGGACCCCGTGCGGGGTCGCTGGGGTCCGTGCGCGCGATGGAAAGGTGGCAGGTTTCGTTTGGCGAGTCACTGGGACCCCTCACGGGGACGGTGGGACCCTTCCGTGTGCTGGGAAGGTGCCAGGTGTCGTCTGGCGAGTCGCTGGGACCTCTCTCACAGGGTCGCTGGGGCCCGTGCGCGCGCTGGGAAGGTGGAAGGTTTCGTTTGGCGAGCCGCTGGGACCACCCTCATGGGGTCGCTGGGGACCATGCGCACGCTGGGAAGGTGGCAGGTGTCGTTTGGCGAGCCGTTGGGAACCCGCGCGGGGTCGATGGGGCCCATGGGCACGCTGGGAATGTGGCAGGTGTCGTTTGGCGAGCCGCTGGGACCCCGTGCGGGGTCGATGGGGCCCATGGGCACGCTGGGAAGGTGGCCGGTGTCGTTAGGCGAACCGCTGAGACCCCGCGAGCGGACGGTGGGGCCAGTGTGCGCGCTGGGAAGGTGCCAGGTGTCATTTGGCGAGCCGCTGAGACCCTGCCCGGGGTCGATGGGGTCCGTGCGCGCGCTGGGAAGGTGGAAGGTGTCGTTTGGCGAGCCGCTGCGACCACGCATGTGGTCGCTGGATCCCGTGCGCACGCAGGGAATGTGGCAGGTGTCGCTTGGCAAGCCGCTGGCCCCCCCGCGCGGGGTCGTTGGGGCCTGTGCGCGCGCTGGGAAGGTGCCAGGTGTCGTTTAGTGAACCGCTGGTACGCTGCGCGAGGTCCCTAGGGATTATGCACGCGCTTGGAAAGTGGCAGATGTCGTTTGGCGAGCCGCTGAGACCCCGCGAGGGGTCGCTGGGGCCCGTGAGCACGCTGGGAAGGTGGCAGGTGTCGTTTGGCGAGCTGCTCGGACCCTGCACGTGGTCTATGGGGACCGTGCGCGCGCTGGGAAGGTGGAAGGTGTCGTTTCGCGAGCCGCTTGGACCACCCTCACGGGGTTGCTGGGGCCCGTGCGCGCGCTGGGAAGTTGGCAGGTGTCGTTTGGCGGGCCGCTGGGACCCCGCGCAGGGTAGCTGGAGCCCGTGCGCACTCTGGGAATGTGCCAGGTGTCGTTTAGTGAGCCGCTGGTACGCCGCGAGGGGTCACTGGGGCCGGTGTGCACGCTGGGAAGGTGGCAGGTGTCGTTTGGCGAGCCGCTGGGACCATCCTCAAGGGGTCACTGGGGCCGGTGTGTGCTCCGGGAAAGTGGCAGGTGTCATTTGGCGAGCCGCTGGGACCCCGTGCGGGGTCACTGGGGCCGGTGTGCACGCTGGGAAGGTGGCAGGTGTCGTTTGGCGAGCCGCTGGGACCATCCTCAAGGGGTCACTGGGGCCGGTGTGTGCTCCGGGAAAGTGGCAGGTGTCGATTGGCGAGCCGCTGGGACCCCGTGCGGGGTCGCTGGGGTCCGTGCGCGCGATGGAAAGGTGGCAGGGGGGAGGTGCGCGTGCTGGGAAGGTGGCAGGTGTTGTTTGGCGAGTCGCTGGGACCTCTCTCACAGGGTCGATGGGACCCATGCGCGCTTGGAATGTGGCAGGTGTCGTTTGGTGAGCCGCTGGGACCCCGCGCAGGGTCGCTGAGGCCATGCTGGGAAGGTGGCAGGTGTTATTTGGCGAGCCGCTGGGACCCCACACGGGGTGGCTAGGGCCCGTGCTGGGAAGGTGGCAGGTGTCGTTTGGCGAACCCTGCGTGGAGTCGCTGGGGACGGTGCGAGCGCTGGGAAGGTGGCAGGTGTTGTTTGGCGAGCCGCTGGGACCCCGTGCAGGGTCGCTACAGCCCGTGCGCGCGCTGGGAAGGTGGCAGGTGTCGTTTGGAGAGCCGCTGGGATCCGCCTGAGTCGCTAGTCTGCGGCGCACGCTGGGGAGGTGCCAGGTGTCTTTGGTGAGTCGCTGGGACCCCGTGCGGGACGCTGGGGAGGTGCCCGCTGGGAAGGTGGCAGGTGTTGTTTGGCGAGTCGCTGTGACTCCGCTGGGTCGCTAGTCTGCCTGCGCACGCTGGAAGGTGGCAGGTGTCGTTTAGTGAGCCGCTGGTACGCTGCGCAATCCCTAGGGCCCATGCGCGCTGCTAGGGAAGGTGGCAGGTGTCGCTTTCGTCGAGGCGCTGGGACCCAGCTCGGGTCGTTGGGGCTGGTGCGTCGCTTTGAGCCGCTGGGAAAGTGACAGGTGTCGCTTGTGGAGGGACCCAGGTGCGCTATAAGTCAATGGGCGTGTCGCGTAGGGGCCTCGCTGGATCCGCGCGGACCATCCGATGGTCACGCTGCGCGGGCCCTAGGGCCCATGCGCAGGGAAAGTGGCAGGTGTCGCTTGGCGAAGGCTGACCCCGCCGCCTGGGGCCCGTGTCACGCTGGGAAGGTGGCAGGTGTCGCTTGGCGAAGTTGGGGACCATCCGCGGGGTCACTGGGGCCCGTGTGCGTCTGGGAAGGTGCCAGGTGTTGTTTAGTGAACCCCGTGACCATGGGGCGGTGTGCACGCTGGGAAGGTGGCAGGTGTCGTTTGGGATTATGCACTGGGGCCGGTGCTGCTGGGAAGGTGGCAGGTGTCGTTTGGCGAGCCGCTGAGACCCCGCCTGGGGTCGCTGGGGCCCCGTGAGCACGCTGGGAAGGTGGCAGGTGTCGTTTGGCGGGCGCTGGGACCCCTCAAAGGGTCGCTGGGGCCCAGTGCGCCGCTGGAATGTGGCAGGTGTCGTTTTGGCGAGCCGCTGGGACCCCCGCTGGTAGGTCGCGCGGCACGCTGGGAAGGTGGCAGGTGTCGCTGGGGCCGGTGTGCACATCGGTGTGGATCTAGGGTGGCAGGTGTCGTTTGGCGAGCGTTAGCCTGTGCGCGTGGTCGAAGGGACCATCCTCAAGGTCACTGGGGCGGTGTGTCTCGGGAAAGTGGCAGGTGTCATTTGGCGAAGCCGCTGGGACCCGGTGGCGGGTCACTGGGGCGCGTGTGCACGCTGGGAAGGTGGCAGGTGTCGTTTGGCGAGCACCACCCCGCTGGGACCATCCTCAAGGGTCACTGGGGCCCGTGTGTGCTCGGGAAAGTGGCAGGTGTCGATTGGCGAGCCGCTGGGACCCCGCGCGCGGGGTCGCTGGGGTCCGTCCGAAGGTGGAAAGGTGGCAGGGGGAGGTGGCGCGTGCTGGGAAGGTGGCAGGTGTTGTTTGGTGAGTCGCTGGGACCTCTCTCACAGGGTCGATGGGACCCATGGTCGCACGCTTGGAATGTGGCAGGTGTCGTTTGGTGAGCCGCTGGGACCCCGCGGGTCGCCAGGGACCCGCCGGGGTCGCTGAGGCCATACTGGAAGGTGGCAGGTGTTATTTGGCGAGTCGCTGGGACCCCACACGGGTGGCTAGGGCCCGTGCTGGAAGGTGGCAGGTGTCGTTTACGCGAACCCTGCGTGGGGTCGAAGGGCAGTGCACGCGCTGGGAAGGTGGCAGGTGTTGTTTGGCGAGCCGGAGCTGGGACCCCCAGGTGTCAGGGTCGCTGGGTAGCCGTCACTGCGCGCGCTGGGAAGGTGGCAGGTGTCGCTTGGAGAGCCGCTGATCCGCCTGGAGTCGCTGGCCGGGAAAGTGCGCACGCTGGGAGGTGCCAGGTGTCTTTTGGTGAGCCGCTGGGACCCCGCGAGGGACGCTGGGGAGGTGCGCGTGCTGGGAAGGTGGCAGGTGTTGTTTGGCGGTCGCTGTGACCCTGCGGAAAGTCGCTGGGGCCCGTGCGCACGCTGGGAAGGTGGCAGGTGTCGTTTAGTGAGCCGCTGGTACGCTGCGTGGGGTCCCTAGGGCCCATGCGCACGAAGGGAATGTCGGCAGGTGTCGCTGGGACCCAGCTCCGGGGGTCCCTGGGGCCCCTGCCAAGGGGTCGGTGGGGCCGCTGGATCTGGTGCGCGGGTCCGCTTGAGAGGCCCCACGCATGGTCGGGAAGGTGCCAGGTGTTGTTTAGTGAACCGATGGTACGCTGCGCGAGGTCAGTAGGGATTATGCACGCGCTTGGAACGTGGCAGATGTCGTTTGGCGAGCCGCTGAGACCCCGCGAGGGGTCGCTGGGGCCCGTGAGCACGCTGGGAAGGTGGCAGGTGTCGTTTGGCGGGCCGCTGGGACCCCGCGCAGGGTAGCTGGAGCCCGTGCGCACTCTGGGGAATGTGCCAGGTGTCGAAGGTGGCAGGTGGTACGCTGCGCGGGGTCCCTAGGGCCCATGCGGTGTGTGCTCGGGAAAGTGGCAGGTGTCGTTTGGCGAAGCACCGCTGGGACCCCGCCGGGGGCAGGTCACTGGGGCCGGTGTGCACGTTGGGAAGGTGGCAGGTGTCGTTTGGCGAGCAGCTGGAACCCTGCTAGGGGTCGATGGGGCCGCACCGTGTGCTGGGAAGGTGGCAAGTGTCGTTTGGCGAGCCAGCTGGGACCATCCTCACGGGTCGATGGGTACGTGTGCACGCTGGGAAGGTGGCAGGTGTTCGTTTGGCGAGCCGCTGGGACCCCGCCGGGGGTCGCTGGGGTCCATGCGCGCGCTGGGAAGGTGGTAGGTGTCGTTTGGCGTGCCGCTGGGACCCCGCGAGGGGTCACTGGGGCCGGTGTGCACGCTGGGAAGGTGGCAGGTGTCGTTTGGCGAGCCGCTGGGAACCCGCTTGGGTCGATGGGGCCCGTGGCAGCTGGGAAGGTGGCAAGTGTCGTTTGGCGAGCCGCTGGACCATCCTCACCCCAGCGCGGCAAGGGTCGCTGGGGCCCCTGCCAGGGTAGCAGCGCTGGGAAGGTGGCAGGTGTCGTTTGGTGAGCCGCTGCCCCCAGCTGGGACCCTGTCTGCTGGGACGGTGCCAGGTGGGTCTATGGGGACCATGCGCCTGCGCTGGGAAGGTGGCAGGTGTCGTTTGGCGAGCCGCTTGGACCACCGCGAGGTCACGGGGTTGCTGGGCCCGTTTGGCGAAGCTGCTGGGAAGTTGGCAGGTGTCGTTTGGCGGGCGCTGGGACCCCGGGTTGCTGGGACCCGGGGGTAGCTGGAGCCCGTGCGCAGGTCTGGGAATGTGCCAGGTGTCGTTTAGTGAGCCGCTGGTGCGCCGCTGGGGTCACTGGGGCGGTGTGCACGCTGGGAAGGTGGCAGGTGTCGTTTGGCGAGCCGCTGGGACCATCCTCAAGGGGTCACTGGGGCCGTGTGTGCTCGGGAAAGTGGCAGGTGTCGTTTGGCGAGCCGCTGGGACCCCGTCTTGGGTCACTGGGGCCGTGTGCACGCTGGGAAGGTGGCAGGTGTCGTTTGGCGAGCCGCTGGGACCATCCTCAAGGGGGTCACTGGGGCGGTGTGTGCTCGGGAAAGTGGCAGGTGTCGATTGGCGAACGCCGCTGGGACCCCGTCGGGTCGCTGAGGGTCGGGTCGCTGTGGCCCGTGAGCACGCTGGGATGGAAAGGTGGCAGGGGTAGGTGCGCGTGCTGGGAAGGTGGCAGGTGTTGTTTGGCGAGTCGCTGGGACCTCTCTCACAGGTGTCGATGGGACCCATCAGGGTAGCTTGGAATGTGGCAGGTGTCGTTTGGTGAGCCGCTGGGACCCAAGGGGTCAGGGTCACGCTGAGGCCATGCTGGGAAGGTGGCAGGTGTTATTTGGCGAAGCCGCTGGGACCCCCACACGGGTGGCTAGGGCCCGTGCTGGGAAGGTGGCAGGTGTCGTTTGGCGAACCCTGCGACCAGTCGCTGGGGGTCACTGGGGCCGTGTGTGCGCTGGGAAGGTGGCAGGTGTTGTTTGGCGAAGCCGCTGGGACCCCCGTAGGGTCGCTACAGCCCGGTGGCAGGCGGTGCGCTGGGAAGGTGGCAGGTGTCGTTTGGAGAGCTGGGACCGCTCACAGGGTCGATCCGGCCTGAGGTCGCTAGGTCTGGGACCCCGCAGGGTCGACGCTGGGAGGTGCCAGGTGTCTTTTGGTGAGCCGCTGGGACCCCACGCGGGGTGGTGCGCCCGCTGGGAAGGTGGCAGGTGTTGTTTGGCGCGCGGAGTCGCTGGGACGCTGCGACAGCTGGGGTCGTTGTTTGGCGAGGGGACCCTCTGCGCACGCTGGGAAGGTGGCAGGTGTCATTTTTGGTGAGCCGCTGGTACGCTGCGCGGGGTCCCTAGGGCCCATGCGCGTGCTAGGAAGGTGGCAGGTGTCGTTTGCCGAGGCCCTGGGACCCAGCTCGGGGTCGTTGGGGCTGGTGCGCGCGCTGGGAAAGTGACAGGTGTCGTTTGGAGAGCCGCTGCGACCACGCATGTGGTCGCTGGATCCCGTGCGCGCGCAGGGAATGTGGCAGGTGTCGCTTGGTAGTCATTGGCCCCGCCGGGTCGTTAGCCTGTGCGACGCTGGGAAGGTGCCAGGTGTTGTTTAGTGAACCACAGGGTCGCGCGAGGTCAGTAGGGATTATGCACGCCGCTTGGAACGGCAGATGTCGTTTGGCGAAGTCATTGAGACCCCGCGAGGGGTCGCTTAGCCCGTGAGCACGCTGGGAAGGTGGCAGGTGTCGTTTGCGGGTCAGCTGGGACCCCGCGCAGGGTAGTTGGAGCCCGCGCACTCTGGGAATGTGCCAGGTGTCGCTTTAGTGAGTTGCCATACGCCGCGCTGGGTCCCTAGGGCCCATGCCGCTGGGAAAGTGGCAGGTGTCGCTTGGCGAAGCCGCTGGGACCCCGCGCGAGGGGTCACTGGGGCCGGTGTGCACGCTGGGAAGGTGGCAGGTGTCGTTTACGAGCAGCTGGAACCCTGCTAGGGGTCGATGGGGCCCGTGCGTGCTGGGAAGGTGGCAAGTGTCGTTTGGCGAGCCGCTGGGACCATCCTCACGGGGTCGATGGGTACCGTGCGCACGCTGGGAAGGTGGCAGGTGTTCGTTTGGCGAGCCGCTGGGAACCCGCACGGGGTCGCTGTGGTCCATGCGCGCGCTGGGAAGGTGGTAGGTGTCGTTTGGCGTGCCGCTGGGACCCCGCGAGGGGTCACTGGGGCCGGTGTGCACGTTGGGAAGGTGGCAGGTGTCGTTTGGCGAGCAGCTGGAACCCTGCTAGGGGTCGATGGGGCCCGTGCACGTGCTGGGAAGGTGGCAAGTGTCGTTTGGCGAGCCGCTGGGACCATCCTCACGGGTCGATGGGTACCGTCGCACGCTGGGAAGGTGGCAGGTGTTCGCTTTGGCGAGCCGCTGGGAACCCGCACGGGGTCGCTGTGGTCCATGCGCGCGCTGGGAAGGTGGTAGGTGTCGTTTGGCGTGCCGCTGGGACCCCACGCTGGGTCGCTGGGGCCCGTGCGTGCGTTTGGAAGGTGCCAGCTGTCGTTTGGCGATCCGCTGGGACTCCGCGAGAGGTCACTGGGGCCGGTGTGTGCTCTGGGAAAGTGGCAGGTGTCGTTTGGCGAGCCGCTGGGACCCGTGCAGGGTCGCTGGGGTCCGTGCGCGCGATGGAAAGGTGGCAGGTTTTGTTTGTTGAGTCACTGGGATCCCGCACAGGGACGGTGGGACCCTTGCGTGTGCTGGGAAGGTGACAGGTGTCGTCTGGTGAGCCGCTGGGACCCCTCTCACAGGGTCGCTGGGGCCCGTGTGCGCGCTGGGAAGGTGGCAGGTGTCGTTTGGCGAGCCGCTGGGACCACCCTCACGGGGTCGCTGGGGTCCGTGCGCGCGCTGGGAAGGTGGTAGGTGTCGTTTGGAGTGCCGCTGGGACCCCGCGCTGTGTTGCTGGGGCCAGTGCGCACAGTTGGAAGGTGCCAGGTGTCATTTAGTGAGTGGCTGGGACCCTGCGCGGGGTCGCTGGGGCCCGTGTATGCGTTGGGAAAGTGGCAGGTGTCGTTTGGCGAGCCACTGGGACCCTGCCCGGGGTCGATGGGGACCGTGCGAGCGCTAGGAAGGTGCCAGGTGTCATTTGGCGAGCCGCTGGGACCACCCTCAAGGGGTCGCTGGGGCCCGTGGCGCACGCTGGGAAGGTGGCCGGTGTCGTTAGGCGAACCGCTGAGACCCCGCGAGCGGACGCTGGGGCCAGTGTGCGCGCTGGGAAGGTGCCAGGTGTCATTTGGCGAGCCGCTGAGACCCTGCCCGGGGTCGATGGGGTCCGTGCGCGCGCTGGGAATGTGGCAGGTGTCGTTTGGCAAGCCGCTGGGACCCTGCGCGGGGTCGTTGGGGCCTGTGTCTACGCTGGGAAGGTGCCAGGTGTCGTTTAGTGAACCGCTGGTACCCTGCGCGAGGTCCCTAGGGCCCATGCACGCGCTTGGAACGTGGCAGATGTCGTTTGGCGAGCCGCTGAGACCCCGCGAGGGGTCGCTGGGGCCGGTGTGCACGGTGGGATGGTGGCAGGTGTCGTTTGTCGAGCAGCTTGGACCCTGCCCGGGGTCGATGGGGACCGTGCGAGCGCTGGGAAGGTGCCAGGTGTCGTTTGGCAAGCCGCTGGGACCACACTCATGGGGTCGCTGGGAACCGTGAGCATGCTGGGAAGGTGGCAAGTGTCGTTCGGCGAGCCGCTGGGACCCTGCCCGGGTCGTTCGGCCCGCGGCGCTGCGTTGGAAGGTGCCAGGTGTCGTTTGGCGAGCCGCTGAGACCCTGCCCGGAGTCGATGGGGCCCATGCGTGCTTGGAAAGTGGCATGTGTCGTGTTGCGAGCCGCTGGGACCCCGCGAGGGGTCGCTGGGGCGGGTTTGTCCGCTGGGAAGGTGGCAGGTGTCGTTTGGAGAGCCGCTGGGACACGCCGCGGAGTCGCTGGGGCCAGTGCGTGCAATAGAAACGTGGCAGGTGTTGTTTGGCGAGCCGCTGCAACCCCGGGCCATCGCTGGAGCCCGCGAGTGCTGGGAATGTGTGACAGCTGTCATTTGGTGACAGCTGGGATTTGGTCGAGGCCCATGCTGGGAACACGCAGGTGTTATTTTGGCGAATGCTGGGACCCATGCTGGGAAGGTGGAAGGTGGCAGGTGTTATTTGGCGAGCCGCTGGGACCCCATGCAGGGTCGCTACAGCCCGTGTGCGCGCTGGGAAGGTGGCATGTGTTGTTTGGAGAGCCGCTGCGACCCGGCCTGGAGTCGCTGGGGCCCGTGCGGGGACGCAGGGGGAGGTGCGCACGCTGGGAAGGTGGCAGGTGTCGTTTGGCGAGACGCTGTGTCTCCGCGCGGGGTCGCTGGGGCCGGTGCGTACGCTGGGAATGTGGCAGGTGTCGTTTGGTGAGCCGCTGGGACCCCGCGCAGGGTCGCTGAGGCCATGCTGGGAAGGTGGCAGGTGTTATTTGGCGAGCCGCTGGGACCCCACGCGGGGTGGCTAGGGCCCGTGCTGGGAAGGTGGCAGGTGTCGTTTGGCGAACCCTGCGTGGAGTCGCTGGGGACGGTGCGAGCGCTGGGAAGGTGGCAGGTGTTGTTTGGCGAGCCGCTGAGACCCTGCCCGCTACGATGGGGTCCGGCTGGGAAGGTGGCAGGTGTCGTTTGGAGAGCCGCTGGGATCCGGCCTGGAGTCGCTGGGGCCCGTGCGCACGCTGGGGAGGTGCCAGGTGTCTTTTGGCGAGCCGCTGGGACCCCGTGCGGGGACGCTGGGGGAGGTGCGCGTGCTGGGAAGGTGGCAGGTGTTGTTTGGCGAGTCGCTGTGACTCCGCGCGGGGTCGCTGGGGCCCGTGCGCACGCTGGGAAGGTGGCAGGTGTCATTTGGCGAGCCGCTGGGACTCCGCGAAGGGTCACTGGGGCGGGTTTGCGCACTTGGAAGATGGCAGGTGTCGTTTGAGAGCCGCTGGGTCCCGCTGCAGAGTCGCTAGTCTGCAAGCACGGGAAGTTGGCAGGTGTCGCTTGGCGAGCCGCTGGGACCCCTGCCCGGGTCGATGGGGGTCCGTGGGCGGAAAGGTGGCAGGTGTTGTTTGGCAAATGCTGAGACCCCACGAGGGGTCGCTGGGGTCGGGGCGTCGCGCTGGGAAGATGGCAGGTGTCGCCAGAGCCGCTGGGTCCTGCTGCAGAGTCGCTGGGGCCCGTGCGCGCGGTGAAGTTGGCAGGTGTCGTTTGGCGAGCCACAGGGACCCCGCGCGGGGTCTCTGGGGTCCGTGCGTGCGGTGGAAAGGTGGCAGGTGTTGTTTGGCGAGCCACTGGGACCCAGGTCTTGGTCACTGGGGCTGGTGCGCGCGCTGGGAACGTGGCAGGTGTTGTTTGGCGAGCCGCTGGGACACCGCCAGCAGGGTCGGGCAATGGTGCGCACGCTGGGAAGGTGGCAGGTGTCATTTGGCGAGCTACTGGGACCCCGCACGGGGTCGTTGGGACCCGTGCGCGCTGTGGAGGTGCCAGGTGTCGTTTAGTGAGCCGCTGGTACGCTGCGCGGGGTCTTTAGGGCCCATGCGCGCGCTGGGAAGGTGGCAGGTGTCGTTTGGTGAGGCGCTAGGACCCCGCTGGGAAGGAATGAAACCTAAGGAACAACTGTATGAAACCAGAACAACAACAACAAGAACAACAACATCATCATCATCAAATAAAAATAATAGAATCATTTTAGCCTAGCTCAGGGCAGCCACGTGTCATACGTTGTCAAGTGTGGGGAATTAGCTCAAATGGTAGAGCGCTCGCTTAGCATGCGAGAAGTAGCGGGATTGATACCCGCATTCTCCAATGGATGCTCTTTCTTTAATAAATGGTTGGAAAATGTTCAATCTGGTCTTATTTCAGAACAATCATTTCATTCCAACAGCTGTAAAATAGTGTATTAAAAGAAAAAAACACAGAAGCTGCCCCCTCTGAGGATCAAACTCAAGATTATGAGACTGACACGCTAAGGAGGCAGAGACACCTTGTGGTCGCCATTTATCAACCCTGTCCTTCAAATTTCCAAAGCCGAGGGAAAACACGCATACAACAAAAGTCGTGAGCCAGGCAGGAGTCGAACCTACAATCTTCTGATGTGTAGTCAGATTATCCATTGTGCCACTGGCCCCTGTGTTCTGGAAGCACTGTTGTTGAAGCTGACACCCTGGAATCCTTCGAGAAGGTGCTTGATGAGATTCTGGGATCAATAAGCTACTATCAATAAGATGGGCTGAATGGCCTCCTCTTATTTGTAAACTTTCTTATGTTCTTATACCTATTCTATCATCACCCACAGTCAAATTTATCTTCAAACTCACCCTCACACAAAAATGATGACGCACAATAAACCTGGACATCTTGAACAAAAATGAACCAGTACACAGTGTAGCATTAGCATTAAGAAATGTGGCGCCTGCTATACTTAATTGGATGGCAGAAAACATGGCCAGGTTATCAACGTTTAATTGAAAGCTTATTAAGCATTTTAAAGTTACAAATGTAACTGTTTTAAGGTTTTGCTGGAAATGCTGAACGTTATTAACATCTTCATATATTCTGTTTACCATACACAACATATTAGTATTTATCCTTGCATCTGTTCTCCTATTTATCATGTTAATTGTTTTTAACGGTCCTTATAGCAATGGCCTGGTTCTATCTAATTGATTATCATTGTCTCATTAAACCATTTGGCTATTTCTTTATTACATGCACCTGTTTTCAAGGGGAGGGTTAGTCTGGGGTAGAGGAGAGAGAAGGGTGTGGTTACTGTGTGTGTTTGTTAGAAAAAGTATTTTCTAAGCTACTGCTTTTGAA
>CM072701.1:3044808-3094808 GCA_036884735.1 Huso huso
GAATAAAAAAAACAACTTGGGTGGTTTTGCTGCTGTACTGCTTCCTGAATGCTGGGTGAGATCAAACCAATTTACTGATTTTTCTTGTGCTGGATTAATTTTTTATATATATACTGTATATATATATATAGGTGAAAAAAGGAAGGAAAAAGTACAAACTATTCCTGGAAAGTCTAGACGGCAGCAGAAGATTGAACGCTTAGTTAGAGAAAGGAGACAGCTGAGGAAGCAATGGAGAAGAGCAGAACAAAGTCAGAAGGAGGGACTCAATCTCTTACAATGGGTCATAAAAGATAAGCTTGCAACATTGCGCAGAAGGAGCGTGCGAGAGCTAACTTTTATAAAGACCCATTCAAATTTGTAAAGAAGTTATTCACCAGTGAGAAGAATGGCACACTAAAAGCATCTAAGTTTGAGCTGGAGAGATATTTGGAGGAAACACATACAGATTAAAAAAGGCAGGAGCCTATGTCAATTCCTTCAGACATCCCACCTATCAATCCACCAGAATACCAAATGGAGGACTGTGCACCTAAGTGGAAAGAAATAGAGCAAGCTGTGAAAAAAGCAAGGGCTTCATCATCTCCAGGGCCTAATGGAGTTCCGTACAGAGTGTACAAGAGTGCTTCAGGAGTTCTACTGAACCTGTGGAAATTGATGAAAGTGGCATGGGAAAAACAGGTTGTACCAAGAGCATGGCGCAGAGCAGGTGGAGTATTTATACCTAAGAAAAAGATTCTACAAGCATCAGTCAGTTTCGCCCTATTTCCCTATTAAACGTAGAAGGCAAGATTTTCTTCAGCATTATTGCTCAGAGATTGTCAACTTACCTATTAAAGAACTGCTTCATTGACACTTCAATACAAAAAGCGGGCATTCCAGGTTTCCCAGGATGCTTAGAACACATCAATGTGATCTGGCAACAAATTCAATCACCTAAAAAGGAGAGGAAGGAGCTCCATGTGACATTCCTGGATTTGGCTAATGCATATGGTTCAGTGCCACATGAACTTCTTTGGGCAGCATTTAATTTTTTCAGTGTACCGATGACAATAACAAATTTAGTGAAAGCCTACTTTGGAGATTTGCAATTTAGTTTTTCAACTTCAGAATTCAGCACTACATGGCAATGCCTAGAGGTTGGAATAATGGCAGGATGCACCATTTCTCCACTGGCTTTTACCATGGCAATGGAAGTAATCATTAGGGCATCAAAATGGGTAGTAGGAGGAGAGCGCTTGGCTTCTGGAATGCGACTATCACCAATTCGAGCATACATGGATGACATGACAACCATGACTACAACAGTAGCCTGCACTAATCGGTTATTGGGCAAATTAACCAATAACATTGAATGGGCACGAATGCAATTCAAGCCCACTAAATCAAGGAGCATCTCTATAATTAAAGGTAAAGTAATAGATAAAACATTCTTCATTAATGGTGAGGCAATACCAACAGTGTCTGAGAAGCCAGTGAAGAGTCTTGGGAGATGGTACGACGGGGATTTAAAGGACACAGTTTGTGTGGGAGAAGTTAGACAACAAGCAGTGGAAGGGTTGAAGAGCATAGACAGCAGCGCTCTACCGGGCAAACTAAAACTCTGGTGCTTTCAGTTTGGTCTACTGCTGAGGTTGCTGTGGCCACTGACTGTGTACAAGGTTTCTTTGACAACAGTAGAGAAGCTGGAAGCTTTAATCAGTTCATACATCAGGAAATGGTTGGGAGTTCCACGCTGCCTCAGCAGAGTGGGACTTTATGGTAAAAGAATAACTGAGGAGTTTAAGTGCGCCAAGGTCAGACTGGAAATGACATTAGTAGAGTCACGCGACAAATGCGTAAGGGAGGCAGCACCTGTGTTGAAAACTGGAAGAAAGTGGACGGCAAAGAAAGCTGTGGAAGATGCAAAGGCTGCAACCTTCATTATGGAGGCCCCAGAGTGAAATATAGAGCTAAAGGTGACAGTTATTTTAAAATATACACAACATCTCTAATATAACGTTAATAGAATTTTATAAGTTGATAAACTGTTTTTCAGTTTTTGGATTAAGATACATTAAAGTTTAAAAGGGTAAAGACATAATCAACGTCCCCATATTGCTGTCTCCCCAAGTTTTTTTTTTTACTCTAAAACCATCATTTGGTAGACAGTCTGCATATGTATCCCTATTAGGCAGACATATAACATCCATATGTCTCCTTATTATTAAGTACAAACTGGTACCCTGAGTATGTCTCATAAGAACATAAGAAAGTTTACAAACGAGAGGAGGCCATTCGGCCCATCTTGCTCGTTTGGTTGTTAGTAGCTTATTGATCCCAGAATCTCATCAAGCAGCTTCTTGAAGGATCCCAGGGTGTCAGCTTCAACAACATTACTGGGGAGTTGGTTCCAGACCCTCACAATTCTCTGTGTAAAAAAAGTGCCTCCTATTTTCTGTTCTGAATGCCCCTTTATCTAATCTCCATTTGTGACCCCTGGTCCTTGTTTCTTTTTTCAGGTCAAAAAAGTCCACTGGGTCGACATTGTCTATACATTTTAGGATTTTAAATGTTTGAATCAGATCGCCGCGTAGTCTTCTTTGTTCAAGACTGAATAGATTCAATTCTTTTAGCCTGTCTGCATACGACATGCCTTTTAAACCTGGGATAATTCTGGTTGCTCTTCTTTGCACTCTTTCTAGAGCAGCAATATCCTTTTTGTAACGAGGTGACCAGAACTGAACACAATATTCTAGATGAGGTCTTACTAATGCATTGTAAAGTTTTAACATTACTTCCCTTGATTTAAATTCAACACTTCTCACAATATATCCGAGCATCTTGTTGGCCTTTTTTATAGCTTCCCCACATTGTCTAGATGAAGACATTTCTGAGTCAACATAAACTCCTAGGTCTTTTTCATAGTTCCCTTCTTCAATTTCACTATCTCCCATATGATATTTATAATGCACATTTTTATTGCCTGCATGCAATACTTTACACTTTTCTCTATTAAATGTAATTTGCCATATGTCTGCCCAGTTCTGAATGCTGTCTAGATCATTTTGAATGACCTTTGCTGCTGCAACAGTGTTTGCCACTCCTATTTTTGTGTTGTCTGCAAATTTAACAAGTTTGCTTACTATACCAGAATCTAAATCATTAATGTAGATTAGGAATAGCAGAGGACCTACTCCCTGTGGTACACCACTGGTTACCTCGCTCCATTTTGAGGTTTCTTTTTCAGTACTTTCTGTTTTCTACATGTTAACCACCCCCTAATCCATGTGCATGCATTTCCTTGAATCCCTACTGCGTTCAATTTGAGAATTAATCTTTTATACGGGACTTTGTCCAAATATCTAAATAAACCATGTCGTATGTGTTGCAATTATCCATTATCCATTAGTGTGGATTAAGCAGGTTTAGTCCACTTGCTTGGACTAACGTTAGTACCCTTGTTAATCCCGTATTGCAGCGTACCAGACCATAATCACCGCAGGTGGATCATCCGGACTAAACAAGCTCCTGATTGCAGCAGCGTACCAAATCGGACGTGAGGTGATCCTCTTCAGGTGGACAGTACTATGAAGTATAAGGCTAACTTAGTACGCTTGCTCGTCCTACGTTTATACAGCACATTTTAAAACAAAGACCGCTCCATTATTCTCTGAATTAATGTCTGAATGATTAAAATGCAAAGTGAAGCCTTTTGAAGGATTTTGTTCAGTAAGGTCCTCTCTCCGCAAGCCGAGTCTCCTGAAGCGCGTCACGTTGGGTGCACGGTGCAGACACGCGGTGGGGTAAAGCTCTAGGAAGCAGACTACAAGACAGACCAAAAAAAAATCTAAAAGATGTTCATGAAAA
Organism: Huso huso; assembly: GCA_036884735.1. Lineage (NCBI taxonomy): Eukaryota > Metazoa > Chordata > Actinopteri > Acipenseriformes > Acipenseridae > Huso > Huso huso. The sequence continues at coordinate 3,048,658 of CM072701.1, forward strand.
GTGGTGTATTCAACAGTATTAGTCACAGTCTCTTGATTGGATTTACGAGCATGGTCACCATGACTGCCGGGGTTGTACCGCAAAAACACAGCCTTAGTAAACATTGATTACAAACACCACTAGGCGATGTCCCCCGATAAACTAACCCTAACAATTTCACAAAGTCTTAAAAAAGGGCTATTCACAGCAGGCCATGCACACGTTTACTTTGTATTTCTCTTGTTTTATCTGTCTGATCTACATTTAGACTATATCAATTCCTGTCAACATATTGAGATCACTGTGTGCGATATTCACGTTTGTCCAGTTATTGTCCTCCACATCAATAGCCTATTTTTAACAAGGACACCTTATTATGTTATGCTTACTTCTAAAACCTTCAAGGTGACTTATTAAGTTACGCCTTAAATTCAAAATTAATGACAGCGCGTCGGGTTCACATGTATTATGGCGAATTAAATTAAATAACAGCGGTAAAACGATAGGTTGCGGATGCAACCCCGGTTCCCTGAAAGAGAAAATAACCATCAAGGTATGGGACATTGCCGTCAGGCAGTAGGGATTGGCTGAGCTTTATGTCAAAGCTGCTGATAGGCCTCCGCGCAAGCTGACGTGTAAGCCCGCCCCCCTGGGAGCTTACTATACGCAGCGCGCGGAGAGTCACTTCCTCTTTTGCCCTTCAGGCCGTGAAGGCCTCCAGAGCGACCTCGCGGCTTGATGGTTATTTTCTCTTTCAGGGAACCGGGGTTGCATCCGCAACCTATCGTTCCCTTTCAAGTCGAAAATAACCATCAAGGTATGGGAACAGTGTGCCCAAGCAGTCGCGAGGGAGGATTCTCGGCAGTAGGACAGCCTTATCGCCATAAACGCAACTGCGTAGGCAGTACATCTACACATATGCGGAGCTGCGCCTCAGCCTATGCTCGCAATGACACCTGTCCCAAGGTGGAATAGTCACACCATATTGTCAACCACTCTAGACGTCCGCAACCTGTGGCGTCATAGAGTGCAACACAGATGCTCCAAATGACGGAGCAGAGGATTCCAGTACATTCAACCGGTAGAACCTCGTAAATGTATGCGGTGTAACCCAACTGGCTGCAGCGCAAATGTCAGACATCGGCACCCCTCTAAAGAGGGCCCAGGATGTTGCCATACCCCTAGTGGAATGTGCCTTCAACTGCCCTGGTGGCGGAAGGCCCATAGAATCATATGCTAACTGAATAGCATCCACTATCCAATGAGAAAGGCGTTGCTTAGACAACGGCTGACCCAAAGTTTTAGAACCATGGCATATGAACAGCTGTTCTGTTTGCCTCACAGTCTTTGTGCGATCAATATAACACCTCAATGCCCGCACAGGGCAGAGCATGTGTAACCGCTCTTCCTCTGGGGAAGAAAAAGGAGGAGGATGGAACGCCATCAACTCGACTGGTTGGTTCATGTGAAACGGGGGATATGACCTTGGGTAAAAAGGCCGATTTGGACGCATGGAGACCTTAGAACCGTCTCCTGCTAAACGAAAGTACATGATGAATGCACCGAAAGTGCATGTAACTCGCCCACACGCTTTTGCTGATACCACTGACAGCAAAAACGCAGTCTTGATAGACACGAACTTCATATCCACACTGTGGAGAGGCTCGAACGGTGCCTTGGTAAGGGCTTCTAGCACCACATCAAGGCTCCATGACGGTAAACTGGTCGACCTTGGAGGCCGCAAGCGTCTTGCGCCCTTTAGGAACTGAGATGCCAGGAAATGGCAACCAGGTGATAACCCGTCAATGCGCACATGGCAAGCCGAAATAGCGGCCAAATACACTTTAAGTGTAGAGGGAGACTTTCCTCATCTAACAGCTTCTGCAGAAACTGTAATATCACTGCCATAGGGCAGGAGACCGGGTCATGGCCTCAGCCAGACACCAACTCTGAAACAATTGCCACTTATACGCATATTGCGACCGGTAGAGGGCGCTCTTGCACTTGAATGGTGGATATAACCGCCGTCGAAAGCCCTAAGGCTGACAGGCGCTCCCGCTCAGGGGCCAAGCCCATAACTGCATGAGTTTGGGGTTTGGGTGCCATAGCCCTCCTTGGGCTTGGGACAACAGGTCCGCTCGCAGAGGGAGCTCCTCGGGCGACCGTGCAACAACTGCACTAGACTCGGGAACCATATCCTCCGAGGCCACCGAGGAGCGATCAGAATCACTGTCGCTGTTTCTACCCTGACCTTCTCAAGAAGGCGGGAGCATCGTAATCGGTGGAAATGCGTACAGGAGCCCTGGCGGCCATTCGTGAGCCAGTGCATCGACTCCCAGGGGCTGTCGAGGTCCTTCACCGAGAACCATAGGGGCAGTGCGTGGTCTCGCCGGTTAAGAGATCGACTTGCGCTGTGCCGAACCAGTCCCAAATGCGCCCACCACCCGAGGGTGAAGACGCCATTCGCCTGCAAGAGGACCTCCTCTGGACAGGAGATCCGCTGAATTGACTCCTGCCCGTAGGTGAACCGCACGCAGAGAGGCTAAACGCGGTTGAGCCCAAAGCAACAGCCGTGTTACCATCCGGTGAAGACCGGGGACCGCAAGCCGCCCTGGCGGTTGATATACGCCACTACCGCGGGTGTTGTCTGACCGCACTAACACGTGCTTGCCTAGAAGCACTGGCAAGAAGTGCCGGCGGGCGAGGTCCACCGCTCTGAGTTCCAGAGCATTGATGGGGCCGACCTCCAGGGTCCTGACCACACCCGCGAGTCCCCGACCTGCTCCAGACTGCTCCCCAACCCTGGTTGGAAGCGCCGGTCGAATAACCTCCTTCGGAAGATGGGACCCAGCGTCGCCCTGGCGGATGTTCGACGGAACTTTCCACCAGCGCAGTGCTTCCCAGCAGGTTCGATACCCTCAACCTGCGGTGTTTGTCTCTCCGCGGATGCAACGCGAAGGCATTGAACCAGGCCTGCAGAGGTCTCTGGTGTAGTAAGCCCAAAGGAAGGGCTTGCGGGCGGCAGCCATCAACCCCAGCATGCGCTGACACAGCTCCATGCTGACTGTTTCTCTCAACCTGAATAGGAGAGACACCGCCCAGTGAGGCAACTTTTGTGTCGACAGGGTCGCCCCATGGACACAGAGTCCAGATGCAGACCCAAGAATTCGGTCTGTTGGTTCGGCACGAGGCGGCTCTTTTCTGAATTGACCTTCAGACCTAGCCGCTGAAGATGGTCTGTAACCATCACTGTGTGCTGTGCCAGCTGCTCCTTTGACTGCGCGCAGACGAGCCAGTCGTCCAGATAGTTCAGCAGTCGGACGCCTTGAGCCCGCAAGGGGGCTAAAATGGCATCCATACACTTCGAAAAGGTTCGAGGAGCTAGAGACAGGCCGAATGGCAGGACACAAAACTCGTAGACCCTGCTCTGAAATGCGAATCGTAGGTACTTCCTGTGACCCGGACAGATGGGAACGTGAAAGTATGCATCTGTGAGGTCTACGGTGGTAAACCAGTCGCCTTGCCGGACAGACTGGACAATGTGCCTGTGCGTAAGCATCTTGAACGACAACACCCGTAGGTATTTGTTCAGTAGTCGCAGATCTAAAATAGGGGCGGAGCCCGCCCGTCCTTTTTTTGGCACTAGGAAGTACTTGGAGAACCCTGGTCGGTCAGAGCAGGGTCTACTAGTTGAATGGCACGCTTCTTGAGCAATGCCTGTATTTCTGCATTTAGAGCTGAGGACTGAACCGAGTCCTTCACTGCAGTTACCACCACTCCCCTGAAGGGGGGGGTTTAACCGAAATTGAGGGGTGTACCGGTGAGTATAGTTTTGCGCACCCAAATGTCGTTGGTGCATTGTTGCCAGAACAGGAGCTGTGGAACAGTGTAGGGGTGGGTTAACGGCTGCCGGGTTTCTCAGGGCTGCTTAGGCTGCGCTCGCTCACGAGGGGCTGGCCAGAGCCACGAGGACGTGGTCTGCTACCTCCTCTAGGGCGCCACCCTCCGCGCTGCGGTCTTGCAAACGCGGGTTGACTGAAACCCCAAAGGGGCGGTTTTACTGCCCTGTGGGTGCGCTTTGCTGCTGCGGCGGTGCCCTGCGCCATTGGCGCTCCTGCGCCGCCTTTTGGCTGGAAGGGCTTGCTTGGCCACATCTTAGCCAACTGCTGCGACGTCTCACGCGCCTTTGACGGGCGTTGCAGCATCTCCTCCACCGCTGGGCCAAACGTGTGCCCGGGGATATAGGAGCATCTAGCAATGGGGCCTTATCAGGCTCCTGTACCCTGGCCTGTGAGAGCCAGAGCTGCCTCCTTGCCACCACAAGGGAAGCAATGCTCCTGCCCTGTGCTCGCGCATTCAGCTGAGCCAGCTTAACCAAAAGCTGCGCAACTGCACCCAGCTCGGTTCTAAGTCCGGACGGATGGGGACTCAGGCAGATCGCGAATCAGCGCCGCCTGGTAGACTGTCAGGAGGCTGGCCACGTTAGACAGCCTAACTGCCTCTGTAGCCGCGGCATAACCCTTTTTCAGGTGGGCCTCCGTAGTCCTACACTGCCTGTTAGGGCAGGAAGGGTCCTTAGCCAGCCCCGATAATGTCGGCGCCTTTACTAGCGCCGGGCGAACGCGGGCGCCCACTGGCGGAAAAGACGCCAACCCAGCTTCGCCGCCCGTGCATGGTGAAAGCCGAAGCCTTGCGAGAAGTCGCAGGGGCGGAGGCCGGGGCTCCCCAGGTGGACTGCACCTCCTTAATAAAATCCGGGAATGCCGGGAGCATCCTGGACTGAAGGGGCGGAGCCGATGGCAACTCAAATAGAGAGCGTCGTGTTGGCTCTTCAACGCAGGCCAGTCCACGCCCTAAGTGACGGGCTGCCCTCTCCACCACTGACCAGATAGGGTCATTAGTATCCAGCACTTCAGGGTCGTCCTGCCCAGAGTGCTGGGATGCCACCTCAGGCTCTGTGTCTTCAAAGAGCGGGTCTGCGTCAGATGCGTCCCTTGAGACAGCATCGGCGTCCCACTCTACTTCCTGGGGCACTGGTGGAGGAACCATCGGCTGACTAGCGCTGGGTCCGGTTACTAGCTCTGGGGCCCGAGGCGCCACATTTGCTAGGGTCATGAGGAGGGATTGCTGTCCCATCATGAGCTCCATAAACTGTGACATCTTGGAGGTGAGCTCAGCCACCCCAGATGTGTCCTGGTAGCGCCTACCCTTTCGAGGGGAGCGAGAGCGCCTTCTCCGGCGAGGCGATCGAGACCTGGATCGAGACTCCCGACGGGGGCGAGCCCCGCGAGAGGAGGGACTGCGGGAACGTTCCCGAGCACGCCTGACTGGAGACCTCTGACCAGCTGTAAGCTGGGAAGATGGGCTCAGAGGGAGCTGAGGGCGTCGCCGGCAGCGACCACGACAGATGACGGTGGGGCGAGGCGGTGTGGGGCGAGCCGAGGGATGAGGAACGACCTCCAACCGCCTTCCTAGCTCTCTGGCGAAGGGTGCGTGTCTGAAACCCCGCACATAGCTGGCAGTATGCCCTATCTGCCAGGGCAGATGCGGCATGGTCCGGCCCCAAGCATGCGACGCAGTCCTCATGAGGGTCGCTGGCAGGCAACTTGGCCTGGCAGGTCACGCAACGGTGGAACCCAGACATGGTAGAACGCCGAAGCGTCTAGTACTGACGTCAAGCACCAAAATGTGTGCGTCGAGCACTGTCGCGTCAAACGCCGAGGTGCGTCGTCCGAGCCGGCGTCGGACACCAAGCGTCGAGCACCTGAAGTGCGTGCGTCGAGCGCCGCCGCGTCAAGCGCCGAGGTGCGTGCGTCGAGCGTCGAGGGTGCGTGCGTCGAGCACCGAGCGCCGAAGCGTCGAGCACCGAGGTGCGGCGTCGCCGAGGGTGCGCGCCGAGGCGCCAAGCGCGAGCGCCGAGCTGCTGCCGAGCACCGAAAGGCCGAGCGCCGGTGCACTCGGGAGGTGCGGCGGCCGAGCGCCTGCCGAGCACCGAGCGCCGAGCGCCGCGCGCCGAGCCGAGCACCGGCTGGAGCACCGAGGTGCGTGCGCTGTGGTGCGTATGCCGAGGCGCCAGCGCCGAGCACCGGAAAGCGCCGAGTATCGGGTTGCCGAGCCGCCAGCACCGGAAAGGCCGAGCAACGAGCGCCGAGCACCGGCACTGTTGCTGATGGAACGCGGCACCAGCGCCGAGCACCGAGGCTGCCGCCGAGGCTGCCGAGCGCCGAAAGACTGGAGCCTCAAGTGCAGAAGTACCAGCACCAAGCGCAGAAGCACTGCACAAAGCGCCCGGCGCTGCACCAAGCGCACAAGCGCTGACACCAAAAGCGCCGAGCGCGGCGCCAAGCGCCGAGTACGGCGTGGAACGCTAGCACAGACGCCTGGCGTCAGCTGACCCGCCAAGCGGAGACGCTAAGTGCTGGTACGGTGTCTGATGCTGTGCAATACCTACCTGATGGTGCTGGGGATTTTGCACGTTGGTGGTTGTCTTCCTCTGTATTTTTTCAGGGCGCTGCAGAAGGTAAGAGGGTGTAGTACAATACCACGTGGCGGAACGCGCCGGGTGGGAAGGAACACTGCAGAGCAGACTACTGCGCACACACATACAGCCTAAATGACACGATGGCTGCGTGCCAAGGCCAACGCAACACGCGCGTCCGAACAACAATATATACAATATATATAACAAATATATATATACACAATAAATACAAAACCCAACACAAAATAATAATTGTAAGAACAGAAGAAAGACGGAGAGACCACGAAGAAACGCGATGCCGAAGCAAAGCGAGAAGGAAATATATAATGTAAAAACAATATATAATCCTAAAATAATAATAATACAATAATAATAATAATAATAATTACTCCGAAGAGTATAACTGAAACAAACTCGAGAAGGGATAAACCAGCTTCTCAAGCCTAAGCTTATTGAGTACAATCAGTTTAAGAGCTCTAAGTCCTACCGCTACTGAGGCTGAAGGCAAAGAGGAAGTGACTCTCCGGCCATGCGTAGTAAGCTCCCCAGGGGGCGGGCTTACACGGCAGCTTGCGCGAGGGCCTATCGGCAGCTTTGACATAAAGCTCAGCCAATCCCTACTGCCTGACGGCAATGTCCCATACCTTGATGGTTATTTTCGACTTGAAAGGGAACACGTTTTACAATAAAGCATCGCCATATAAGCTAAGTCACGTAGCCTATTGAAAACAAATAGCCTATACGAAATCAGCTGGCACGTTAAAAAACCCATAGACTGTCAGTTTCATATTACCAGTGGTGAATTGTAAATTATAAGCATGGGGAACTGGAAAACATGTTTTACATTTACAAATTAAAATGATTTACTCACTTGTTATTTGTAGCTTCTTTGCTGGAAAAGGCCTTGCATTTAAAAGGTTAAATCACTTTGTGCCGCCGATTTCTGTACTTATTCAACATAGATACATAAAGCACAAATCAGATGCTGAGCGATTGGCATATGTAGCATATTTACCCGCTGTTCTTCCCCAGTAAACCACGTTGGGCCGGGCTAAATACAAGTGGGGCTTGCAGGAGGGTTGCCCCTTGTCAGGTACCGGCAGAGAAATCAGCGGCCCAACGTGATTTAACCCGTTAAATGCAAGGCTACTTATTCAAAGTAGACAAATACATTTATGCACTTAAAAGCTTGCGAATAAGAAGCTGGCGAATAAGCCAACTTCAGCCTCGTGTTTTACAGTGTAAATGTATGAAAAGAAGACAGACGTAGCCATAATACAGTCAAATTTAATGTCACTTCTGTTAATGTCACACACTACTTATTCTCATCAAATTGAAATGTCCCGGTCCGAAGATAATGCATGCTGTGACTTTGATGTTTTGTTTTTAAAATGTATTAATGATCAATGCATTGCTGAGTTTGTTGCGCTCACGTATCAGGTGGTGTCTGGAATGATCCAAATGCAATTAAAACAGCGGGTGGAGGCGTGAAATAAATATATTTATAACTTCTCTTATGCAATTATTTCAATAGAGATTAATACCCTTTGCGGTCCATTTCAATAAATTAAAAGTAAATCAGCTCATTTTTGCGGTTTAATCTTCTATTTGTTAATAATACAAGTAAAACTTTAAAGAAAAGTTTGAAGTATCTGGTATTGCCAGGCAGTCTCCCATCCAAGTACCAACCAAACACGCATATTATTATTATTTTAGCAGACACACGTATCCAGGCCAACTTACAATTGTGACATACAATTACCCATTTATACAGTCGGGTTTTTTATTGGACCAATCTAGATAAAACAGTAATGTGTCCCCCATGTGATTGAACTCACAAATGTTCAGTCAAGAACAAAGTGCTCTAACCGCTCCTCCACAGAGGCTGCAAGCGACGGATCACTAGTGTCTCGTTGTATAGGGCCACGGAAAATTCACGATTTCACGTATTTGACTGCCTACCGTGAAAAATGTAAATATTGTTGATTTCTGGCTGAGGTATGAAATCAGATTCTGAAACATGGCAAAAATTGCACGCTGTTTTTTGTCAATTCCACCAAACTCTGGATGCAGCACGAGCAGTTTTTGCATATGGACAGGTTTTTACACAACAAAAACAAACCACAAGTGTTGAAACTGCAACAAGATGCACGATTATTATTATTTATTTTAGCATGGCAGCAGTGTCCCCCACCTGGGATTGAACCCACGGCTCTCCGGTCAAGAGTCCAGAGCCCTAACCACTACTCTACACTGCTGCCCATCCTTAGCTTCAACAAATAACTAGTTTTCTGCTCACGGGCCAGATAATTTGTGTGTGTGAGTGCGTGCGTGCGTGTGTGTGTGCGCACGTGTGTGTGAGAGAGAGCATGCTTGTGTGTGCGTCATACATAATTTAGTGTGTAAAGAAAAACGGTTTTGTCACTTGCACTAAACCTGTTTTTAGCATTTTGTTTTTGTCAGCATAACGCTATACAACAGTCCGTTTAATTAGAATTTAATGCATTTATTCCGTTATGCATTTGTTTAAATCATTTATTTATTTCTACCAAATAAATTATTCCTTTATTTATTTTTAATTAAACGAGGAACTACAATTTATCAGAGATCAGAGATTTAGACAAGGAAGCTACATGTCACTCTTGTGTGCAATTCCATTCTATGGTATCTACCCTAACAAACAGGAAACTAGAAATTTTCAAACAGGAAATCGAAAATTTCTAAAATCGAGCAGCACCTTCAGGTTTTCAGCAAAAGCTGGTCAGACTTGGATGTAAGCTTAAAAAATCAAAGCAATTTATCAACTGCGCAGTGGTGCAGCGGGTTAAGGTCGTGTGCTCTTTAAGAATGCCGTGTTGCAAGTTCAAACCCCAGTATTTTTTTTCCCCCCCTGTGATATGTGCTGTTTTAAAACATAAATAATTTGTTTAATATAAATGGTGTGGATATCAAACTGCTTGCACTCCCTGGTATGTTTTGACGTTGACCAACATGTGGAATCACATGATTGGTAGATGTCCAGTTATTTAGCTTTTCTGTTTGAATAGTCGCTACACACACTTAAAAAGTAGACGGAAGAGGAAGAAGGAGGAGGAGAATAACAATTTTACCTTAGTTTGACGACTTATATCTCATTGTGTATAAGAGGTATGTACGTTTTTTCACATTTGAGGTAAGAAAGTTTCAGACTTTTGATACTGGTACAGATGGTAATTCTAAGTGATTTAGTTTTGCCGCTGCAACATGGTAAAAACAGCTAAACTCTTTGAGCTGTATAGAGACTCGGTAGTTTCAAATAAGTTTTTCTAACTTGTACAAGAAACTACCGTTCCTCTCAATCAATTGGAGTAGCTTTGTGGCTGGTAATGTTATTATCAATTGGAGTAGCTTTGTGGCTGGTAATGTTATTATCAATTGGAGTAGCTTTGTGGCTGGTAATGTTATTATCAATTGGAGTAGCTTTGTGGCTGGTAATGTTATTATCAATTGGAGTAGCTTTGTGGCTGGTAATGTTATTATCAATTGGAGTAGCTTTGTTGCTGGTAATGTTATTATCAATTGGAGTAGCTTTGTTGCTTGGGGAACTGTTTGGTAAAGCCATTCTGGACTATCAATTGAGTCCAGGTGTTTTTCATGAAATTATGGCATACTGTACATCCCAACCAGTTTCAACCTAACAAATTAAAATGCCATACTGGCTCTGGACTTCATCAAAATTTTCAGGGTTAATCTTCCATTTTCAACAATTCTTTTTTTTAGTCAATGTGTGTTTTCTATCTCCATTTTGTTATTATTATTATTTGTTTATTTAGCAGATGCCTTTATCCAAGGCGACTTACAGAGACTAGGGTGTGTGAACTATGCATCAGCTGCAGAGTCACTTACAATTACATCTCACCCGAAAGACAGAGCACAAGGAGGTTAAGTGACTTAAGAACATAAGAACATAAAAAAGTTTACAAACGAGAGGAGGCCATTCAGCCCATCTTGGGACTTATTGATCCCAGAATCTCATCAAGCAGCTTCTTGAAGGATCCCAGGGTGTCAAAATGGGGAGTTGGTTCCAGACCCTCACAATTCTCTGTGTAAAAAAGTGCCTCCATTTTCTGTTCTGAATGCCCTTTATCTAATCTCCATTTATGACCCCTGGTCCTTTTTTTTTTTTTCAAGTCAAAGAAGTCCCGGGTTGACATTGTCTATACCTTTTATTTTGAATTTTGAATCAGATTATCTTCTTTGTTCAAGACTGAATAGATTCAATTCTTTTAGCCTGTCTGCATATCGACATGCCTTTTAAACCAGGATAATTCTGGTTGCTCTTCTTTGCACTCTTTCTAGAATATCCTTTTTGTAACGGTGACCAGAACTGAACACAATATTCTAGGTGAGGTCTTACTAATGCATTGTAGAGTTTTAACATTACTTCCCTTGATTTAAATTCAACACTTCTCACAATATATCCAAGCATCTTGTTAGCCTTTTTTTTTAAGGTCTAGGTTTCTGAGTCAACATAAACTCCTAGGTGAACTTCAGTATAGGAGGCTGTGTGGTCCAGTGGTTAAAGAAAAGGGCTTGTAACCAGGAGGTCTTGCTCAGGGTCATACAATGAATCAGGGTCATACAATGGTCATACAATGAATCAGTGGCTGAGGTGGGATTTGAACCGGGGACCTCCTGGTTACAAGCCCTTTTCTTTAACCACTGGACCACACAGCCTCCTATACTGACACCTGTAATGACTGGAGTGTCCCGCCCTATTTATTATTATTTGTATTTTTGTTTTGCGGCGCGGATAAAAGCGCCCGCGTCTTTTTATTATTGTTTTTATATTTATAATTTAAAAACCCCGTGAGGATGCATGACTGATCAGCTACTGATTATTTAACTAGCTGACAGTCATGCATCCTTACCAAAGGCGTGCAGACTGCGGCCGAGGGGTAATAAGATAATTAACAGCTAGTTAACCCCTCGGCCAGAGTATAAGAACCTGCAGCTGTCTGTGCTGCAGGGTTGGGTGTACAGAGAGGAGGTACGGGGAGATAGAGAGGAGACAGAACTAACAATTGCTAAAACGTGCTGGATTAGCCAGCACGAGACGTACTTGTTTGTCTGTTTATTCGTTTGGCCCTCGTGCCCTTTTGTTTATGTTTTGTTGTTTGTTTAAATCGTTTGTTTTTGGTTTGTTTATTTAATAAATCCACGCTGAGTGCTGTTGCATTCAGCTTCACCCGCCCATCCATTGTTTTGATTCAGTTACTTCCTGGTCCGTGACGTCACCACACCTCACCACTGCGAGCCAGCCTGCCACATATGGTGTCCTGCGTGGGACAAACAACGCCTCCAAGAGCCGGACCAGGACAGAAAAGTGCATTTTTTTGTTTGTTCTTTTTTTTTCTCTTTCAAATTAAATAATGGGAAGAAGGAAGAAACAGCAGCAGCAAGTGCAGCAGCAAGTGCAACAGCGCGGGGCTGGTCGCAAGTCCCGCCGGGTCTCTGCTGTGCTGGATGTCTGTCACCTGTCTGAGGGGTGAGGAATGGTGCTTCGCCGTTGGTGAGGTCGGGCATGTAGCACCCGACCAACCCCCTCCATGGCAGGTGAGGGAGGAGCCTGAACATCCTGCGCCCATGTGGGAGGAGGATGGCCCAGAGCAGGAACCGGAGGATGAGGGGTCGGTCCGTCCACAGCCCAAGAGGGGGGAGGCCGAGCATCCACAGCCCAAGGCTCCACTAGCGGGGGAAGAATACCTGCTGGTTTCACCTCCACCACCACCATCCGAGGGAAAGGAGCAGGAGCTGCCTCTGCATCCTCCGAGGCGGACTGGTCCACTCTCCTCAGAGGGGATCTGGGACTGGCTGGCGGAGCCTGAGAGGGATATCGTGGACGCCTTCCCTGCTGTGATCAACCTCCTGTGGGCGAGAGATGGGGAGCGCTGGGAGGCCTGGGAACAGAAATACCACCCAGCATCCCTCCCAGACATCGCAGCCATGGTGCTCAACTACCTGGCTGCAGATATGGGAGGGGCCCCGCTGCCGTCTCCAGTGCCAGAGGGAGAGGAGCCATTGCTGCCGTCTCCAACGCCAGAGGGAGAGGAGCCATTGCTGCCGTCTCCAACGCCAGAGGGAGAGGAGCCATTGCTGCCGTCTCCAACGCCAGAGGGAGAGGAGCCATTACTGCCGTCTCCAGCACCAGAAGGAGAGGAGCCATTGCTGCCGTCTCCAGCGCCAGAGGGAGAGGAGCGGTTGCTGCCGTCTCCAACACCAGAGGGAGAGGAACAGTTGCTGCCGTCTCCAGCACCAGAGGGAGAGGAGCCGCGCCCATCTCCAACGCCAGAGGGAGAGGAGCCTCGCCATTGTTTCCAGCACCAGAGGGAGAGGAGCCATTGCTGCCGTCTCCAGCGCCAGAGGAGAGGAGCCATTGCTGCCGTCTCCAACGCCAGAGGGAGAGGGAGCCATTGCTGCCGCCTCCAGCGCCAGAGGGAGGAGCCATTGCTGCCGTCTCCAACGCCAGAGGGAGAGGAGCCATTGCTGCCGTCTCCAGCGTTAGAGGGTGAGGAGCCCTCGCCTCTGTCTCCACCACCACCAGGAGCAGAGCAGCAGGAGCTGCCTCTGTCTCCACCACCACCAGGAGCAGAGCAGCAGGAGCTGCCTGTGTCTCCACCACCACCAGGAGCAGAGTAGCAGGAGCTGCCTCTGTCTCTACCACCACCAGGAGCAGAGCAGCAGGAGCTGCCTGTGTCTCCACCACCACCAGGAGCAGAGTAGCAGGAGCTGCCTCTGTCTCCACCACCACCAGGAGCAGAGCAGCAGGAGCTGCCTCTGTCTCCACCACCACTAGGGGCAGAGCAGCAGGAGCTGCCTCTGCCTCCGCCACCTCCACCAGCAGAGGGTGAATGCCTGCCGGTTCTGCCTCAACCGCCGTGGGAGGACTGCTTGCCGCTCCCAGCTCCACCAGCAGAGGGTGAATGCCTGCTGGTTCCGCCTCAGCCGCCGTGGGAGGACTGCTTGCCCCTCCCACCTCCACCAGCAGAGGGTGAATACCTGCTGGTTCCACATCCACCGTCATGGGAAGGACTGCTCCTGCCCTGCCTCGCACCGCCCAAGGATGCCTGCTTCGCACCACCCAAGGATGCCTGCTTCGCACGGCCCAAGGATGCCTGCTTTGCACCGCCTGGGGCTGCCTGTTGCTCCGCATCGCCTGGGGCTGCCTGTTGCTCCGCATCGCCTGGGGCTGCCTGTTGCTCCGCATTGCCTGGAGAGCCACCAGTTACAGGGTACGAGGGAGAAGTGGAGCTCCCGCTGCCGCCTCCATGGCCAGGGGCTCCCCTCCCGAGTTCACCTCCCGAGGGTCCGCTGCTGCTGCTGCTGCTGCCGTTGCCTCCCGAGGGTCCGCTGCTGCTGCCGTCGCCTCCCGAGGGTCCGCTGCTGCTGCTGCTGCCGTCGCCTCCCGAGTGTCCGCTGCTGCTGCTGCTGCCGTCGCCTCCCGAGGGTCCGCAGCTGCTGCCGTCACCTCCCGAGGGTCCTGTTTTGCCTGGGGTCGCTACCAGTCCTGCCATGCGGCAGGAAATACTGTGGCTGGAGTCCCATGAAGGGGAGCTGCCGGCCACGGAAATGGGGGGGGAGGTCAGGAGACCAGTTCTCCCAGCCGCACTTTCGCGGCAGGAAATACTATTGCTGGAACCCCATGAAGGGCAGCTGCCAGCCATGAAGATGGCGGGGGAGGTCAGGAGACCAGCTCCCCCCGCAGCAATTTCGCTGCAGGAGAAATGGTGGCCGGAGCCCCACGGAGGGGAGCTGCCGGCCATGAAAAAGGGGGGGCAGGTCTGGAGACCACCCCCAAAATTTTTCTGGCCAGAGGAGCCGGCCTGTGCGTGGTCCACTGGGACGCTACAGTTGTTGGGGTGGGAGGAGGACATCCCACCGTGGCCGCCCCCGGAGACACCTTGCATTCCCTGTTCCTGGGCCGGGACTGCTAGCCGGGACTTTAGGGAATAAGGGGGAGGTGGCCGAAAAAAGGCCATGTGCTGCGCATTGGGGGCATGTGTGGCGGAGTGTCCCGCCCCTATTTATTATTATTTGTATTTTTGTTTGCGGCGCAGATAAAAGCGCTGCGTCTTTTGTTATTGTTTTTTATATTTATAATTTAAAAACCCCGTGAGGATGCATGACTGATCAGCTACTGATTATTTAACTAGCTGACAGTCATGCATCCTTACCAAACGCGTGCAGACTGTGGCCGAGGGGTAATAAGATAATAAACAGCTAGTTAACCCCTCGGCCAGAGTATAAGAACCTGCAGCTGTCCATGCTGCAGGGTTGGGTGTACAGAGAGGAGGTACGGGGAGATAGAGAGGAGACAGAACTAACAATTGCTAAAACGCGTGCTGGATTAGCCAGCACGAGGCGATTTTGTTTGTCTGTTTATTCGTTTGGCCCTCGTGCCCTTTTGTTTATGTTTTGTTGTTTGTTTAAATCGTTTGTTTTTGGTTTGTTTATTTAATAAATCCACGCTGAGTGCTGTTGCATTCAGCTTCACCCGCCCATCCATTGTTTTGATTCAGTTACTTCCTGGTCCGTGACGTCACCACACCTCACCACTGCGAGCCAGCCTGCCACAATGACGTATTTTCTTTAGCTGTAACAGGATTGGTTGCTTGGAACTGGATAAAAGCATATCCCAAAAGTAGACAAATCTAAATCTAAAACAAAATGGCCAAAATGGTTTAATAGATCAATTTAAAAAAATATATTCAGCGAAAAAAGGCACTTTTCAGAGCATTTAAAAGGGACCAAAAACAAAGTACACAGAAAGAGTACTTGGAACTGCAAACACAAGTCAAAAAGGAAGTTAGAAAGGCCAAGAGAGAGATAGAAATCAATATTGCTAGGGGCTAAAACCAATTCCAAAATGTTTTTCCAATATTATAACAGCAAGAGAACATTCAAAGAGGAGGTTAAATGTCTAAGAGACACAAATGGCAAAATCATAGATGAAGAAAAAAAAATAGCAAATATATTAAATGATTACTTTTCACAGGTTTTTACAAAGGAGGACACGGACATCATGCCCCACATGGTGACCTGTTCCTATCCAATTTTAAATAACTTTAGCATAACAGAGGCAGAAGTGTTAAAGGGACTAGGAGCTCTTAAAATAAACAAATCCCCTGGTCCAGATGAGATCCTCCCAATAGTACTCAAAGAAATGAAAGAAGTTATTTGCAAACCGCTAACCAAGATCATGCAACAGTCTCTTGACACAGGGGTTGTACCGACAGACTGGAAAATAGCAAACGTAATACCGATCTAGGAGGAGTGGCAAACACTGTTGCAGCAGCAAAGGTCATTCAAAATGATCTAGACAGCATTCAGAACTGGGCAGACATATGGCAAATGACATTTAATAGAGAAAAGTGTAAAGTATTGCATGCAGGCAATAAAAATGTGCATTATAAATATCATATGGGAGATACTGGAATTGAAGAAGTGAACTAGGAAAAAGACCTAGGAGTTTATGTTGACTCAGAAATGTCTTCATCTAGACAATGTGGGTAAGCTATAAAAAAGGCCAACGAGATGCTCGGATATATTGTGAGAAGTGTTGAATTTAAATCAAGGGAAGTAATGTTAAAACTTTACAATGCATTAGTAAGACCTCACCTAGAATATTGTGTTCAGTTCTGGTCACCTCGTTACAAAAAAGATATTGCTGCTCTAGAAAGAGTGCAAAGAAGAGCAACCAGAATTATCCCGGGTTTAAAAGGCATGTCGTATGCAGACAGGCTAAAAGAATTGAATCTATTCAGTCTTGAACAAAGACTACGCGGCGATCTGATTCAAACATTCAAAATCCTAAAAGGTATAGACAATGTCGACCCAGGGGACTTTTTGACCTGAAAAAAAAACAAGGACCAGGGGGTCACAAATGGAGATTAGATAAAGGGGCATTCAGAACAGAAAATAGGGGGCACTTTTTTACACAGAGAATTGTGAGGGTCTGGCACCAACTCCCAAGTAATGTTGTTGAATCTGACACCATGGGATCCTTCAAGAAGCTGCTTGATGAGATTCTGGGATCAATAAGATACTAACAACCAAACGAGCAAGATGGGCTGAATGGCCTCCTCTCGTTTGTAAACTTTCTTATGTTCTTATGTTCTTCTTATATTACATCATTGAGAAGCAGTGCTTCCAGTACGGCTTGAACAGTGTGCTAAAGCCTTCGACACTGTTGAGCCTCATTTTATTTTAAAGCCCTTGATCTTTTTTGGATTTGGTGAAGGCTTCATTAAAGCCATTCAAACCCTTTATAGAAATGGTAATTGTTCCATCAAATTACAACATGGAACCTCTCAATGATTCAATGTAAACTGCGGTATTCGGCAGGGCTGCCCTATTTCTCCATACCTATTCTTATTAGCCATGCAACTGTTAGCAATTCACATTAAGAAAAGCCACACAGAAGGAATCTCAATTGCCAATAAAATTATTTTAGTCAATTAGCTGATGACACAACACTTTTCTTAAGAGACAAAACACAAGTATCAAAAGCTATTGATGCAACGCTCCTCTTTTCAAAAGCTTCTGGTTTTTTCCTCAATATAAATAAATGTGAGCTCCTCCCTGTTAATAAATGTACAGATGCAGAGATTTATGGCATCCCTGTAAAAGAAAATGTAAAGTACATGGGAATCAACATTAATAAAGACCAACTCTCAAGACTCTCCCTAAACTTTAACCCACTCATTATCAGTGTACAACACAAACTCAATGTATGGCTGCAAAGAGATTTATCATTGAGGGGAAGAAGTTTAGTGGCTAAGGCGGACGCTTTATCCAGATTGTTCTACGCGGCACTATCGATGTTTCTGAAAAAAAATGATAGAATATTGTTTAATTTCCTTTGGAAAAACAAGACACACTATATTAAAAAAAATCTGTTTTAATGAATGATTATAAATCTGGGGGTTTAAACTTTTTAGACTTTTCCTCCCTAAACAAAACTTTTAAAATTTAAATGGATTAAACTTATTTTTTTAAGAATCCTGCCTCAATTTGGAACTTTATTCCTGCCCACGTCTTTATTTAGGTGGCTTAAATTTCATACTTTTATGTAATTATGATATTAATAAAATTCCTATAAAACTTTCAAATGTCCATAAACAGATTATTTTATGCTGGTCTCTAATTTATAAACAACTTCTCACCTCATAAATATTTCATTTGGAACAACAGAGATATTAGATACAAAAATAAGTATTTTTTCCCAATTGGTTTGATAAGAATATACTCTTAGTTAGTCAACTTCTTAACCCTACAGGCCAACTTTTCAGTTATGCAGAGTTTTTATCCGAATTTCCATTTCCTGTCACAGTTAAGGAATATGCTATTGTTTTTGATGCCATTCCCAGTGCTGTGAGAATGCTTTTACAGACTGCAACCAAAGGTGCTTCTTGCCCTTTGCCCTCTTTAGAACCAAATGATATATTTATAGGACATGATTACCTTCTTCATAACAAAAAGAATAACAATAAGGAGATCAGGGCTCTTATTCACAGTGACGATGTCTCTGTTCCCTCTGCTGTTGCATACTGGAATAGCATTTTTGTAGGTGTGTGATCAGGTGCAGTGGTGCAGTAAATAAATCAAGTCCACACAATCCTTTCTCCCAAAACAGTCTGTGGACTTTAATAATAATAAAAATAATAACAAAGAACACAAAATAAGTCCATCCCTTTACCAGCGATGGTATTGGGGGGTACACGGCAGCTCTCTTAAAAATAAACAAAAACGGGACTTTGTCCGTCCCCACGTTCTCTGTGCGCGCAGTGCTCTCCACCCCATACGATGTTTCACTGTATAGTGGAAGGGTTGCAGCGCTAGATACCACCGAGTTATCCGGCGCAAGGTCCTTCATCGTGTGTAACCACCTTAAAGGAGCATGATCAGTGACAAGCGAAAAGAACGCCCCAACAAGTAATAAAACAAGAGCATGAGTAGCCCATTTGATGGCTAAACACTCCTTCTCAATGACGGAGGTTTTAATCTCCCTAGGAACCATTTTTTTTTGCTTAAATAAATAACAGGGTGTTCTACCCCGTCAACTTGTTGGGACAGGACCGATTTCAGACCAATGTTGGAGGCATCGGTCTGCAGGATGAACTCTTTGCTGAAATCTGGTGAAATCAGAGCGGGAGCTTGACAGAGTCGCTTTTTAATAGTATCAAATGCTTCCTGACACTGCCCTGTCCATTTAACTAATTTTGGAGCAGCCTTTCGGGTGAGATCAACTAGGGGGTTGACTATGGTGGCATACTCGGGATAAAATTTGCGATAATAGCCGGCTAACCCCAATAGTGATCTCACCTGTGACTTGGTTCTCGGGATTGCCGTCTCCACCAGGCGCCTGGACTTTGGAGGCGATCGGCTTACCCATAACCATTACCCATAATCTAGCCAAGATATTGGGTCCTTGTTTGCCAAATGCACACTTGCCCAGCTTGGCTGTTAGCCCCGCCTCTTCTCAGAGACTGAAGGACATAAAAAGTCTAACAATATGCTCCTTCCAGGTGGAGCTAAAAATCACCACATCATCAATGTACGCGGCTGCGTGTAGATGATGGGGAGCCAAGACCTGGTCCATCAGTCTCTGAAAGGTGGCGGGAGTCCATGCAACCCGAAGGCATGGTCCGGTTCCAGAACAAGCCATCTGGGGTAGAAAGCAGTTTTTTCTTTTTGAGCTCTGAGTGAGTGGAATTTGCCAGTACCCCCTCGTCCTTTTTTTTCTTTTTAAAGCGCCTTACAGTCGGTCGAGGAGCTGACATTGTCCACTCGGGGCATTGGATATGCATCAAACTTAGAGATGGCATTGACCTTCCGAAATCCACACAGAACCGAGTGGAGCCGTCCTTTTTTGCCCACCATCACGATAGGACTGCACCACTCGCCCGGGAAGGCTCAATGACTCAAGCTCGAGCATATCCTCCACCTCCTTCGAACGGGACCCCTCGAGCTCTCCGGGATCCGGTGCGGTCTCTCTCGGACCCTGAAACCTGGCGGAGTAATAATAGCATGAGAAATAACATTAGTTCTGCCGGGCAAATCAGAAAAAACATCACTAAACCTTTCCACCAACTGGAAGAGCTCACGTTTCTGATCCGAAGTAACTGTTCTCCCATCGGAATGTTAGTTGTAGCTAATGGATTGACAGTGGGACCAAAATCCTCTTCTAAACTGTCACCAGCTATAAACAGGGCCTCCCTTTCATTCCAGGGTTTTAGCAAGTTAATGTGATAAATTTCTGTCTTATTTTTATTGGGTTGTCTAATTTCATAATTCACATTACCAATTCCCGTATCACCTCATATGGCCCCTGCCATTTAGCATACAACTTAGACTCTGATGAAGGAAGTAGCAGCAGTACTTTATCACCTGGCGAAAAGTCCGAATTCTTGCTTGTTTGTTGTACTGCTGCTCTTGGCGATGCTGAGCTAGTTTTAGGTTTTCTTGTGCCAAACGACCAACCAATTCCAGGCGGTCTCTTAACAGGATTACGTATTTGACTATGTTTTTGGAAGTTTTGTTTGCTCCTCCCACCCTTCTTTCACAAGATCCAGAATGCCCGTGGTTGCCTCCCATACAGCAGCTCAAAGGAGAGAACCCGTCGAGCTCTGAGGCACCTCTCTCACTGCAAACATCAGGTAGGGAGGAGTTTAGCCCAATGTTTCTGCTCTTGGGTGACAAACCACTTCAGCATCTGTTTTAAAGTCTGATTAAAACGTTCCACCAAACCGTCCGTCCGTCTGTCCATAAACAGAGGTTGAATGGACTTAATTTGCAACAATTTATACAATTCTTTCAAACACTGTAACATGAAGTTCGTTCCGTGATCAGTGAGGATTTCTTTTGGAATCCCTACTCGTTATAATCTGTACTAACTCTCGAGCAACTGCTGCGGCACTAGTGGATCTCAATGGTACTGCCTCTGGATATCTGGTCGCGTAGTCCACCACTACCAAAATGCGTGTATCCAGAGTCAGACTGGCTCAAGGGACCCACTATGTCCATAGCAATGCGTTCAAAGGAACTGAGATCAGGGCAGTGGGACCAGCGGGGCCGGGCGAACCCGCCCGGCGCTTTGAGTGGCATTCCGACACTCCGCCCATATCGCGTCATCTCACTATAGACTCCCATCCAATAAAATCGAGCCAATATTCGTTCCCGAGTCTTATCGCTACCTAAATGGCCCGAACATGGGACATGTGTGAGCCAACCGCATGATCTCACGTCGAAAAGACTGAGGAACGAGTAATTTAATTATTTCTGGCTTGTGCTCGTGGCTTGGGATACCCTATACAGCAAATGCCCGACAATAATGTGGTGAGGATATGTAGCGGCGGTTATCCTCTACATCCTTCCCCTCGATAGACCGAACCTGCCCCCAGATGTGTGCCAGCGAAGGATCATTTTTTTTTCCAACGCTAGGTCCACATCTCGGTCCCAGAACCCTTTGATATCGAGTTTGAGCTACAGTAGCTTCAGCACTGGGGCCCCAGTAACCTGCCCCGCAGGTCACACTGAGTCCCAATCCCTTTTTTACATTTAACAGACTCTGAAGTTTCCCCACCAAACCCCAGCCTTGTCTTATTGACATTCCTTCCCATTTTTCGACCCTTCGCTCTTTTTTTTTTTTTTTGGCTAAATCGGAATGGAACAAATCAGCTTGCAGCGGGAATATTTTCCCAATAGTTTCCCGCTGCTCCCATGGTCTTACCGGAGACTGGCGTTACCGTTTATTAATCATTGTTTCAAAAATATGGCCAGTCTCGACCTAAAATAACTGGATATGGCAAATATTGCAGCCACTGCCACGATGTTGGGTATGACATCCAATCGTCACATCTAATTTAGTGAGGGGGTAGTCCTTGTTATCCCCGTGAATACAGGAAATGACCACGACCCCGGTGACCACCAAGGTACCCCGCCAACAGAGCTTCTTCAATTAAAGTCTGCCCACATCCTGAGTCCACTAACGCGTGGGTACTCACATCACCAACCCGTACATCAACAATGCAAGGCCCCTCCCAATCATTACCCCTGGACTTACCTGGTGCTGTTGGTAAGTAATGGGAGGCCGCACCACATTCCATCCATCATTGACAATTCCGGCGCAAGGTGGCCGACCTCATGGCACCGGTAACACGTGGGGTGAAAGGGCATGTCCCGCTGCGGTTCGGCAGTGGGGATGGTTCTCTGCTCTCACCCGGCTGGGGTTATTCTCGCCCCCATTGGGGTGGAGGATTGTTTTCTTTGTGGGGTGCCGATGAGAAGTAGCCCGTGGGGAGGGGGTGAAGTGCTGTGGGGTCCTGTCCTTGGAGTCGGTCCTGTCCTGGGTCGGTTGGAGGAGGAGCAGGGGTACGACCACGGAGCTGATGCCAAGGCATCCTCATACCCCTCAGCCAATCGGACTGCTGCCTCTAGCGTGGTGGGTCGATGCCTGGTGACCCAGTTCTGGGTGTCCGCCCCAGCACCTTCACGAACTGCTCTATGGCAATCAGCTAAATATCTTTTCTGCATCGTTGGTGCCGGGCAGAGCCACCGGTCACATGATCCACTAGTTGCTGGGCCACCACGTTTAAATGCAGTCCTGGGGAAGCTGGTACTCCCGGAACCGGGCGGCGGTGTGTCTCCTCTGTGATGTCCAGCCGCTGGAGAATGGCCTGCTTCACCTGGTCGTACACCAGGGCTTGCTCATGTGTCAGGGCTTGGTAGGCTGCCTGGGCCTCTCCGATCAAATTGGGGCCCAACTGGGTAGCCCACCACTCCCGAGGCCACTGAGCTGCTGTTGCCTGCCTTTCAAAGGCAACTAAGTAAGCCTCGGGGTCATCATCCAGCGACATCTTCACTACCTTTACCCTTGGTAGGGGTACTGCTGGTTGAACCGCCGGTTCCCTCCCCCGATTGGCCTCCAGGAACAAGCCATGCATCCTCTCCATCATGGCCGTCAATGATTCTTGATGCCTCCGCTCCTGCGCCTCCAACAGCGCTGCCAGTGCGGTTGGGTCCATTGTAATCCCTCTTCTTGACACCAAGTGTGATCAGGTGCAGTGGTGCAGTAAATAAATCAAGTCCACACAATCCTTTCTCCCAAAACAGTCTGTGGACTTTAATAATAATAAAAATAATAACAAAGAACACAAAATAAGTCCACCTTTTCCAGCGATGGTATTGGGGTCCGGCAACTCTTTAAAAATAAACAAAATGTTGGACTTTGTCCGTCCCACGTTCTCTGTGTTGCGGTGGCTCAAGATGCGTGGTGCCGTTTCTGGTGCAGTGCGGTGCTGTGCTGTGCTGTGCAGTGCAGGACGTGCTCTTTATAATCGCCGGTCCGACTTCCATGAATCACTCCTCCTCTGCAACACAAAACACACGTAATCCAAAATCATAAAAAAATAATACAGGCTCCGGCCGTTTGCGTTTCATTCTCAGCGCAGGGAGGTTTTGACATAACTGCTTCCCCTTTGTGCCCAGCAAACTCCTCCCTGCAGCCAACGCGTCGCCATGATTTCTCCAATAGAGGGCTGCCCCAGCAGCTGACTGCAATGGAATCGTCCTGAGTACTTGCAGCTCTGCAGCCCCTCTAATATGGTCACCTTCGGTTTCCACCTACCACCGAGGTGGCAGATCTAGGGAGGCAGCGTACCTTCCCCTTACACAGCGCCTTTTCTAATCGGGAGGAGATTTGCAGCATCGATCCTTTCTCTCTCTATCACAAGGTGTTAACTGGGAAGACTCCTGGACACTTTGTAATAAATACTTATTGACCAACAAGGTTAAGGAGATATCATATAGGATTATCCATAAATGTTACCCAGTTAAATACAACCTAAAAAAAATCAAACCTGACATTGACCTTAACTGCTCCTTCTGCAATATTTACTCTGAAACTACGGCTCATTTATTTTGGATCTGTAGTTACTCAAATATTTTTTGGACTGACCTAACCAACTATATAAATAAAAAGATAAATAATAAAATTAAATTAAATTTGGGATACATCTTATTCGGAATAACAAAATATGTGAAAACAGACCAAAATGAAATCTTTCTGGTAAATCTCTTGATCCTGTTGGCCAAATTCCATATCCATGAATGTAAATTTACTCTCCAAAAACCGAATTTCTCATGTTTTTAAAAGAAATCGAACAATATGTTAGTATAATAAAAAAAATCTAATAACAAAAAAGCCATTAAGACCTATAATATATGCAAAAGCTATAAAGTATAATTATATATTGAGATTTGTCCCCCCTGTACATGGTAATTTTATGTTATAACTGGTGTCTATTGTATGAAACTACTTTGTCTATTTTCTGTTTTGTTTTTTTCTTGACTTTTGATCCAATCAAAATTAAAAAAAAATGAAAGGCTTGAGCAGTGTGCAGTTTCCTGCGCATGTGTTAACAGTAGTACAGTGGCTGTTAAAGAGGTTGAGGACAGCAGTTAGAATTTTGCTTCTAGCTCTGATCACACACAGCACAGCCAGCCAGCTAGCTCTCTCGATAGAGGGAGTCGAAAATGACAGAATAAACTACACAAAATGTTAGTTATAAAGCAAAAATATGTAATTTGTGTAAATTTAGATACCAATAACTGAAATAATAAAGACATTTTCTTCATTTTAACAGGGTAAGCAGTGCTTCCTCTGCTTCCCCTGACTGCATGTCGTTGGTAGACCCGCATCACCCAGTGTCTCAAGAGAAAGGCATCACTAAAATGTAACAGAATACAGAACTATATACAATATTTTAAATTATTATATACAATTGACATTTGCACTGTTATATCATGACCTTGTATCGTTGATACACAATATTAAGCAATAATATATGTTCTAGGCAGACTGAGAATGGAGCCTGTAATTTAAACATGCGGCACCTTTTTCCTTTTTTCTCATGTATTATGGTTGAGGAACGAAATATTCTGAAGAGACTGGTTTTGTGTTATTCATAAGTGCTGCAAAAACTGTAAAGTGCCACACAATAAGATACTCCTATTTTTAAATCATAATAATAATAAAAATGCAAATTTGATGTATTCAATTTAACCCACTGAAACGTCACGTATAAGTATTATTATTATTATTTATTTCTTAGCAGACGCCCTTATCCAGGGCGACTTACAATCGTAAGCAAATACATTTCAAGTGTTACAGTACAAGTAATACAATAAGAGCAAGATAAATACAATGACTTTGGTTCAAGTAAGTACAAGTGTGACAAAATACAATTCAATAATACAGCAGATAACAGTGACAGTGATAGTTACATCAAGATATGATTAAATACAGAATACTACAGATTAAACACTTGGCAGATTACAGTACTCTGAAGTACAGGATTAAATGCAGTAAAATAGGGGGCAGATAAGAGCAAATAAAGCGCATTTAAGGAAGGGTGATAGTGTCCCAGGGGAAAAACAGAGGAGTTCTACAGGTGCTGTCTGAAGAGGTGAGTCTTAAGGAGGCGCCGGAATGTGGTCAGGGACTGGGCGGTCCTGACATCTGTAGGAAGGTCATTCCACCACTGCGGAGTGAGGGTGGAGAAGGAGCGGGCTCTGGAGGCAGGGGGCGTGGGGAGGTAGAGCCAGTCTTCTAGTGCAGGCGGAGCGGAGAGGTCGAGTGGGGGTGTAGGGAGAGATGAGGGTCTGGAGGTAGCTGGGTGCAGTCTGGTCAAGGCATCTGTAGGCTAGTACAAGAGTCTTGAACTGGATGCGAGCGGTGATCGGTAGCCAGTGGAGTGAGCAGAGTAGTGGAGTTGCGTGGGAGAAGCGAGGCAGAGAGAACACCAGGCGGGCAGCGGAGTTCTGGATGAGCTGGAGCGAACAGGTGGCGGACGCAGGGAGGCCAGCCAGGAGGGAGTTGCAGTAGTCTAGGCGGGAGAGTACCAGGGCCTGGACCAGGAGCTGGGTGGCATAGTTGGTGAGGAAGGGTCGGATTCTTCGGATGTTGCTCAGGAAGAATCGGCAAGTGCGTGCCAGAGTGGAGATGTGCTGGGAATAAGAGAGGCAGGGGTCCAGGGTGACTCCGAGGTTCTTAGCGGAGGAAGAGGGAGAGAGTGTGGTAGATTCCAGAGGAACAGAGATAGAGAGATCAGAGGAGGGGGAGGAGGAGGGAAAGAAAAGGAGGTCAGATTTAGAGAGGTTGAGTTTGAGGTGATGCGAATGCATCCAGGAGGAAATAGCAGACAGACAGGTAGAGATACGGGAGGAGATGGTGGAGTCAGAGGTGGGGAAGGAGAGGAAAATCTGAGCATCATCAGCATAGAAATGGTATGAGAAACCATAGGATGCGATGAGGGGGCCCAGGGAGCGGGTGTAGAGAGAGAACAGGAGAGGACCCAAGACTGACCCTTGGGGGACTCCTGTTAAGAGCGGGTGAGGTGTGGAGGTTGCTCCACGCCAGGTTACCTGGTAAGTGCGGTTGGAGAGGTAGGAGGAGAACCAGGCCAGAGCAGTGCCAGAGATCCCCAGGACAGCGAGAAATGATAGTAGAATAGAGTGATCAACAGTGTCAAAGGCAGCAGAGAGGTTGAGGAGAATTAGGACAGAGGAGAGAGAGGCAGCTCGGGCAGACTTAAGTGAGTTGGTGACAGACAGGAGGGCGGTTTCAGTGGAGTGAGCAGAGCGGAAGCCAGATTGGAGAGGGTCGAGCAGAGAGTGGTTGGACAGGAAAGCAGAGAGCTGGCGGTGTATAAGAAGTAGGCCTATTGCATAAACAACAAATTTTAGGACTTAACGTTCAGTGTCCATGCAGCAATAGAGTACCGGCGAGTTAAAATGCTCGTGTGGAATGTGCACAAAAACAAGTACAATTAGGCCTGTCGATATAGATTGTAAGTATGTATTTTAAATGTTTGTCTGAATCACGCCTAATGTAGTCTAATATAAACGGTTTTATCATTAGTAGGCCTATATGTATATTTCTGACTTTTTTGCCGGTGTTTCAGTATCCTCAATGTTTTTAATCAAGTGTTTGTAATGACGATGTACAAGATCTCTGAGTTTGTCTTTTACACCTTTTAAATTGTGAATTTCTGTCCGCACTTGTAGAAGCTTATTATGGGTTAGTCCTCCACTTCTTCAGACTAGCTAAACCACTTGCTGTTTGGTATGCTGCAATCAGGACTAACTAGTAGGGCCTACAGATCTGCTAGACCGCTTTTTAGTCCACTTGATGCGGACGACGCTGGTGCGCTGCAGTTGACCCAAAATGTTTTCCATAAATTCGATGTTGGCATTATTTTTTTTCTGAAAGCTATAAATTAATAATCGCTTTATCATACACAGTGTAACCCTACTTTAGTGAATAATACTTCCAGGTTACCGTTAGGTTCGTTGGGAGACTGGTTTCATTGATTTGCACAGTAGTAACATACTGGTAATCTAAAGAAATAATTTGACAACAAGTGTAATTACTGTTCTTGCATATGACATTTATCTTTTTTCTTAAAGAAAATAAAAACAATAACAACATTAAATCATCATGCACATCACCAATTAATACAGCACAAATAAGCACAATCCACAGTTCACTGTCCATTCATTTATCTACCCAGTTAGTTTGTTTTAATTTCTTTTGCAACTGCGTAGTTATATTTATCTTTCTTTCAACTTAAATGATTTCTACAGCATCTCTTTATAAACACAATTTCAATGTGTTTACATTTAATTTACAGGGTTTTTTTTTCTTACTATCTGTCAGAATCGTAAGCTTCACTTTCTTTCAATTTAACCAAAACACACATAAGGATTGCATTTAAAATAATACAAAAATAAAATATATCATAGTACACATTCTGTTTACCATTACTGTTCAAAAGCACATCACACAAATAAATTCTGGTTGGTTTTATACAGTATTGCAGAACAATAATAAACAAAAATACAGTTTTTCTTAGTTATTTTTAATATATTATAACTCACCAGAAAATCACAGATCTCAGTCCCTAAAGCGTTGAAGTTCTTTAGCTCTTTTCCCAAAGTTCAAGGATTCCTTTAAACTATTTATATATATAAATAGTTTAAAGGAATCCTTGAACTTTGGGAAAAAAAATAAATCCTAATAACTTGCTGTTGCTTTCTCTATTTTCCAAAAATAAGTAAAACGTATTTTCTATTGCTTACACTCTGCTTGCTTCTTTTTATTTATTTATTTCTAAAAAAAATAAAAGCACTATATATTGCTCTAACGACTTGCTCTGTTGCTTGCAATTTCCTTTCTGTCTTTTTTGTCAATTTTTCTAGAAGCTTCTCTCTAGTGCCTCTAAAAAGATACATTTACTTTTTTCAGTTAGGTCACCTGTTCCCTGCACGTTGCATGCACGTGATTAACTCTGTGTGTGCTGGAACTCTGTTTTAGAGTGTGCTTAACAAAACAGGGTTACAGATTCTCCCTTCCTAAATTGCATGAGTCCCTGCATGCATACTACTACTTCAGCAATGCCCCTGTAAGTTATTATTTGTTACTGGGTAAGCTAAGGATTCAGCGAATGCTTTCTCAATGCCATCTAATAAAGAATGCATCACTAACATGAGTGGGTTGCCTAGTTCAGTGTAATTCAAGCGGCTTGGCTTGGAACGTTCTCTTTCTGACCGTCTAGGCTCAGGGTGTTCTACTTCTCTGTCCAATTCTTGCAGTTGCACAGAATTAGTCTGCTGTGGCTGAGGATCTGATTTCTCCCTTCCAAAATCAGTCTTAGAGCTAGAATCACTTGAAATGTTTTCCATGTGCGGTTCTTTCTGAGTTCCTGTTAGTTGCACACATTCCTCAACAGCATTTGTAGTCTCATCATCCACTTTCCATCTAGACTCTGATTGTCTCTCTTCTGGAAGAAACACAGGTGCCTCTGGATTCAGATTAGTAGCCAAGGGTTCTTCAGCCACTTCATTTGGCAGGTTTTGGTCTTCTGTTACCGAAACAGGGGTGGTTATATTAGTTTCCGGACCCACAATTTCTTGGACACAGTCATTATTTGGTTCTGTTATTTTTAACCTCTCGAAAATAATCTCATCATCATCACTGCTATCTTCTGTCTCATAACCATCTCTAGGTTGCACATTTTTCATGGCTCTGGTTTTTGGTTGTTTCCCAGCTGAACTGGTTCCTGTTGGTTGACTGTTAATCTCTTGTACAGGTAAAAATCCACAGGGCAACAAGAGATCCCGATGAAGAATACGATGAGGTCCATTTCCTTTCTCTGGTGCAACTTCATATACTGGATTGTCCCCTATCTGTTTTATCACTCTATAAATAGTAGATTCCCACCTGTCTGAGATCTTTTGTTTTCCTCTCAGGTTGACATTCCTTACTAACACTCTATCACCTGTTTCAAGACAGGCAGCACGGACCTTCTTATCAAAGTTTATCTTATTCTTCTCTCCAGTCTTCCGGGCATTCTCTGAAGCTACGGCATAGCTTTCCCTCAATCTCTCTCTCAGGCTCTTCACATAGTATGAGTGCGTTGTGGTGTTATGGCCTGTAGGTTCAGTGCCAAAAATCAGATCGATCGGAAGTCTTGGTTGTCGACCAAACATAAGTTGGTAAGGAGAATAGCCTGTTGTATCA
Organism: Huso huso; assembly: GCA_036884735.1. Taxonomy (NCBI): domain Eukaryota; kingdom Metazoa; phylum Chordata; class Actinopteri; order Acipenseriformes; family Acipenseridae; genus Huso; species Huso huso. The sequence goes on from CM072701.1 coordinate 3,077,739, forward strand.
TTTTTCGTACAATTATACGCATGGACTAGGGGCTTCACAAAGTCTCTCCAATGGTACTTGTCTTTTTCATTTAATGTCCCCAACATGTTTAGAAGGGTACGATTGAATCACTCAACCGGGTTGCCTCTGGGATGATAAGGTGTTGTCCTAATTTTCTGAACTCCCACAAGGGCACAGAGCTCCTTAATGAGTAGGGATTCAAAATCACGTCCTTGATCACTAAGAAGGCGTTCCGGGAATCCATAATGTACTATGAAGTTCTCCCACAGGGCTTTAGCAACTGTTTTGGCCTTCTGGTCTTTAGTAGGAATTGCTACTGCATACTTTGTAAAGTGGTCCGATATGACTAAGATATTCCTTGTATCCCTGTTATCTGGCTCCTGCGACAGATAATCCATGCAGATAAGTTCAAGTGGACTCTTAGTGACAATGTTGACCAGTGGTGCAGCTCTCACTGCTCTTGCCTTTCGCCGCACACACCTCTCACAGGTACGACACTTCTCTATTTCTGCAGCCATGTGTGGCCAGTAAAAGCGAACACGGGCCAGGTCAAGTGTGCAATCGTATGCCAAATGGCCCACTTCATCATGCACCCCCTGTAGGGCTCTTGACCTGTATCGCTCAGGAATGACCAGCTGATGGTGCAGTTCTCCATTCATGAAACATCTTCTAAACAGAACACCATCTCTTAACTCCAGCTTCTCCCACTCTCTGAGGAACAATTTCACTCTCGGGTCTTCTAATCTCTGAACATCAGCTTCTGGTTTCTGATTAGCTTCCATAAGAGTAATGACTCTTTGTGTGACTGGATCTTCTCTTTGATACTGAACCCAATCTTCTTGGGACATCACAGGCAGACAGCGCTGACCACAGTCTGAATTATCAAACCACTCTGGGATTGCTTCCGTGTCAGTCACTAAGGATTCAACTAAAACTATGTCATTACATTCAGAAGCAGCCGCTTCTAAGGTTGAGTTGTATACTATGTGCCTCTTACAAAGGGCAGCAATAGCTTCCTGAGGAAAAACTGAATCTTCTTTCACTGTCTTCATGAATCGTGAGCGGAATTTCTCAATTCCTTCTTCCTCTTGTTTAGAATAAAAGTCATCTGAAGGTAAGTTCTGAGGACGTCGGGAAAGACCGTCTGCATCTCCATTGTTTTGTCCAGCCCTGTATTTTATATCAAAATTGTATCGTGAACAAGGCAGCTAATCAGCGATGGCCTGTAGCATCTAGCTTAGCACTGGTGAGGACATATGTAAGTGGATTATTGTCAGTAAAAACAACAAACTTACCACCATAGAGGTAATCACTGAATTTTTCTACAACTGCCCACTTAAGAGCTAAAAATTCCAGTTTATGTGCAGGGTAGTTCCTTTCACTCTTAGACAGTCCTCGACTAGCATATGCTATTACACGCATCTGGCCCTCCTGTTCCTGGTATAGAGCAGCTCCAAGTCCAACCCTACATGCATCGGTGTGGAGCACATATGGAAGTTCAGGGTCTGCAAAACCAAGTACCGGTGCAGCTGTGAGCTTCTCTATGAGGAGATGAAAGGCTGCCTCACACTCAGCTGTCCAGCGCTCTCCAAATGGTTTATATGCATCACACGTCTTAGCATATCTTTTACCATTCCTATTTGCCTTCTTATGAAGAACATATCCAGCAGTTAGTTGATTTAGCGGTCTTGCTATCTTGGAATACCCCTCCACAAAGCGACGGTAATATCCCGCAAAGCCGAGGAAACATTTAAGCTCTTTTTGGTTTTTAGGACAGGGCCACTCTTTCAATGCTGCTATCTTCTCTGGATCAGTTTTCACTCCTTCTACACTTACTACATGTCCGAGATATCTCACCGATGTTTGGAAGAAATGGCACTTGTCTGGAGACAATTTAAGGCCATATTCTTTGAGACGGTTCAGAACTCTTAGCAGTTTATCCTCATGCTCTTCAAGAGTCTTTGAGAACACAATCAAATCATCAAGGAAAACTAGTACATCCTTCAGGTTCATATCACTAACACAACTCTCCATAAGTCTTTGGAAGGTACTGGGTGCATTGGTTATACCCTGAGACATACGATTGAAAAATGATTGTTGAGGACTCCATATTGAGAAACACAGCAAGTTCAGTTCGCAGTTTGGACCCCCTTACTATAACAGTGTGCTGCCTTCCAGGAGCCTCTGTCAAGCACATCACTGAGAACGTGGACAGGTTACTAGAACAAACAGGAGACGACCAGGTAGTAGTCGTCCACATCGGTACAAACAACATTGGAAGAGACAAGGCAAGATCCCTGCAAAACAAATTCAGAGAGCTAGGAAGGAAATTAAAAGACAAGACCAAAACTGTGGTAGTTTCTGGGATACTGCCGCACCTTGCAAAGGACCATATGGACAGCTTGAAATACAAAATCAAAATGCATGGCTGAAATCGTGGTGCACACAGGAAGGCTTCACCTTTCATGAACATTGGAGTACATTCTACAACAAGGACTATCTATATAGGCAGGACGGACTGCACTTAAACAGAAAGGGAACCAATCTACTCTGAGAAAGGATCCTTGAGGAGGTCCAGAAGCATTTAAACTAGAAAGGAAGGGGGGAGAAAACAAAAAAACAGAAGGGATACCACATCAAAACAAGGGCAACAACTCGGGTAAGACCACTATTAAATGCATTTATCTTAATGCTAGAAGTCTATTCAGAGACTAACAGAAGTAGATTGGAGTAAAATAGAAAAAAATCCACAGAAAAGGGATGGCTGTTTTTCAAAAAAATGTAGTACTAGAGGCGCAAAACAATTACATCCCAAAAGTAGACAAATCCAAATATAAAACAAAATGGTTTAATAGATCAATTAAAAAAAATATTCAGCGAAAAAGGCACTTTTCAGAGCATTTAAAAGGGACCAAAAACAAAGTACACAGAAAGAGTACTTGGAACTGCAAACACAAGTCAAAAAGGAAGTTAGAAAGGCCAAGAGAGAGATAGAAATCAATATTGCTAAGGGGGCTAAAACCAATTCCAAAATGTTTTTCCAATATTATAACAGCAAGAGAACATTCAAAGAGGAGGTTAAATGTCTAAGAGACACAAATGGCAAAATCATAGATGAAGAAAAAAAAATAGCAAATATATTAAATGATTACTTTTCACAGGTTTTTACAAAGGAGGACACGGACAACATGTCCCACATGTCGACCTGTTCCTATCCAATTTTAAATAATTTAAGCTTAAGAGGCAGAAGTGTTAAGGGACTAGGAGCTCTTAAAATAAACAAATCCCCTGGGATTGAGATCCTCCCAATAGTACTCAAAGAAATGAAAGAAGTTATTTACAAACCGCTAACCAAGGTCATGCAACAGTCTCTTGACACAGGGGTTGTACCAACAGACTGGAAAATAGCAAACGTAATACCGATCCACAAAAAGGGAGACAAAACCGATCCAGGTAACTACAGACCAATAAGCCTGACTTCTATTATATGTAAACTTATGGAAACTATAATAAGATCCAATGCAAAGCATACAACAGGGTTTATTTAGATTTCCAGAAAGCTTTTGACAAAGTCCTGCATAAAAGATTAATTCTCAAACTGAACGCAGTAGGGATTCAAGGAAATGCATGCACATGGATTAGGGAGTGGTTAACATGTAGAAAACAGAAATTACTGATTAGAGGAGAAACCTCAAAATGTAGTGAGGTAACCAGTGGTGTACCACAGGGATCAGTATTAGGTCCTCTGCTATTCCTAATCTACATTCATGATTTAGATTCTGGTATAGTAAGCAAACTCGTTAAATTTGCAGACAACACAAAAATAGGAGGAGTGGCAAACACTGTTGCAGCAGCAAAGGTCATTCAAAATGATCTAGACAGCATTCAGAACTGGGCAGACACATGGCAAATGAAATTTAATAGAGAAAAGTGTAAAGTATTGCATGCAGGCAATAAAAATGTGCATTATAAATATCATATGGGGGATAGTGAAATTGAAGAAGGAACTATGAAAAGACCTAGGAGTTTATGTTGACTCAGAAATGTCTTCATCTAGACAATGTGGGGAAGCTATAAAAAAGGCCAACAAGATGCTCGGATATATTGTGAGAAGTGTTGAATTTAAAATCAAGGGAAGTAATGTTAAAACTTTATAATGCATTAGTAAGACCTCACCTAGAATATTGTGTTCAGTTCTGGTCACCTCGTTACATAAAGGATATTGTTGCTCTAGAAAGAGTGCAAAGAAGAGCAACCAGAATTATCCCGGGCTTAAAAGGCATGTCGTATGCAGACAGGCTAAAAGAATTGAATCTATTCAGTCTTGAACAAAGAAGACTAAGCGCCGATCTGATTCAAACATTCAAAATCCTAAAAGGTATACACAATGTCGACCCAGGGGACTTCTTTGACCTGAAAAAAAAAATAGGCATTTCATTTCTTACAGTATTTCACACTATGAATTCATACTTTTATCAGCGCTGTTCATTTGGTTACTATGGCAACGCGGTCAAACATATAACGACTTTATCATGATTGGTGTTCGAGTCATGCTACAAATGACCTAGCAAGGGGACTTTTTTTGACCTGCAAAAAGAAACAAGGACCAGGGGTTACAAATGGAGATTAGATAAAGGGGCATTCAGAACAGAAAATAGGAGGCACTTTTTTATACAGAGAATTGTGAGAGTCTGGAACCAACTCCCCAGTAATGTTGTTGAAGCTGACACCCTGGGATCCTTCAAGAAGCTGCTGAATAAGCTACTAACAACCAAACGAGCAAGATGGGCTGAATGGCCTCCTCTCGTTTGTAAACTTTAATGTTCTTATGTCAGTTGATTTTTACTGTCTATACAAACTACACTTTTCAGCCTTGATAGAAGACCTGCAAAGAGCCACTGATTAGTACTTCAATATTGTACTGGATCATAACACTACATTTGCCTACAAATTCAGTGACGACAGAGAATATCATGTTATTGACCAGATCTTGTTTTTAGTAATTAAGCACTAGAAGCATTAGTAAGACCTCACCTAGAATATTGTGTTCAGTTCTGGTCACCTCGTTACAAAAAGGATATTGCTGCTCTAGAAAGAGTGCAAAGAAGAGCAACCAGAATTATCCCGGGTTTAAAAGGCATGTCGTATGCAGACAGGCTAAAAGAACTGAATCTATTCAGTCTTGAACAAAGAAGACTACGTGGTGATCTGATTCAAACATTCAAAATCCTAAAATGTATAGACAATGTCGACCCAGGGGACTTCTTTGACCTGAAAAAAGAAACAAGGACCAGGGGTCACAAATGGAGATTAGATAAAGGGGCATTCAGAACAGAAAATAGGAGGCACTTTTTTACACAGAGAATTGTGAGGGTCTGGAACCAACTCCCCAGTAATGTTGTTGAAGCTGACACCCTGGGATCCTTCAAGAAGCTGCTTGATGAGATTCTGGGATCAATAAGCTACTAACAACCAAACAAGCAAGATGGGCTGAATGGCCTCCTCTCGTTTGTAAACTTTCTTATGTTCTTCTTATGTTCCCTTGATTTAAATTCAACACTTCTCACAATATATCCGAGCATCTTGTTGGCCTTTTTTATAGCTTCCCCACATTGTCTAGATGAAGACATTTCTGAGTCAACATAAACTCCTAGGTCTTTTTCATAGATTCCTTCTTCAATTTCAGTATCTCCCATATGATATTTATAATGCACATGTTTATTGCCTGCTTGCAGTACCCTACACTTTTTTCTATTAAATGTCATTTGCCATGTGTCTGCCCGAATAGAGCTGTATGAGCCAACAGCAGCAGTTTTTATTTTTTTTAAATCAGTATTTAATCGTACTATAATGAAGGCCATACAGCGAGGATGTATATATTTTGGCTGTCGTAGTGTCCAGTTTTACCCTTTGTTTCACTGAGCAGACAGTCCTGTGACATATACCAGTGTGCTGACTGGATAGAATTGCTTGACTTGTCAGGGGTGTTACATGGGGCAATCCTCACGGGATTTGGTCACAAGAAATATAGTTGCTACTAGTAAATTGCATAGACAGTTGCATGAGTTGCTGACCCCTCAGCCAAGATCAATTATTTAATAATAAAAAATGGTGGAATTGTTTTTATTCTCCCGTGATACGGGAGCAGTTAGCAGAGCAGTTAGCAGCTGTGCCAGTTCCCTTGCAAAGTGAGGTGGAACCTATTTAAGGGTGGGTATCTAATAAATTAGTTGTCAGTCTACAGGTAACCAGGGACCGAGGCAGATAGGTAAGCTCCTGCTTCAAGTAATTTTAAACTAACTACATTTGGTAACATTGTAAGGTGGTGTTTGAATGAGCTGAGTTAGTGTGTGATTAGTACCAGGTGAGTGGTTAAATTGATTAGAAGTTGATTTGCTATTTGATTGGTTTCCACACAGTTTAGTTGGTTCTTTTGCCACGCAGTTGTAACATTAATCAAGCAGCCTATTTCGGCGCCAGCAAGAAGCGCCAGCAAACCGAAGAGCCTCAACAAAAGAGTCGGGAGTCTAGCTGTGGGAGTCCAGCAAGGGGAGGCCTGCGCTGAGACGCTGGTCGAATAGATCCGAACCTAACAGCGCTCTGGAAGAAGCCATCTACTAGTCAGGTCTGTACCCTCCACCCCACTGCTCCTACTGTGCCTTTTGTCTTGCCTGTCCTGCTATGTCTCTCACATCCCTGTTCTGTCCTCTCATCCTCGTCCTCTGCCCTCTCTCCGCTGCTGCTCTTCCAACCCCTCTAACCTCATCCCTCTGCCTCTCCCCCCCTCCCGCACACTCTCTGGTGCACTCTGGAACTGTCACTCTTCTGCTAACAAAGCTGATTTCATCTCTGCCTTTGCCTCCCACCTCTCTCTCGATTTCCTTGCTCTCACTGAAACCTGGCTGTCCCCTGATAACACTGTAACTCCTGCTGCCCTGTCCTCTTTCTACGCCCTGTCCCATACCCCGTCTCACTGGACGGGAGGTGGGACTGGTCTTCTCCTCTCTCCTCCTTACTCTTTTCTGTCCCCTCTGATCTCTCCTCACTCTCTGTTAATACCTTTGAATTTCATGCAGTCCAACTAACCTCTCCCTGTCAACTCCTGCTCATTGTACTGTACCGCACCCCTGGGCCTCTCGCTCACTTTCTGGATGAACTCGACTATCTACTCTCCTCCCTCCCCTCTCTGTCTACCCCAACTGTCCTGTTAGGTGACTTCAACATCCATCTCTCCAACCCCAGCCACTCTGCTGGATTTCTCCCTCTCCTTCACTCCTTCGACTTCTGTCTCTCTCCATCCCCTCCTACCCACAAAGCTGTCCGTCAACTGGACCTCACCTTCTCCAGGGCCTGCTGCCCCTCCACCCTCTCTGTCACCCCTGGACCTCTCTGATCACTATTTCATCTCTTTTCTCTGTCTCCCCTCTCTCCCTGCTCCTCCTACCCCCACTGTCACCTCTCTCGCCGTAACCTCCGCTCTCTCTCCCCTCTGTCCTTGCCTCCACTGCTCTCTCTCACTTCCTCCCATCGACTCCTTTTCACAACTCTCCGTGAGACTCTGCTACCTCCACCCTCTTCTCCTCCCTCACCTTCTCCCTCGACTCCCTCTGTCCCTCACCTCCCGACCTGCAGGCCCTCCCTCCCCAACCCTGGCTCTCCTTGCGCGCTCCGCTCAGCAAGAATCACACTGCGATCTGCTGAAAAGAAATGGAAGAGAACCAAACTCCCTGCTGCCCTAGACCTTTACCACATTCTCCTCTCCTCCTTCTCCTCTACTCTCTCCTCTGCTAAATGTACTTATTTCCAATCTGTAATCCAAGCCTCCACTAACAACCCACGTAAACTATTCTCTACCTTCTCCTCCCTCCTAAACCCTCCCCCGCACCCCCTCCTGCTCCAACCCCTACACCCACTGCATCCCCTACTAACTCACCCTCCTTCTCCACCTTCTCGCCCCTCTCAGACTCTGACCTCTCCTCCCTGCTCCAGGGTCACAAACCCATCACGTGTGCCCTGGACCCCCTCCCCACTCACCTCTTTCAAGCTGCTGCTCCTGCTCTACTTCCCTTCATCTCCTCCCTTCTCAACACCTCTCTCCATTCTGGTCTCTTTCCCTCTGCCTTCAAAAAAGCCTCTATCACTCCCCTCCTCAAAAAACCTACCCTTGACCCCACCTCCCTCCAGAGCTACCGTCCTGTCTCCCTCCTACCCTTCCTCTCCAAAACCCTCGAGTGGACTGTACACCACCAGCTCTCTGCTTTCCTGTCCAACCACTCTCTGCTCGACCCTCTCCAATCTGGCTTCCGCTCTGCTCACTCCACTGAAACCGCCCTCCTGTCTGTCACCAACTCACTTAAGTCTGCCCGAGCTGCCTCTCTGTCACCTGTCCTAATTCTCCTCGACCTCTCTGCTGCCTTTGACACTGTTGATCACTCTATTCTACTATCATCTCTCGCTGACCTGGGGATCTCTGGCACTGCTCTGGCCTGGTTCTCCTCCTACCTCTCCAACCGCACTTACCAGGTAACCTGGCGTGGAGCAACCTCCACACCTCATCCGCTCTTAACAGGAGTCCCCAAGGGTCAGTCTTGGGTCCTCTCCTGTTCTCTCTCACACACGCCCTGGGCCCCCCATCGCATCCTATGGTTTCTCATACCATTTCTATGCTGATGATGCTCAGATTTTCCTCTCCTTCCCCACCTCTGACTCCACCATCTCCTCCCGTATCTCTACCTGTCTGTCTGCTATTTCCTCCTGGATGCACTCACATCAGCTCAAACTCAACCTCTCTAAATCTGACCTCCTTTTCTTTCCCTCCTCCTCCCCCCCTCCTCTGATCTCTCTATCTCTGTTCCTCTGGAATCTACCACACTCTCTCCTCTTCCTCTGCTAAGAACCTCGGAGTCACCCTGGACCCCTGCCTCTCTTATTCCCAGCACATCTCCACTCTGGCACGCACTTGCCGATTCTTCCTGAGCAACATCCGAAGAATCCGACCCTTCCTCACCAACTCGCCACCCAGCTCCTGGTCCAGGCCCTGGTACTCTCCCCGCCTAGACTACTGCAACTCCCTCCTGGCTGGCCTCCCTCGTCATCCGCCACCCGTCCGCTCCAGCTCATCCAGAACTCCGCTGCCCGCCTGGTGTTCTCTCTGCCTCGCTTCTCCCACGCAACTCCACTACTCTGCTCACTCCACTGGCTACCGATCACCGCTTCATCCAGTTCAAGACTCTTGTACTAGCCTACAGATGCCTTGACCAGACTGCACCCAGCTACCTCCAGACCCTCATCTCTCCCTACACCCCCACTCGACCTCTCCGCTCCGCCTGCACTAGAAGACTGGCTCTACCTCCTCACGCCCCCTGCCTCCAGAGCCGCTCCTTCTCCACCCTCGCCCCGCAGTGGTGGAATGACCTTCCACAGATGTCAGGACCGCCCAGTCCCTGACCACATTCCGGCGCCTCCTTAAGACTCACCTCTTCAGACAGCACCTGTAGAACTCCTGTTTTTCCCCTGGGACACTATCACCCTTCCTTAAATGCGCTTTTTTGCTCTTATCTGCCCCTATTTTACTGCATTTAATCCTGTACTTCAGAGTACTGTAATCTGCCAAGTGTTTAATCTGTAGTATTTTGTAGTTAATCATATCCTGATGTAACTATCACTATCACTGTTATCTGCTGTATTATTGAATTGTATTTTGTCACACTTGTACTTGCTTGAACCATTGTCATTGTATGTATCTTGCTCTTATTGTATTATTACTTGTACTGTAACACTTGAAATGTATTTGCTTACGATTGTAAGTCGCCCTGGATAAGGGCGTCTGCTAATAAATAAATAATAATAATAATAATAATAGTACAATTCCAGATTTTTTCAAGACTTTCATAATGGAGACATGGTTTTTTAATCAGTTTGGCATTTTTCTATACTTTTTCCAGACTTCCAGACTAGCGTATGAACCCTGTTTGTGTATTTGTTTTATTGGGGTTCAATGAGCACCTCCTTGCAGAATGCTCAGTTTAGTTTGTTTTATTGGGGTTCAATGAGCACTTCATTACTAGGGCCCTGTGAAAATTGTGATTCACGGGCTGTGCCAAAATTGTGAAATTAGCCCAATACTGTGATTTTTTTAAAATTTTTTTAATTTTTTTTTACAATATTCTTCAGAAAAAACAAAACAAAACAAAACAAAACATTATTTGTGTATTTATTGTAATAGATATTGACTTTGCCAGTGTTTATTTCATGGATCTGGCACTCAGCTCACCTTCCTTTTTAAATATATGCCTTATTTCAGGTATATAATTCTGATCCGGTAACAAATTATTTTGATTGACCTCCTAGTTTCTTACAACAGTACACACAAATGAAACACCAGCGCCTTACCCCTCTGAAAAAACACCAGCAATCCGACTCCTGTGACAGACATCACTCAAGAAAACACGATCTGTAATTACAAAAAAAAAAGTGAACTCATCCTGCTTACCACCAGCAGTCTTTGACCTTTCTGAGATTTGTGCACCGTTCCCAGAGGTACTGCATCCCTCCAGATAGCCTCCACCAGACACATCTCGTCTTTATCACGTACAAACGCTACCACCTTCCTATGATCCTTCCAGGAATCTAAATCAAGAACAGGTTATTTTCTTCCAACACTTTTTTTCACCAAATTCAAAAAAAAAAAGGTCATTCAAGGGCTGTTGGGACAGTCAAGGATATGTTTATACATGTTACAGCGCCTCAAAGAAAGCACTTACGAACTTGCCTGACTCGCACTTAATCTGTAACGACTTTGACATGACCCCATTCATTAAAAATCCTGCTTTCAATATCCATGTACAGCAGCCCAACCCATGTTAGAATTATCTGGGAAACCCCATTCCCCCCCCCCCCCCCTCCCAGACTCTGTTGTACGCCTTTTCCAAATCCAGATTAACAACACCTAATGGGACGTTTTGTTCTCTGGCGTAGCACAGCACATCTCGCACTAGAACAGACTGTCTGTTCTTTTCCTTCCTGGCACTGCATGTTGGATCAGGTTCAATTACACTCTCCAATACTTTCATTCTAAGTGTCTGCAGCTTGGTAAATAACTTGTAGTCACAATTAAGAAGCTTATGGGCCTCCAATTTAAGATCAGTTCTATCATTCTTTCTTTTTTAAAAGCAAAGTTATCATCCCCAATCTCCAGGACACAGGCATCACCCCCTGCCTATCAAACTCCTGAAACAACAGCAAAAGACCTGGCCCCAGCATTCTTTGACTTGAAAAAAGAAAAAAGGACCAGGGGTCATAAATGGAGATTAGATAAAGGGGCATTCAGAACAGAAAATAGGAGGCACTTTTTTACACAGAGAATTGTGAGGGTCTGGAACCAACTCCCCAGTAATGTTGTTGAAGCTGACAACCTGGGATCCTTCAAGAAGCTGCTTGATGAGATTCTGGGATCAATAAGCTACTAACAACCAAACGAGCAAGATGGGCTGAATGGCCTCCTCTCGTTTGTAAACTTTCTTATGTTCTTATAATAACTTTAGCATAACAGAGGCAGAAGTGTTAAAGGGACTAGGAGCTCTTAAATTCCAGTGCCTTTACAGGTACAACAGCATTAACACTTCAATACATTTATGGTTATAACATGTTTTTATAAAAGCGCCCACCACTAAATCCTAGAGCATTCAGTATATCACTCTCTAAAACTGAAATATAAATCCTATATCTTTTTATAGATCCTGTATGCAGACAGGCTAAAAGAATTGAATCTGTTAAGTCTTGAACAAAGAAGACTACGTGGCGATCTGATTCAAGCATCCTAAAAGGTATAGACAATGTCGACCCAGGGGACTTTTTCGACCTGAAAAAAGAAACAAGGACCAGGGGTCACCAAATGAAGATTAGATAAAGGGGCATTCAGAACAGAAGATAGGATGTACTTTTTTTTTTTACACAGAGAATTGTGAGGGTCTGGAACCAACTCCCCAGTAATGTTGTTGAAGCTGACACCCTGGGATCCTTCAAGAAGCTGCTTGATGAGATTCTGGGATCAATAAGCTACTAACAACCAAACGAGCAAGATGGGCTGAATGGCCTCCTCTCGTTTGCAAACTTTATGTTCTAGCAATGCATTAATATAAATGATATACATTCAGAATGGTTCTTACCTTCCATATTATATATGGGAGTGTAGAATATAATGTAAAGACAGGAGCTATCTTCAAAGACTTGTGACTACAGCAATCAGCTTGATCAAAGATCTTCAGAGGATGGATCACACAACTTGTAGTTAGCAAGTTGAGTGTATCTTGAGTGCTTTTGTGATGGTGGTCTATTATGAAAGGCACTATATAAAAAAGATTATTATTACTTTCTCTCCGCTTCATATGACAGAAGTCTTTAATTAAATCTTAAACATTAATCTGCCTTGATGGCTCCTGTCCTTCAAGTGAATAGTATTCTCAAAAAACCTGGTAACTCCTTCTATAAGATGAATTGGCCATCATCCCATAGTCCACATCATCTACATTTCCAAATTATGTTCTCTTCGGTACCAGTGAGTTCTTTTAATATAGAATACAAGTGAATTATATATATATATAATTATATATATATATATATATATATATATATATATAGTAAACAAGTATTTTAAAATAATGAAAAGTATCTTCTCACACCACTGCAAATAACAGCAAATAAAAAGTAGTTTTTTTGTCAGAAATGACAGTTGCCTGTGTACATTTGTAAGCAGGGGTGCTGTGTTTGTCCCCAGAGCCTGAGAGGGGAGGAGCTGACATCCCCAGTACCAGAGGGGAAGCACCTACAGCCATCCCCAGTGAAAATACTTGAGAGGTTTCAAGGTGAAACATTAAACAGGTGAAAATGATGACTTCCTAACCTCACAAACTATGCCAGCATGCGCCAACAAACGTTAATGACTAGTGCCATTAAAGACAGGGATATAGAAATATAATCTAAATGCAACGGGTCAGTCCTAACATTACAATCTTACATATCTAGACCTTCTTTTAATAGAATCATGACTCTACTCTAATCCTAAATATTATGATTGGGCCTAACTAACATTCACCAACTGTAAAGGTAATTTCCCCTCATATAATCAAACGATATTATTCATGTATTATTGTAATGTACTGAATCACGTTGGTTCTAGTTGTTTTCCAGACCATTTAAAAAAAAAAAAAAACTATTTAAGCCGGTTAAATATTAATATCACCTGTGTCGCTGTACTCGTCTCTGTACTCTTTCATGTTCTTATACGCATCCAATTTGGCGGACGGGAATCTCACTCAAAGTCAGCCATTGGCGGGTCTAGTTCTATATATGTCTATGGGGTAAGCGCGAAACCTTGATATTATAATGAGATTTGTACATTTGCATATGAAAGTAGTTTGAAACGAACAATTGTAATAACTAAACTACCGCAGCAGGGATGAAACTAAGTTACAGGAGTGAAAATAACTTTAATACATCACGGGTTTGTCTACGAAGTCACAGAAACCTACGAAAAGTCACGATAGGAAAGAAAACTCCATGCTACACAGAGCCCATGTGTCTACCTAGTGGAGTAAGCAGGTTTAGTCCACTTGATTGGACTAAAGTTAGTAGGCCTACACCTTCTACTCCCGATTGCAGTGTACAGAAGTTACTCACAGGCAGATCATTTGCTAAATCAGACTAAACTCGATCCCGATTGCAGCAGTGTACAAAATCAGATTCGTGATGATCCTGTTCAAGTGGATTAACTCAGTACTGTGAAGGATGAGACTAACTCAGTACACTTACTCATCCTAAGCATTTACTGATTAACAGTTTTTGCAGAGACAGCTGCATTTTTGCTCTAAAATGACAAGTACATCTGAACTTTACTCTGCCCACTTCATATGTCCGTCACATTCAGGCAGTCAGATCCGTGACAATGAAGGCTTGTGCAATATATACAGTATATATATATATATATATATACAGAATATGTATATAGATGTATAGGACCTGCAATTAAATAAACTTTTTAATCATGTACTTTTGATACGGTTTTCAGTTTAACGCAATGCAATTTCAGTTAACCTTTTCTGTGGCTATGCAGCAGAGTGTCAGCAGCTTAAATGCAAGTCAGATCCGCCAATTTGAAATGTATCTTTCTTTTTGTACAGGAATCCCTTTATATATTTAGAGAATAAAATATATTGAGAGAATAAAAAACAAAACTATATGAACATCATTTAGATATTTTATTCAACATCCTGTCGAAGTCAAAGAAACTACAAAATGATTTCACAGAAGTCTACCGGAAGTGCTTCATGTTAGAGTTCAAAATGGCACATTTCTCAATTTGTCAGTTTTTTGTTAAGTATATGGAAAACTACAAAGTGGTATGTAATTCAATATATTAATGTAAGGTTATTCAGCAGGTTTCACTTTATGAAGCACAATATGTTCATTCTACAGGGGGGTGCAAAGGTTTGGGCTGTAGCTGCAGGTCAGTCCTCATTATCAGTCTAACTTGTTCAGATCAGTTAAACCAATTCTAGTTGTCAGGAACAAGACAACAAAGGTACACAAAGGAAAACATGAATGAAAAATACAAAAATCAGCTTTACAAGGAATGGTTGTTAAAAAATGAATTTCTTCAGCTTTACAGTATTTGTGTTTGTGTGTTTGGTTGATTACAGCTCTCCATCTATAATAAATAATGAAGTATAGGTAACTGTGTGGAATCAAGCCTGTGAGGGGCTTCTCGGGGTTGTGACCCACGCTCTCGTGAACTATGATGCCTCATAACCCCTCATAACTGCAGGTAAGTGTGTAATAACATGGTTATTACACACTTACCTGCAGTTAATACTCTATATTATACACACCTGCAGTTAATACTCTCTATTACACACCCTTACCTGCAGTTAATACTCTCTATTACATACACTTACCTACAGTTAATATTCTATATTACACACACCTGCAGTTAATACTCTCTATTACACACACTTACCTACAGTTAATATTCTATATTACACACACTTACCTGCAATTAATACTCTCTATTACACACACTTACCTGCAGTTAATACTCTCTATTACACACACTTACCTGCAGTTAATACTCTCTATTACACACACTTACCTACAGTTAATACTCTCTATTACACACACTTACCTGCAGTCAATACTCTCTATTGCACACACTTACCTGTAATTAATACTCTCTTATTACACACACTTACCAGCAATTAATACTCTATATTATGCACCCTTACCTGCAGTTAATACTCTCTATTACACACACTTACCTGTAATTAATACTCTCTATTACACACACTTACCTGCAGTTAATACTCTCTATTACACACACCTGTAATTAATACTCTATATTATGCACCCTTACCTGCAGTTAATACTCTCTATTACACACACTTACCTGTAATTAATACTCTCTATTACACACACTTACCTGCAGTTAATACTCTATATTATGCACCCTTACCTGCAGTTAATACTCTATATTACACTGTGACAGGATGCGAGTGACGTGGTGCAATAAATACAATGTCCAAACCAGATGCTCCCAAAATGTCTGTGATTTATTTAATAAAGTTTATGAAATAAAATAACAAAAGAAAAACACTCTTATCCCACGATCCTCCGTGCACGAAAACTGTGCTCTGTAATTCCAGGGATTGTGGTGAGTGATTTGTGCCGTGCTGTGAGGGAAGTGCTCCGGGGATTGTGCTGGCTCAGTGGCTGCAGCCCCTCGCTCCTACTCCTCCGCTGTAAAAACACAAACACAGACAAAGACAGCACATAACACAAAATACAAACGAGAACAGCTACGGCTGGTGGCTCATCTCTCAGCGCAAAGCCCCGGTACTGACGTAGCTGCTTCCCCTTTGTACCCAGCAAACTCCTCCCTGCAGTCAGCACGTCGCCATGGTTTCTCCCATAGAGGGCTGCCCCGCAGCTGACTGCAATGGAATCGTCCGGAGTACTTGCAGCTACGCGCCCCTCCTAATATGGTCACCTTCCGGTTTCCACCTACCACCGGGTGGCAAATCTAGGAGGCAGCATACCCTCACCTTTACACAGCACCCTTTCTAGTTGGGAGGAGATTTACAGCATTGATCCTTTCTCTTTTATCACATATCTCACCCCTCAGAGTGATGCCGAAGGAACACTCGGCCAACTCTACATTCCCCAATGGGCCCCCCTCCCTTGAAAAAAAATCTGCGTTTTGATGCTCCTTACCTGCACAATGTTTCACTGTATAGTGGAAGGGTTGCAGCGCCAGATACCACCGAGTTATCCGAGCGTTATTGTCCTTCATCGTATGTAACCACCTTAAAGGAGCATGATCAGTGATAAGAGAGAAAGAACGCCCCAACAAGTAATAGCGAAGAGAGTGAGTAGCCCATTTGATGGCTAAACACTCCTTCTCAATGACGGAGTAGTTAATCTCCCTAGGAGCCATTTTTTTTGCTCAAGTAAATAATAGGGTGTTCTACCCCGTCAACTTGTTGGGACAGGACCGGCCCCAGACCAATGTTGGAGGCATCGGTCTGCAGGATGAACTCTTTGCTGAAATCTGGTGAAATCAGAGCGGGAGCTTGACAGAGTCGCTTTTTAATCGTATCAAATGCTTCCTGACACTGCCCTGTCCATTTAACTAATTTTGGAGCAGCCTTTTGGTGAGATCAACTAGGGGTTGACTATGGTGGCATACTCGGGGATAAACGCAGGCGATAATAGCCGGCTAACCCCAATAGTGATCTCACCTGTGACTTGGTTCTCGGGATTGCCATCTCCACCAGCGCCTGGACTTTGGAGGCGATCGGCTTCACCTGACCATTACCCATAATGTAGCCAAGATATTGGGTCTCTTGTTTGCCAAATGCACACTTGCCCAGCTTGGCTGTTAGCCCCGCCTCTCTCAGAGACTGAAGGACGGCTAAAAGTCTAACAATATGCTCCTTCCAGGTGGAGCTACTGATGATGGGGAGCCAAGACCTGGTCCATCAGTCTCTGAAAGGTGGCGGGAGCTCCATGCAACCCGAA
>CM072701.1:3095308-3218363 GCA_036884735.1 Huso huso
AAGAGCAGAACAAAGTCAGAAGGAGGGACTCAATCTCTTACAATGGGTCATAAAAGATAAGCTTGCA
Organism: Huso huso; assembly: GCA_036884735.1. Classification (NCBI taxonomy): domain Eukaryota; kingdom Metazoa; phylum Chordata; class Actinopteri; order Acipenseriformes; family Acipenseridae; genus Huso; species Huso huso. Next base: position 3,095,376 of record CM072701.1, read on the forward strand.
ACATTGCGCAGAAGGAGCGTCACGAGAGCTAACTTTATAAAGACCCATTCAAATTTGTAAAGAAGTTATTCACCAGTGAGAAGAATGGCACACTAAAAGCATCTAAGTTTGAGCTGGAGAGATATTTGGAGGAAACACATACAGATTAAAAAAGGCAGGAGCCTATGTCAATTCCTTCAGACATCCCACCTATCAATCCACCAGAATACCAAATGGAGGACTGTGCACCTAAGTGGAAAGAAGTAGAGCAAGCTGTGAAAAAAGCAAGGGCTTCATCATCACCAGGGCCTAATGGAGTTCCGTACAGAGTGTACAAGAGTGCTTCAGGAGTTCTACGAATCCTGTGGAAATTGATGAAAGTGGCATGGGAAAAACAGGTTGTACCAAGAGCATGGCGCAGAGCAGGTGGAGTATTTATACCTAAGAAAAAGATTCTACAAGCATCAGTCAGTTTCTACCTATTTCCCTATTAAACGTAGAAGGCAAGATTTTCTTCAGCATTGCTTGCTCAGAGATTGTCAACTTACCTATTAAAGAACTGCTTCATTGACACTTCAATACAAAAAAGCGGGCATTCCAGGTTTCCCAGGATGCTTAGAACACATCAATGTGATCTGGCAACAAATTCAATCACCTAAAAAGGAGAGGAAGGAGCTCCATGTGACATTCCTGGATTTGGCTAATGCATATGGTTCAGTGCCACATGAACTTCTTTGGGCAGCATTTAATTTTTTCAGTGTACCGATGACAATAACAAATTTAGTGAAAGCCTACTTTGGAGATTTGCAATTTAGTTTTCAACTTCAGAATTCAGCACTACATGGCAATGCCTAGAGGTTGGAATAATGGCAGGATGCACCATTTCTCCACTGGCTTTTACCATGGCAATGGAAGTAATCATTAGGGCATCAAAATGGGTAGTAGGAGGAGAGCGCTTGGCTTCTGGAATGCGACTATCACCAATTCGAGCATACATGGATGACATGACAACCATGACTACAACAGTAGCCTGCACTAATCGGTTATTGGGCAAATTAACCAATAACATTGAATGGGCACGAATGCAAATTCAAGCCCACTAAATCAAGGAGCATCTCTATAATTAAAGGTAAAGTAATAGATAAAACATTCTTCATTAATGGTGAGGCAATACCAACAGTGTCTGAGAAGCCAGTGAAGAGTCTTGGGAGATGGTACGACGGGATCTAAAGGACACAGTTTGTGTGGAGAAGTTAGACAACAAGCAGTGGAAGGGTTGAAGAGCATAGACAGCAGCTCTCACCGGGCAAACTAAAACTCTGGTGCTTTCAGTTTGGTCTACTGCTGAGGTTGCTGTGGCCACTGACTGTGTACGAGGTTTCTTTGACAACAGTAGAGAAGCTGGAAGCTTTAATCAGTTCATACATCAGGAAATGGTTGGGAGTTCCACGCTGCCTCAGCAGAGTGGGACTTTATGGTAAAAGAATACTGCAGCTACCAGTCTCCGCTCTAACCGAGGAGTTTAAGTGCGCCAAGGTCAGACTGGAAATGACATTAGTAGAGTCACGCGACAAATGCGTAAGGGAGGCAGCACCTGTGTTGAAAACTGGAAGAAAGTGGACGGCAAAGAAAGCTGTGGAAGATGCAAAGGCTGCAACCTTCATTATGGAGGCCGAGAGTGAAATATAGAGCTAAAGGTGACAGTTATTTTAAAATATACACAACATCTCTAATATAACGTTAATAGAATTTTATAAGTTGATAAACTGTTTTTCAGTTTTTGGATTAAGATACATTAAAGTTTAAAAGGGTAAAGACATAATCAACGTCCCCATATTGCTGTCTCCCTAAGTTTTTTTTACTCTAAAACCATCATTTGGTAGACAGTCTGCATATGTATCCCTATTAGGCAGACATATAACATCCATATGTCTCCTTATTATTAAGTACAAACTGGTATCCTGAGTATGTCTCATAAGAACATAAGAAAGTTTACAAACGAGAGGAGGCCATTCGGCCCATCTTGCTCGTTTGGTTGTTAGTAGCTTATTGATCCCAGAATCTCATCAAGCAGCTTCTTGAAGGATCCCAGGGTGTCAGCTTCAACAACATTACTGGGGAGTTGGTTCCAGACCCTCACAATTCTCTGTGTAAAAAAAGTGCCTCCTATTTTCTGTTCTGAATGCCCCTTTATCTAATCTCCATTTGTGACCCTGGTCCTTGTTTCTTTTTCAGGTCAAAAAAAAGTCCCTGGGTCGACATTGTCTATATTTTTAGATTTTGAATGTTTGAATCAGATCGCCAGTCTTCTTTGTTCAAGACTGAATAGATTCAATTCTTTTTTAGCCTGTCTGCATACGACATGCCTTTTAAACCCGGGATAATTCTGGTTGCTCTTCTTTGCACTCTTTCTAGAGCAGCAATATCCTTTTTGTAACGAGGTGACCAGAACTGAACACAATATACTAGGTGAGGTCTTACTAATGCATTGTAAAGTTTTAACATTACTTCCCTTGATTTAAATTCAACACTTCTCACAATATATCCGAGCATCTTGTTGGCCTTTTTTATAGCTTCCCCACATTGTCTAGATGAAGACATTTCTGAGTCAACATAAACTCCTAGGTCTTTTTCATAGTTCCCTTCTTCAATTTCACTATCTCCCATATGATATTTATAATGCACATTTTTATTGTCTGCATGCAATACTTTACACTTTTCTCTATTAAATGTCATTTGCCATATGTCTGCCCAGTTCTGAATGCTGTCTAGATCATTTTGAATGACCTTCTGCTGCAACAGTGTTTGCCACTCCTCATATTTTTGTGTCATCACAAGTTTGCTTACTATACCAGAATCTAAATCATTAATGTAGATTAGGAATAGCAGAGGACCTACTCCCTGTGGTACACCACTGGTTACCTCGCTCCATTTTGAGGTTTCTTTTTCAGTACTTTCTGTTTTCTACATGTTAACCACCCCCTAATCCATGTGCATGCATTTCCTTGAATCCCTACTGCGTTCAATTTGAGAATTAATCTTTTATGCGGGACTTTGTCCAAATATCTAAATAAACCATGTTGTATGTGTTGCAATTATCCATTATCCATTAGTGTGGATTAAGCAGGTTTAGTCCACTTGCTTGGACTAACGTTAGTACCCTTGTTAATCCCGTATTGCAGCGTACCAGACCATAATCACCGCAGGTGGATCATCCGGACTAAACAAGCTCCTGATTGCAGCAGCGTACCAAATCGGACGTGAGGTGATCCTCTTCAGGTGGACAGTACTATGAAGTATAAGGCTGACTTAGTACGCTTGCTCGTCCTACGTTTATACAGCACATTTTAAAACAAAGACCGCTCCATTATTCTCTGAATTAATGTCTGAATGATTAAAATGCAAAGTGAAGCCTTTTGAAGGATTTTGTTCAGTAAGGTCCTCTCTCCGCGGCCGAGTCTCCTGAAGCGCGTCACGTTCGGTGCACGGTGCAGACACGTGCGGTGGGGTAAAGCTCTAGGGAAGCAGACTACAAGACAGACCAAAAAAAAATCTAAAAGATGTTCATGAAAAGTGGTGTATTCAACAGTATTAGTCACAGTCTCTTGATTGGATTTACGAGCATGGTCCCCATGACTGCCGGGGTTGTACCGCAAAAACACAGCCTTAGTAAACATTGATTACAAACACCACTAGGCGATGTCCCCCGATAAACTAACCCTAACAATTTCACAAAGTCTTAAAAAAGGGCTATTCACAGCAGGCCATGCACACGTTTACTTTGTATTTCTCTTGTTTTATCTGTCTGATCTACATTTAGACTATATCAATTCCTGTCAACATATTGAGATCACTGTGTGCGATATTCACGTTTGTCCAGTTATTGTCCTCCACATCAATAGCCTATTTTTAACAAGGACACCTTATTATGTTATGCTTACTTCTAAAACCTTCAAGGTGACTTATTAAGTTAAAATTCAAAAAGCCTTAAATTCAAAATTAATGACAGCGCGTCGGGTTCACATGTATTATGGCGAATTAAATTAAATAACAGCGGTAAAACACGTTTTACAATAAAGCATCGCCATATAAGCTAAGTCACGTAGCCTATTGAAAACAAATAGCCTATACGAAATCAGCTGGCACGTTAAAAAACCCATAGACTGTCAGTTTCATATTACCAGTGGTGAATTGTAAATTATAAGCATGGGGAACTGGAAAACATGTTTTACATTTACAAATTAAAATGATTTACTCACTTGTTATTTGTAGCTTCTTTGCTGGAAAAGGCCTTGCATTTAAAAGGTTAAATCACTTTGTGCCGCCGATTTCTGTACTTATTCAACATAGATACATAAAGCACAAATCAGATGCTGAGCGATTGGCATATGTAGCATATTTACCCGCTGTTCTTCCCCAGTAAACCACGTTGGGCCGGGCTAAATACAAGTGGGGCTTGCAGGAGGGTTGCCCCTTGTCAGGTACCGGCAGAGAAATCAGCGGCCCAACGTGATTTAATCCGTTAAATGCAAGGCTACTTATTCAAAGTAGACAAACATTTATGCACTTAAAGCTTGCGAATAAGAAGCTGGCGAATAAGCCAACTTCAGCCTCGTGTTTTACAGTGTAAATGTATGAAAAGAAGACAGACGTAGCCATAATACAGTCAAATTTAATGTCACTTCTGTTAATGTCACACACTACTTATTCTCATCAAATTGAAATGTCCCGGTCCGAAGATAATGCATGCTGTGACTTTGATGTTTTGTTTTTAAAATGTATTAATGATCAATGCATTGCTGAGTTTGTTGCGCTCACGTATCAGGTGGTGTCTGGAATGATCCAAATGCAATTAAAACAGCGGGTGGAGGCGTGAAATAAATATATTTATAACTTCTCTTATGCAATTATTTCAATAGAGATTAATACCCTTTGCGGTCCATTTCAATAAATTAAAAGTAAATCAGCTCATTTTTGCGGTTTAATCTTCTATTTGTTAATAATACAAGTAAAACTTTAAAGAAAAGTTTGAAGTATCTGGTATTGCCAGGCAGTCTCCCATCCAAGTACCAACCAAACACGCATATTATTATTATTTTAGCAGACACACGTATCCAGGCCAACTTACAATTGTGACATACAATTACCCATTTATACAGTCGGGTTTTTTATTGGACCAATCTAGATAAAACAGTAATGTGTCCCCCACGTGATTGAACAAACAAATGTTCACTCAAGAACAAAGTGCTCTAACCGCTACTCCACAGAGGCTGCAAGCGACGGATCACTAGTGTCTCGTTGTATAGGGCCACGGAAAATTCACGATTTCACGTATTTGACTGCCTACCGTGAAAAATGTAAATATTGTTGATTTCTGGCTGAGGTATGAAATCAGATTCTGAAACATGGCAAAAATTGCACGCTGTTTTTTGTCAATTCCACCAAACTCTGGATGCAGCACGAGCAGTTTTTGCATATGGACAGGTTTTTACACAACAAAAACAAACCACAAGTGTTGAAACTACAACAAGATGCACGATTATTATTATTTATTTTAGCATGGCAGCAGTGTCCCCCACCTGGGATTGAACCCACGGCTCTCCGGTCAAGAGTCCAGAGCCCTAACCACTACTCTACACTGCTGCCCATCCTTGGCTTCAACAAATAACTAGTTTTCTGCTCACGGGCCAGATAATTTGTGTGTGTGTGAGTGCGTGCGTGCGTGTGTGTGTGCGCACGTGTGTGTGAGAGAGAGCATGCTTGTGTGTGCGTCATACATAATTTAGTGTGTAAAGAAAAACGGTTTTGTCACTTGCACTAAACCTGTTTTTAGCATTTTGTTTTTGTCAGCATAACGCTATACAACAGTCCGTTTAATTAGAATTTAATGCATTTATTCCGTTATGCATTTGTTTAAATCATTTATTTATTTCTACCAAATAAAATTATTCCTTTATTTATTTTTAATTAAACGAGGAACTACAATTTATCAGAGATCAGAGATTTAGACAAGGAAGCTACATGTCACTCTTGTGTGCAATTCCATTCATGGTATCTACCCTAACAAACAGGAAACTAGAAATTTTCAAACAGGAAATCGAAAATTTCTAAAATCGAGCAGCACCTTCAGGTTTTCAGCAAAAGCTGGTCAGACTTGGATGTAAGCTTAAAAAATCAACGCAATTTATCAACTGCGCAGTGGTGCAGCGGGTTAAGGTCGTGTGCTCTTCAAGAACGCCGTGTTGCAAGTTCAAACCCCATTATTTTTTTCCCCCCCTGCGATATGTGCTGTTTTAAAACATAAATAATTTGTTTAATATAAATGGTGTGGATATCAAACTGCTTGCATTCCCTGGTATGTTTTGACGTTGACCAACATGTGGAATCACAGGATTGGTAGATGTCAAGTTATTTAGCTTTTTCTGTTTGAATAGTCAATACACACTTAAAAAGTAGACGGAAGAGGAAGAAGGAGGAGGAGAATAACAATTTTACCTTAGTTTGACGACTTATATCTCATTGTGTATAAGAGGTATGTACGTTCTTTTCACATTTGAGGTAAGAAAGTTTCAGACTTTTTGATACTGGTACAGATGGTAATTCTAAGTGATTTAGTTTTGCCGCTGCAACATGGTAAAAACAGCTAAACTCTTTGAGCTGTATAGAGACTCGGTAGTTTCAAATAAGTTTTTCTAACTTGTACAAGAAACTACCGTTCCTCAATCAATTGGAGTAGCTTTGTGGCTGGTAATGTTATTATCAATTGAGTAGCTTTGTGGCTGGTAATGTTATTATCAATTGGAGTAGCTTTGTGGCTGGTAATGTTATTAGCTTTGTGGCTGGTAATCAATTGGAGTAGCTTTGTGGCTTGGTAATGTTATTATCAATTGGAGTAGCTTTGTGGCTGGTAATGTTATTATCAATTGGAGTAGCTTTGTGGCTGGTAATGTTATTATCAATTGGAGTAGCTTTGTGGCTGGTAATGTTATTATCAATTGGAGTAGCTTTGTTGCTGGTAATGTTATTATCAATTGGAGTAGCTTTGTTGCTGGTAATGTTATTATCAATTGGAGTAGCTTTGTTGCTTGGGGAACTGTTTGGCACAAGCCGTTCTGGACTATGAAGTTAAGCAACTCCACAGGTGTTTTTTCATGAAATTATGGCATACTGTACATCCCAACCAGATCCGACTTCAACCTAACGAAATTAAAATGCTTTGCATACTGGCTCAGGGAGTGAAAGCTCTTCTCATCAAAATTTTCAGGGTTAATCTTCCATTTTCAACAATTCTTTTTTTCGTCAATGTGCTCTCGCAAACGCCTTCAACTTGTCTATCTCCATTTTGTTATTATTATTATTTGTTTATTTAGCAGACGCCTTTATCCAAGGCGACTTACAGAGACTAGGGTGTGTGAACTATGCATCAGCTGCAGAGTCACTTACAACTACATCTCACCCGAAAGACAGAGCACAAGGAGGTTAAGTGACTTGCTCAGGGTCATACAATGAATCAGTGGCTGAGGTGGGATTTGAACCGGGGACCTCCTGGTTACAAACCCTTTTCTTTAACCACTGGACCACACAGCCTCCTATACTGAAGTTCACCGCGCTCGCGCGATATTAATGACTGTGGCGGAGTGTCCCGCCCCTATTTATTATTATTTGTATTTTTGTTTGCGGCGCGGATAAAAGCGCCGCGTCTTTTGTTATTGTTTTTTATATTTATAATTTAAAAACCCCGTGAGGATGCATGACTGATCAGCTACTGATTATTTAACTAGCTGACAGTCATGCATCCTTACCAAAGGCGTGCAGACTGCGGCCGAGGGGTAATAAGATAATTAACAGCTAGTTAACCCCTCGGCCAGAGTATAAGAACCTGCAGCTGTCTGTGCTGCAGGGTTGGGTGTACAGAGAGGAGGTACGGGGAGATAGAGAGGAGACAGAACTAACAATTGCTAAAACGTGCTGGATTAGCCAGCACGAGACGCATTTGTTTGTCTGTTTATTCGTTTAGCCCTCGTGCCCTTTTGTTTATGTTTTGTTGTTTGTTTAAATCGTTTGTTTTGGTTTGTTTATTTAATAAATCCACGCTGAGTGCTGTTGCATTCAGCTTCACCCGCCATCCATTGTTTTGATTCAGTTACTTCCTGGTCCGTGACGCCACCACACCTCACCACTGCGAGCCAGCCTGCCACAATGACGTATTTTCTTTAGCTGTAACAGGATTGGTTGCTTGAACTGGATAAAAGCATATCCCAAAAAGTAGACAAATCTAAATCTAAAACAAAATGGCCAAAATGGTTTAATAGATCAATTTAAAAAATATATTCAGCGAAAAAGGCACTTTTCAGAGCATTTAAAAGGGACCAAAACAAAGTACACAGAAAGAGTACTTGGAACTGCAAACACAAGTCAAAAAGGAAGTTAGAAAGGCCAAGAGAGATAGAAATCAATATTGCTAAGGGGCTAAAACCAATTCCAAAATGTTTTTCCAATATCATAACAGCAAGAGAACTTTCAAAGAGGAGGTTAAATGTCTAAGAGACACAAATGTCAAAATCATAGATGAAGAAAAAAAATAGCAAATATATTAAATGATTACTTTTCACAGGTTTTTACAAAGGAGGACACGGACAACATGCCCCACATGGTGACCTGTTCCTATCCAATTTTAAATAACTTTAGCATAACAGAGGCAGAAGTGTTAAAGGGACTAGGGAGCTCTTAAAATAAACAAATCCCTGGTCCAGATGAGATCCTCCCAATAGTACTCAAAGAAATGAAAGAAGTTATTTGCAAACCGCTAACCAAGATCATGCAACAGTCTCTTGACACGGGTTGTACCGACAGACTGGAAAATAGCAAACGTAATACCGATCTAGGAGGAGTGGCAAACACTGTTGCAGCAGCAAAGGTCATTCAAAATGATCTAGACAGCATTCAGAACTGGGCAGACATATGGCAAATGACATTTAATAGAGAAAAGTGTAAAGTATTGCATGCAGGCAATAAAAATGTGCATTATAAATATCATATGGGAGATACTGGAATTGAAGAAGTGAACTAGGAAAAAGACCTAGGAGTTTATGTTGACTCAGAAATGTCTTCATCTAGACAATGTGGGTAAGCTATAAAAAAGGCCAACGAGATGCTCGGATATATTGTGAGAAGTGTTGAATTTAAATCAAGGGAAGTAATGTTAAAACTTTACAATGCATTAGTAAGACCTCACCTAGAATATTGTGTTCAGTTCTGGTCACCTCGTTACAAAAAGGATATTGCTGCTCTAGAAAGAGTGCAAAGAAGAGCAACCAGAATTATCCCGGGTTTAAAAGGCATGTCGTATGCAGACAGGCTAAAAGAATTGAATCTATTCAGTCTTGAACAAAGACTACGCGGCGATCTGATTCAAACATTCAAAATCCTAAAAGGTATAGACAATGTCGACCCAGGGGACTTTTTTGACCTGAAAAAAGAAACAAGGACCAGGGGTCACAAATGGAGATTAGATAAAGGGGCATTCAGAACAGAAAATAGGGGGCACTTTTTTACACAGAGAATTGTGAGGGTCTGGCACCAACTCCCAAGTAATGTTGTTGAATCTGACACCATGGGATCCTTCAAGAAGCTGCTTGATGAGATTCTGGGATCAATAAGATACTAACAACCAAACGAGCAAGATGGGCTGAATGGCCTCCTCTCGTTTGTAAACTTTCTTATGTTCTTATGTTCTTCTTATATTACATCATTGAGAAGCAGTGCTTCCAGTACGGCTTGAACAGTGTGCTAAAGCCTTCGACACTGTTGAGCCTCATTTTATTTTTAAAGCCCTTGATCTTTTTGGATTTGGTGAAGGCTTCATTAAAGCCATTCAAACCCTTTATAGAAATGGTAATTGTTCCATCAAATTACAACATGGAACCTCTCAATGATTCAATGTAAACTGCGGTATTCGGCAGGGCTGCCCTATTTCTCCATACCTATTCTTATTAGCCATGCAACTGTTAGCAATTCACATTAAGAAAAGCCACACAGAAGGAATCTCAATTGCCAATAAAATTATTTTAGTCAATTAGCTGATGACACAACACTTTTCTTAAGAGACAAAACACAAGTATCAAAAGCTATTGATGCAACGCTCCTCTTTTCAAAAGCTTCTGGTTTTTTCCTCAATATAAATAAATGTGAGCTCCTCCCTGTTAATAAATGTACAGATGCAGAGATTTATGGCATCCCTGTAAAAGAAAATGTAAAGTACATGGGAATGAACATTAATAAAGACCAACTCTCAAGACTCTCCCTAAACTTTAACCCACTCATTATCAGTGTACAACACAAACTCAATGTATGGCTGCAAAGAGATTTATCATTGAGGGGAAGAAGTTTAGTTTAGGCGGACGCTTTATCCAGTTTGTTCTACGCGGCACTATCGATGTTTCTGAAAAAAAATGATAGAATATTGTTTAATTTCCTTTGGAAAAACAAGACACACTATATTAAAAAAAAATCTGTTTTAATGAATGATTATAAATCTGGGGTTTAAACTTTTTTAGACTTTTCCTCCCTAAACAAAACTTTTAAAATTTAAATGGATTAAACTTATTTTTTTAAGAATCCTGCCTCAATTTGGAACTTTATTCCTGCCCACGTCTTTATTTAGGTGGCTTAAATTTCATACTTTTATGTAATTATGATATTAATAAAATTCCTATAAAACTTTAAAATGTCCATAAACAGATTATTTTATGCTGGTCTCTAATTTATAAACAACTTCTCACCTCATAAATATTTCATTTGGAACAACAGAGATATTAGATACAAAAATAAGTATTTTTTCCCAATTGGTTTGATAAGAATATACTCTTAGTTAGTCAACTTCTTAACCCTACAGGCCAACTTTTCAGTTATGCAGAGTTTTTATCCGAATTTCCATTTCCTGTCACAGTTAAGGAATATGCTATTGTTTTTGATGCCATTCCCAGTGCTGTGAGAATGCTTTTACAGAGTGCAACCAAAGGTGCTTCTTGCCCTTTGCCCTCTTTAGAACCAAGTGATATATTTATAGGACATGATTACCTTCTTCATAACAAAAAGAATAACAATAAGGAGATCAGGGCTCTTATTCACAGTGACGATGTCTCTGTTCCCTCTGCTGTTGCATACTGGAATAGCATTTTTGTAGGTGTTAACTGGGAAGACTCCTGGACACTTTGTAATAAATACTTATTGACCAACAAGGTTAAAAAGATAACAAGAACATAGGATTATCCATAAATGGTTACCCAGTTAAATACAACCTAAAAAAAAACAAACCTGACATTGACCTTAACTGCTCCTTCTGCAATATTTACTCTGAAACTACGGCTCATTTATTTTGGATCTGTAGTTTCTCAAATATTTTTTGGACTGACCTAACCAACTATATAAATAAAAAGATAAATAATAAAAACAAAATTAAATTTGGGATACATCTTATTCCGGAATAACAAAATATGTGAAAACAGACCAAAATGAAATCTTTCTGGTAAATCTCTTGATCCTGTTGGTCAAATTTCCATATCCATGAATGTAAATTTACTCTCCAAAACCGAATTTCTCATGTTTTTAAAAAGAAATCGAACAATATGTTAGTATAATAAAAAAAATCTAATAACAAAAAAGCCATTAAGACCTATAATATATGCAAAAAGCTATAAAGTATAATTATATATTGAGATTTGTCCCCTGTACATGGTAATTTTATGTTATAACTTCAACAACTATTGTATGAAACTACTTTGTCTATTTTTTCTGTTTTTTTTTTTTGACTTTTGATCCAATCAAAATTAAAAAAAAAAATGAAAGGCTTGAATCAGATGCAGTGTGCAGTTTCCTTTTAGCCTGTCTGCATGTGTTAACAGTAGTACAGTGGCTGTTAAAGAGGTTGAGGACAGCAGTTAGAATTTTGCTTCTAACTCTGATCACACACAGCACAGCCAGCCAGCTAGCTCTCTCGATAGAGGAGACATTTCTGAAAATGACAGAATAAACTACACAAAATGTTAGTTATAAAGCAAAATATGTAATTTGTGTAAATTTAGATACCAATAACTGAAATAATAAAGACATTTTGAATCATTTTAACAGGGTAAGCAGTGCTTCCTCTGCTTCCCCTGACTGCATGTCGTTGGTAGACCCGCATCACCCAGTGTCTCAAGAGAAAGGCATCACTAAAATGTAACAGAATACAGAACTATATACAATATTTTAAATTATTATATACAATTGACATTTGCACTGTTATATCATGACCTTGTATCGTTGATACACAATATTAAGCAATAATATATGTTCTAGGCAGACTGAGAATGGAGCCTGTAATTTAAACATCGATCACCTTTTTCCTTTTCTATTATTGGGAGGATCTCATGGTTGAGGAGTCCCTTTAACAAATATTCTGAAGAGACTGGTTTTGTCCGTTTTATTCATAAAAATGCTGCAAAACTGTAAAGTTTTTTTTTCCACACAATAAGATACTCCTATTTTTAAATCATAATAATAATAAAAATGCAAATTTGATGTATTCAATTTAACCCACTGAAAGTACGTCACGTATATAAAGTATTATTATTATTATTTATTTTTAATTTAGCAAACGCCCTTATCCAGGGCGACTTACAATAAATGTTTTGTGCCTCTAAATACATTTCAAGTGTTACAATACAAGTAATACAATAAGAGCAAAAAACCTACAATAACTTTGGTTCAAAAATATTAAGTACAAGTGTGACAAAATACAATTCAATAATACAGCAGATAACAGTGACAGTGATAGTTACATCAAGATATGATTAAATACAGAATACTACAGATTAAACACTTGGCAGATTACAGTACTCTGAAGTACAGGATTAAATGCAGTAAAATAGGGGCAGATAAGAGCAAATAAAATTTGCATTTTCTGACCCAAGGGTTCTGATAGTGTCCCAGGGGAAAAACAGAGGAGTTCTACAGGTGCTGTCTGAAGAGGTGAGTCTTAAGGGCATCCCTCAGAATGTGGTCAGGGACTGGGCGTTACTTGTTAGTCCTGACATCTGTGGGACTTCTAGGTCATTCCACCACTTTAATAGTGGTCTTAGGGTGGAGAAGGAGTCCCTCTGTTTTTTGCTCTGGAGGCAGGGGCGTAGAGGAGGTAGAGCCAGTTCTTCTAGTGCAGGCGTATAGAGTCCGGAGAGGTCGAGTGGGGGTGTAGGGGAGAGATGAGGTCTGGAGGTAGCTGGGTGCAGTCTGGTCAAGGCATCTGTAATTTCTAGTACAAGAGTCTTGAACTGGATGTACCAATGATCGGTAGCCAGGGAGTGAGCAGGAGTAGTGGGTTATGTGGGACAGAGGCTCCTGCAGGCAGAGAAACACCAGGCGGGCAGCGGAGTTCTGGATGAGCTGGAGCCCCAACAGGTGGCGGACCTTCTTTTTTGGGCTGGTCAGCCAGGAGGAGGAAGTTGCAGTAGTCTTGGCATCTAAATGTACCAGGGCCTGGACCAGGAGCTGGGGTGGCATAGTTGTTGCCTGAGGAAGGGTCGGATTCTTCCATCTCCCTGATGTTGCTCAGGAAGAATCGGCAAGCCTGCCCTGTTGTGGAGATGTGCTCCAATAAGAGAGGCAGGGGTCCAGGGTGACTCCGAGGTTCTTAAGCGGAGGAAGAGGGACCAGTTTTTTGTGGTAGATTCCAGAGGAACAGAGATAGAGATCAGGAGGGGGGAGGAGGAGGGAAAGAAAAGGAGGTCAGATTTAGAGAGGTTGAGTTTGAGGTGATCAGAAAATGCATCCAGGAGGAAAGCTGCAATGCAGACAGACAGGTAAAGATACGGAGGAGATGGTGGAGTCAGAGGTGGGGAAGGAGAGGAAAAATATCTTTGAGCATCATCAGCATAGAAATGGTATGAAAACCATAGGATGCGATGAGGGGGCCCAATGGGAATCGGGTGTAGAGAGAACAGGAGAGGACCCAAGACTGACCCTTGGGGACTCCTGTTAAAAGGGGTGAGGTGTGGAGGTTGCTCCACGCCAGGTTACCTGGTAAATATGCGGTTGGAGAGGTAGGAGGAGAACCAGGCCAGAGCAGTGCCAGAGATCCCCAGGACAGAAAGGAGAAATGATAGTAGAATAGAGTGATCAACAGTGTCAAAGGCAGCAGAGAGGTTGAGGAGAATTAGGACAGAGGAGAGGCAGCTCAGGCAGACTTAAGTGAGTTGGTGACAGACAGGAGGGACGGTTTCAGTGGAGTGAGCAGAGCGGAAACCAGATTGGAGAGGGGTCGAGCAGAGGTGGTTGGACAGGAAAGCAGAGAGCTGGCGGTGTATAAGAAGTAGGCCTATTGCATAAACAACAAATTTTAGGACTTAACGTTCAGTGTCCATGCAGCAATAGAGTACCCGGCGAGTTAAAATGCTGCGTGTGAATGTGCACAAAAACAAGTACAATTAGGCCTGTCGATATAGATTGTAAGTATGTATTTTAAATGTTTGTCTGAATCACGCCTAATGTAGTTAATATAAACGGTTTTATCATTAGTAGGCCTATATGTATATTTCTGACTTTTTGCCGGTGTTTCAAGTATCCTCAATGTTTTTAATCAAGTGTTTGTAATACAGAATGTACAAGATCTCTGAGTTTGTCTTTTACACCTTTTAAATTGTGAATTTCTGTCCGGGACTTGTAGAAGCTTATTATGGGTTAGTCCTCCACTTCTTCAGACTAGCTAAACCACTTGCTGTTTGGTACGCTGCAATCAGGACTAACTAGTAGGGCCCTACAGATCTGCTAGACCGCTTTTTAGTCCACTTGATGCGGACGGTCTGGTCTGCGCTGTTTGACCCAAAATGTTTTCCATAAATTCGATGTTGGCATTATTTTTTTTAACTGAAAGCTATAAATTAATAATCGCTTTATCATACACAGTGTAACCCTACTTTAGTGAATAATACTTCCAGGTTCAGAGGAACAGAGATTAGGTTCCAGGTTAGGTTTTGGGAGACTGGTTTCATTGATTTGCACAGTAGTAACATACTGGTAATCTAAAATAATTTGACAACAAGTGTAATTACTGTTCTTGCATATGACATTTATCTTTTTTCTTAAAGAAAATAAAACAATAACAACATTAAATCATCATGCACATCACCAATTAATACAGCACAAATAAACACAATCCACAGTTCAATTCATTTATCTACCCAGTTAGTTTGTCCTACCACTCAGTTCAATCCTTAGGCCAACAAAAGAATGGAAATGAAGTCGTTGCAGAAATGTTGGTTCAATCAGCTGTGGATAACGTTTTATCTGCTGAATAGCATATTTCTGACACGATGTCATCAGTCCTGGTAAGAAGGAATGGTGATGGCTTCTCGGTCAAAGAAAAAGTTTCCCAAAAAAAAACCAACCTGCATATTGGAACACACATCATTATGCAGGTCTAAATAATTTTCCACTACAGTTAAACAATCGTTTTTTTTTTTTTTTTAACATTGCAGGTTATTCATAGTGTATTTTTCTTTCAGTTTAATTTTTCCAGTATACTATCAACAAAAAGAAATGTGCGTTTATATAAAACTTTTGTCTAAAACAGAAATAAAAGTATACAGCATTTCACCAATTCTGTATTCCTCTGCCTTTGTTTTTAATTTCTTTTTTTAATTTTGCAACTGCGTAGTTATATTTATCTTTCTTTCAACTTAAATGATTTCTACAGCATCTCTTTATAAACACAATTTCAATGTGTTTACATTTAATTTACAGGGTTTTTTTTTCTTACTATCTGTCAGAATCGTAAGCTTCACTTTCTTTCAATTTAACCAAAACACACATAAGGATTGCATTTAAAATAATACAAAATAAAATATATCATATTACACATTCTGTTTATCATTACTGTTCAAAAGCACATCACACAAATAAATTCTGGTTGGTTTTATACAGTATTGCAGAACAATAATAAACAAAAATACAGTTTTCTTAGTTATTTTTAATATATTATAACTCACCAGAAAATCACAGATCTCAGTCCCTAAAGCATTGAAGTTCTTCAGCTCTTTTCCCAAAGTTCAAGGATTCCTTTAAACTATTTATATATATATTTATATATTTGTTTGCAAAAAAAATCCTAACAACTTGCTGTTGCTTTCTTTCTTTTTTCCCAAAAATAAGTAAAACGTATTTTCTATTGCTTACACTCTGCTTGCTTTTTTTTTATTTATTTCTAAAAAAATAAAAGCACTATATATTGCTCTAACGACTTGCTCTGTTGCTTGCAATTTCCTTCCTGTCTTTTTTGTCAATTTTTCTAGAAGCTTCTCTAGTGCCTCTAAAAAGATACATTTACTTTTTCAGTTAGGTCACCTGTTCCCTGCACGCACGTGCATGCACGTGATTAACTCTGTGTGTGCTGGAACTCTGTTTTAGAGTGTGCTTAACAAAACAGGGTTACAGATTCTCCTTCCTAAATTGCATGAGTCCCTGCATGCATACTACTACTTCAGCAATGCCCTGTAAGTTATTATTTGTTACTGGGTAAGCTAAGGATTCAGCGAATGCTTTCTCAATGCCATCTAATAAAGAATGCATCACTAACATGAGTGGGTTGCCTAGTTCAGTGTAATTCAAGCGGCTTGGCTTGGAACGTTCTCTTTCTGACCGTCTAGGCTCAGGGTGTTCTACTTCTCTGTCCAATTCTTGCAGTTGCACAGAATTAGTCTGCTGTGGCTGAGGATCTGATTTCTCCCTTCCAAAATAAGTCTTAGAGCTAGAATCACTTGAAATGTTTTCCATGTGCGGTTCTTTCTGAGTTCCTGTTAGTTGCACACATTCCTCAACAGCATTTGTAGTCTCATCATCCACTTTCCATCTAGACTCTGATTGTCTCTCTTCTGGAAGAAACACAGGTGCCTCTGGATTCAGATTAGTAGCCAAGGGTTCTTCAGCCACTTCATTTGGCAGGTTTTGGTCTTCTGTTACCGAAACAGGGGTGGTTATATTAGTTTCCGGACCCACAATTTCTTGGACACAGTCATTATTTGGTTCTGTTATTTTAACCTCTCGAAAATAATCTCATCATCATCACTGCTATCTTCTGTCTCATAACCATCTCTAGGTTGCACATTTTTCATGGCTCTGGTTTTTGGTTGTTTCCCAGCTGAACTGGTTCCTGTTGGTTGACTGTTAATCTCTTGTACAGGTAAAAATCCACAGGGCAACAAGAGATCCCGATGAAGAATACGATGAGGTCCATTTCCTTTCTCTGGTGCAACTTCATATACTGGATTGTCCCCTATCTGTTTTATCACTCTATAAATAGTAGATTCCCACCTGTCTGAGATCTTTTGTTTTCCTCTCAGGTTGACATTCCTTACTAACACTCTATCACCTGTTTCAAGACAGGCAGCACGGACCTTCTTATCAAAGTTTATCTTATTCTTCTCTCCAGTCTTCCGGGCATTCTCTGAAGCTACGGCATAGCTTTCCCTCAATCTCTCTCTCTCAGGCTCTTCACATAGTATGAGTGCGTTGTGGTGTTATGGCCTGTAGGTTCAGTGCCAAAAATCAGATCGATCGGAAGTCTTGGTTGTCGACCAAACATAAGTTGGTAAGGAGAATAGCCTGTTGTATCATTTTTTTATACAATTATACGCATGGACTAGGGGCTTCACAAAGTCTCTCAATGGTACTTGTCTTTTTCATTTAATGTCCCCAACATGTTTAGAAGGGTACGATTGAATCACTCAACCGGGTTGCCTCTGGGATGATAAGTTGTTGTCCTAATTTTCTGAACTCCCACAAGGGCACAGAGCTCCTTAATGAGTAGGGATTCAAAATCACGTCCTTGATCACTAAGAAGGCGTTCTGGGAATCCATAATGTACTATGAAGTTCTCCCACAGGGCTTTAGCAACTGTTTTGGCCTTCTGGTCTTTAGTAGGAATTGCTACTGCATACTTTGTAAAGTGGTCCGATATGACTAAGATATTCCTTGTATCCCTGTTATCTGGCTCCTGCGACAGATAATCCATGCAGATAAGTTCAAGTGGACTCTTAGTGACAATGTTGACCAGTGGTGCAGCTCTCACTGCTCTTGCCTTTCGCCGCACACACCTCTCACAGGTACGACACTTCTTCTCTATTTCTGCAGCCATGTGTGGCCAGTAAAAGCGAACACGGGCCAGGTCAAGTGTGCAATCGTATTCCAAATGGCCCACTTCATCATGCACCCCCTGTAGGGCTCTTGACCTGTATCGCTCAGGAATGACCAGCTGATGGTGCAGTTCTCCATTCATGAAACATCTTCTAAACAGAACACCATCTCTTAACTCCAGCTTCTCCCACTCTCTGAGGAACAATTTCACTCTCGGGTCTTCTAATCTCTGAACATCAGCTTCTGGTTTCTGATTAGCTTCCATAAGAGTAATGACTCTTTGTGTGACTGGATCTTCTCTTTGATACTGAACCCAATCTTCTTGGGACATCACAGGCAGACAGCGCTGACCACAGTCTGAATTATCAAACCACTCTGGGATTGCTTCCGTGTCAGTCACTAAGGATTCAACTAAAACTATGTCATTACATTCAGAAGCAGCCGCTTCTAAGGTTGAGTTGTATACTATGTGCCTCTTACAAAGGGCAGCAATAGCTTCCTGAGGAAAAACTGAATCTTCTTTCACTGTCTTCATGAATCGTGAGCGGAATTTCTCAATTCCTTCTTCCTCTTGTTTAGAATAAAAGTCATCTGAAGGTAAGTTCTGAGGACGTCGGGAAAGACCGTCTGCATCTCCATTGTTTTGTCCAGCCCTGTATTTTATATCAAAATTGTACGTAGACAAGGCAGCTAATCAGCGATGGCCTGTAGCATCTAGCTTAGCACTGGTGAGGACATATGTAAGTGGATTATTGTCAGTAAAAACAACAAACTTACCACCATAGAGGTAATCACTGAATTTTTCTACAACTGCCCACTTAAGAGCTAAAAATTCCAGTTTATGTGCAGGGTAGTTCCTTTCACTCTTAGACAGTCCTCGACTAGCATATGCTATTACACGCATCTGGCCCTCCTGTTCCTGGTATAGAGCAGCTCCAAGTCCATCCCTACATGCATCGGTGTGGAGCACATATGGAAGTTCAGGGTCTGCAAAACCAAGTACCGGTGCAGCTGTGAGCTTCTCTATGAGGAGATGAAAGGCTGCCTCACACTCAGCTGTCCAGCGCTCTCCAAATGGTTTATATGCATCACATGTCTTAGCATATCTTTTACCATTCCTATTTGCCTTCTTATGAAGAACATATCCAGCAGTTAGTTGATTTAGTGGTCTTGCTATCTTGAATACCCCTCCACAAAGCGACGGTAATATCCCGCAAAGCCGAGAAACATTTAAGCTCTTTTTTGGTTTTTAGGACAGGGCCACTCTTTCAATGCTGCTATCTTCTCTGGATCAGTTTTCACTCCTTCTACACTTACTACATGTCCGAGATATCTCACCGATGTTTGGAAGAAATGGCACTTGTCTGGAGACAATTTAAGGCCATATTCTTTGAGACGGTTCAGAACTCTTAGCAGTTTATCCTCATGCTCTTCAAGAGTCTTTGAGAACACAATCAAATCATCAAGGAAAACTAGTACATCCTTCAGGTTCATATCACTAACACAACTCTCCATAAGTCTTTGGAAGGTACTGGGTGCATTGGTTATACCCTGAGACATACGATTGAAAAATGATTGTTGAGGACTCCATATTGAGAAACACAGCAAGTTCAGTTCGCAGTTTGGACCCCCTTACTATAACAGTGTGCTGCCTTCCAGGAGCCTCTGTCAAGCACATCACTGAGAACGTGGACAGGTTACTAGAACAAACAGGAGACGACCAGGTAGTAGTCGTCCACATCGGTACAAACAACATTGGAAGAGACAAGCCAAGATCCCTGCAAAACAAATTCAGAGAGCTAGGAAGGAAATTAAAAGACAAGACCAAAACTGTGGTAGTTTCTGGGATACTGCCGGCACCTTGCAAAGGACCATATGGACAGCTTGAAATACAAAATCAAAATGCATGGCTGAAATCGTGGTGCACACAGGAAGGCTTCACCTTTCATGAACATTGGAGTACATTCTACAACAAGGACTATCTATATAGGCAGGACGGACTGCACTTAAACAGAAAGGGAACCAATCTACTCTGAGAAAGGATCCTTGAGGAGGTCCAGAAGCATTTAAACTAGAAAGGAAGGGGGGAGAAAACAAAAAAACAGAAGGGATACCACATCAAAACAAGGGCAACAACTCGGGTAAGACCACTATTAAATGCATTTATCTTAATGCTAGAAGTCTATTCAGAGACTAACAGAAGTAGATTGGAGTAAAATAGAAAAAACATCCACAGAAAAGGGATGGCTGTTTTTCAAAAATGTAGTACTAGAGGCGCAAAACAATTACATCCCAAAAGTAGACAAATCCAAATATAAAACAAAATGGTTTAATAGATCAATTAAAAAAATATTCAGCGAAAAAAGGCACTTTTCAGAGCATTTAAAAGGGACCAAAAACAAAGTACACAGAAAGAGTACTTGGAACTGCAAACACAAGTCAAAAAGGAAGTTAGAAAGGCCAAGAGAGAGATAGAAATCAATATTGCTAAGGGGGCTAAAACCAATTCCAAAATGTTTTTCCAATATTATAACAGCAAGAGAACATTCAAAGAGGAGGTTAAATGTCTAAGAGACACAAATGGCAAAATCATAGATGAAGAAAAAAAAATAGCAAATATATTAAATGATTACTTTTCACAGGTTTTTACAAAGGAGGACACGGACAACATGCCCCACATGTCGACCTGTTCCTATCCAATTTTAAATAATTTAAGTTTAAGAGGCAGAAGTGTTAAGGGACTAGGAGCTCTTAAAATAAACAAATCCCCTGGGATTGAGATCCTCCCAATAGTACTCAAAGAAATGAAAGAAGTTATTTACAAACCGCTAACCAAGGTCATGCAACAGTCTCTTGACACAGGGGTTGTACCAACAGACTGGAAAATAGCAAACGTAATACCAATCCACAAAAAGGGAGACAAAACCGATCCAGGTAACTACAGACCAATAAGCCTGACTTCTATTATATGTAAACTTATGGAAACTATAATAAGATCCAATGCAAAGCATACAACAGGGTTTATTTAGATTTCCAGAAAGCTTTTGACAAAGTCCTGCATAAAAGATTAATTCTCAAACTGAACGCAGTAGGGATTCAAGGAAATGCATGCACATGGATTAGGGAGTGGTTAACATGTAGAAAACAGAAATTACTGATTAGAGGAGAAACCTCAAAATGTAGTGAGGTAACCAGTGGTGTACCACAGGGATCAGTATTAGGTCCTCTGCTATTCCTAATCTACATTCATTTTAGATTCTGGTATAAAGCAAACTGTTGCAGCAACAAAAAATAGGTCATTCAAAATGATCTAGACAGCATTCAGAACTGGGCAGACACATGGCAAATGACATTTAATAGAGAAAAGTGTAAAGTATTGCATGCAGGCAATAAAAATGTGCATTATAAATATCATATGGGGATAGTGAAATTGAAGAAGGGAACTATGAAAAAGACCTAGGAGTTTATGTTGACTCAGAAATGTCTTCATCTAGACAATGTGGGTAAGCTATAAAAAAGGCCAACAAGATGCTCGGATATATTGTGAGAAGTGTTGAATTTAAAATCAAGGGAAGTAATGTTAAAACTTTATAATGCATTAGTAAGACCTCACCTAGAATATTGTGTTCAGTTCTGGTCACCTCGTTACATAAAGGATATTGTTGCTCTAGAAAGAGTGCAAAGAAGAGCAACCAGAATTATCCCGGGCTTAAAAGGCATGTCGTATGCAGACAGGCTAAAAGAATTGAATCTATTCAGTCTTGAACAAAGAAGACTACGCGCCGATCTGATTCAAACATTCAAAATCCTAAAAGGTATACACAATGTCGACCCAGGGGACTTCTTTGACCTGAAAAAAAAATGGCATTTCATTTCTTACAGTATTTCACACTATGAATTCATACTTTTATCAGCGCTGTTCATTTGGTTACTATGGCAACGCGGTCAAACATATAACGACTTTATCATGATTGGTGTTCGAGTCATACTACAAATGACCTAGCAAGGGGACTTTTTTTGACCTGCAAAAAGAAACAAGGACCAGGGGTTACAAATGGAGATTAGATAAAGGGGCATTCAGAACAGAAAATAGGAGGCACTTTTTTATACAGAGAATTGTGAGAGTCTGGAACCAACTCCCCAGTAATGTTGTTGAAGCTGACACCCTGGGATCCTTCAAGAAGCTGCTGAATATCAATAAGTTACTAACAACCAAACGAGCAAGATGGGCTGAATGGCCTCCTCTCGTTTGTAAACTTTAATGTTCTTATGTCAGTTGATTTTTACTGTCTATACAAACTACACTTTTCAGCCTTGATAGAAGACCTGCAAAGAGCCACTGATTAGTACTTCAATATTGTACTGGATCATAACACTACATTTGCCTACAAATTCAGTGACGACAGAGAATATCATGTTATTGACCAGATCTTGTTTTTAGTAATTAAGCACTAGAAGCATTAGTAAGACCTCACCTAGAATATTGTGTTCAGTTCTGGTCACCTCGTTACAAAAAGGATATTGCTGCTCTAGAAAGAGTGCAAAGAAGAGCAACCAGAATTATCCCGGGTTTAAAAAGGCATGTCGTATGCAGACAGGCTAAAAGAACTGAATCTATTCAGTCTTGAACAAAGAAGACTACGTGGTGATCTGATTCAAACATTCAAAATCCTAAAATGTATAGACAATGTCGACCCAGGGGACTTCTTTGACCTGAAAAAAAAACAAGGACCAGGGGTCACAAATGGAGATTAGATAAAGGGGCATTCAGAACAGAAAATAGGAGCCACTTTTTTCACAGAGAATTTGGAACCAACCAACCCCCAGTAATGTTGTTGATGCTGACACCCTGGGATCCTTCAAGAAGCTGCTTGATGAGATTCTGGGATCAATAAGCTACTAACAACCAAACAAGCAAGATGGGCTGAATGGCCTCCTCTCGTTTGTAAACTTTCTTATGTTCTTCTTATGTTCCCTTGATTTAAATTCAACACTTCTCACAATATATCCGAGCATCTTGTTGGCCTTTTTTATAGCTTCCCCACATTGTCTAGATGAAGACATTTCTGAGTCAACATAAACTCCTAGGTCTTTTTCATAGATTCCTTCTTCAATTTCAGTATCTCCCATATGATATTTATAATGCACATGTTTATTGCCTGCTTGCAGTACCCTACACTTTTTTCTATTAAATGTCATTTGCCATGTGTCTGCCCGAATAGAGCTGTATGAGCCAACAGCAGCAGTTTGATTTATTTTTTTAAATCAGTATTTAATCGTACTATAATGAAGGCCATACAGCGAGGATGTATATATTTTGGCTGTCGTAGTGTCCAGTTTTACCCTTTGTTTCACTGAGCAGACAGTCCTGTGACATATACCAGTGTGCTGACTGGATAGAATTGCTTGACTTGTCAGGGGTGTTACATGGGGCAATCCTCACGGGATTTGGTCACAAGAAATATAGTTGCTACTAGTAAATTGCATAGACAGTTGCCGCCAGAGTTGCTGACCCGCTTTCAAGATCAATTATTTAATAATAAAAAATGGTGGAATTGTTTTTATTCTCCCGTGATACGGGAGCAGTTAGCAGAGCAGTTAGCAGCTGTGCCAGTTCCCTTGCAAAGTGAGGTGGAACCTATTTAAGGGTGGGTATCTAATAAATTAGTTGTCAGTCTACAGGTAACCAGGGACCGAGGCAGATAGGTAAGCTCCTGCTTCAAGTAATTTTAAACTAACTACATTTGGTAACATTGTAAGGTGGTGTTTGAATGAGCTGAGTTAGTGTGTGATTAGTACCAGGTGAGTGGTTAAATTGATTAGAAGTTGATTTGCTATTTGATTGGTTTCCACACAGTTTAGTTGGTTCTTTTGCCACGCAGTTGTAACATTAATCAAGCAGCCTATTTCGGCGCCAGCAAGAAGCGCCAGCAAACCGAAGAGCCTCAACAAAAGAGTCGGAGTCTAGCTGTGGAGTCCAGCAAGGGGAGGCCTGCGCTGAGACGCTGGTCGAATAGATCCGAACCTAACAGCGCTCTGGAAGAAGCCATCTACTAGTCAGGTCTGTACCCTCCACCCCACTGCTCCTACTGTGCCTTTTGTCTTGCCTGTCCTGCTATGTCTCTCACATCCCTGTTCTGTCCTCTCATCCTCGTCCTCTGCCCTCTCTCCGCTGCTGCTCTTCCAACCCCTCTAACCTCATCCCTCTGCCTCTCCCCCCCTCCCGCACACTCTCTGGTGCACTCTGGAACTGTCACTCTTCTGCTAACAAAGCTGATTTCATCTCTGCCTTTGCCTCCCACCTCTCTCTCGATTTCCTTGCTCTCACTGAAACCTGGCTGTCCCCTGATAACACTGTAACTCCTGCTGCCCTGTCCTCTTTCTACGTCCTGTCCCATACCCCGCGTCTCACTGGACGGGGAGGTGGGACTGGTCTTCTCCTCTCTCCCTCCTTACTCTTTTCTGTCCCCTCTGATCTCTCCTCACTCTCTGTTAATACCTTTGAATTTCATGCAGTCCAACTAACCTCTCCCTGTCAACTCCTGCTCATTGTACTGTACCGCACCCCTGGGCCTCTCGCTCACTTTCTGGATGAACTCGACTATCTACTCTCCTCCCTCCCCTCTCTGTCTACCCCAACTGTCCTGTTAGGTGACTTCAACATCCATCTCTCCAACCCCAGCCACTCTGCTGGATTTCTCCCTCTCCTTCACTCCTTCGACTTCTGTCTCTCTCATCTCCATCCCTCCTACCCACAAAGCTGTCCGTCAACTGGACCTCACCTTCTCCAGGGCCTGCTGCCCTCCACCCTCTGTCACCCCCTGACCTCTCTGATCACTATTTCATCTCTTTTTCTGTCTCCCTCTCTCCCTGCTCCTCCTACCCCCACTGTCACCTCTCAGTAACCTCCGCTCTCTCCCCCTCTGTCCTTGCCTCCACTGCTCTCTCTCACTTCCCCCTATCGACTCCTTTTCACAACTCTCCGTAGACTCTGCTACCTCCACCCTCTTCTCCTCCCTCACCTCCTCCCTCGACTCCCTCTGTCCCCTCACCTCCCGACCTGCCTCCCCTCCCTCCCCAACCCTGGCTCTCCTCTGCGCTCCGCTCAGCAAGAATCACACTGCGATCTGCTGAAAAGAAATGGAAGAGAACCAAACTCCCTGCTGCCCTAGACCTTTACCACATTCTCTCTCCTCCTCCTCTCCTCTCTCTCCTCTGCTAAATGTACTTATTTCCAATCTGTAATCCAAGCCTCCACTAACAACCCACGTAAACTATTCTCTACCTTCTCCTCCCTCCTAAACCCTTCCCCGCACCCCCTCCTGCTCCAACCCCTACACCCACTGCATCCCCCTACTAACTCACCCTCCTTCTCCACCTTCTCGCCCCTCTCAGACTCTGACCTCTCCTCCCTGCTCCAGGGTCACAAACCCACCACGTGTGCCCTGGACCCCTCCCCACTCACCTCTTTCAAGCTGCTGCTCCTGCTCTACTCCCTTCATCTCCTCCCTTCTCAACACCTCTCTCCATTCTGGTCTCTTTCCCTCTGCCTTCAAAAAAGCCTCTATCACTCCCCTCCTCAAAAAACCTACCCTTGACCCCACCTCCCTCCAGAGCTACCGTCCTGTCTCCTCCCTACCCTTCCTCTCCAAAACCCTCGAGTGGACTGTACACCACCAGCTCTCTGCTTTCCTGTCCAACCACTCTGCTCGACCCTCTCCAATCTGGCTTCCGCCTGCTCACTCCACTGAAACCGCCCTCCTGTCTGTCACCAACTCACTTAAGTCTGCCCGAGCTGCCTCTCTGTCACCTGTCCCAATTCTCCTCGACCTCTCTGCTGCCTTTGACACTGTTGATCACTCTATTCTACTATCATCTCTCGCTGACCTGGGGATCTCTGGCACTGCTCTGGCCTGGTTCTCCTCCTACCTCTCCAACCGCACTTACTAGGTAACCTGGTGTGGAGCAACCTCCACACCTCACCCGCTCTAACAGGAGTCCCCAAGGGTCAGTCTTGGGTCCTCTCCTGTTCTCTCTCTACACCCGCTCCCTGGGCCCCCCATCGCATCCTATGGTTTCTCATACCATTTCTATGCTGATGATGCTCAGATTTTCCTCTCCTTCCCCACCTCTGACTCCACCATCTCCTCCCGTATCTCTACCTGTCTGTCTGCTATTTCCTCCTGGATGCACTCACATCAGCTCAAACTCAACCTCTCTAAATCTGACCTCCTTTTCTTTCCTCCTCCTCCCCCTCCTCTGATCTCTCTATCTCTGTTCCTCTGGAATCTACCACACTCTCCTCTTCCTCTGCTAAGAACCTCGGAGTCACCCTGGACCCTGCCTCTCTTATTCCCAGCACATCTCCACTCTGGCACGCACTTGCCGATTCTTCCTGAGCAACATCCCAAGAATCCGACCCTTCCTCACCAACTTCACGCCACCCAGCTCCTGGTCCAGGCCCTGGTACTCTCCCCTAGACTACTGCAACTCCCTCCTGGCTGGCCTCCCCAAGTCCGCCACCCGTCCGCTCCAGCTCATCCAGAACTCCGCTGCCCGCCTGGTGTTCTCTGCCTCGCTTCTCCCACGCAACTCCACTACTCTGCTCACTCCACTGGCTACCGATCACCGCTCGCATCCAGTTCAAGACTCTTGTACTAGCCTACAGATGCCTTGACCAGACTGCACCCAGCTACCTCCAGACCCTCATCTCCCCTACACCCCCACTGACCTCTCCGCCCCGCCTGCACTAGAAGACTGGCTCTACCTCCTCTCGCCCCCCTGCCTCCAGAGCCCGCCCTTCTCCACCCTCGCTCCGCAGTGGTGGAATGACCTTCCTACAGATGTCAGGACCGCCCAGTCCCTGACCACATTCCGGCGCCTCCTTAAGACTCACCTCTTCAGACAGCACCTGTAGAACTCCTGTTTTTCCCCTGGGACACTATCACCCTTCCTTAAATGCGCTTTATTTGCTCTTATCTGCCCCCTATTTTACTGCATTTAATCCTGTACTTCAGAGTACTGTAATCTGCCAAGTGTTTAATCTGTAGTATTTTGTAGTTAATCATATCCTGATGTAACTATCACTATCACTGTTATCTGCTGTATTATTGAATTGTATTTTGTCACACTTGTACTTGCTTGAACCATTGTCATTGTATGTATCTTGCTCTTATTGTATTATTACTTGTACTGTAACACTTGAAATGTATTTGCTTACGATTGTAAGTCGCCCTGGATAAGGGCGTCTGCTAATAAATAAATAATAATAATAATAATAATAGTACAATTCCAGATTTTTTCAAGACTTTCATAATGGAGACATGGTTTTTCAAGCCCTGGAAATCAGTTTGGCATTTTTCTATACTTTTTCCAGACTTCCAGACTAGCGTATGAACCCTGTTTGTGTATTTGTTTTATTGGGGTTCAATGAGCACCTCCTTGCAGAATGCTCAGTTTAGTTTGTTTTATTGGGGTTCAATGAGCACTTCATTACTAGGGCCCTGTGAAAATTGTGATTCACGGGCTGTGCCAAAATTGTGAAATTAGCCCAATACTGTGATTTTTTTTAAATTTTTTAAATTTTTTTTTACAATATTCTTCAGAAAAAACAAAACAAAACAAAACAAAACATTATTTGTGTATTTATTGTAATAGATATTGACTTTGCCAGTGTTTATTTCATGGATCTGGCACTCAGCTCACCTTCCTTTTTAAATATATGCCTTATTTCAGGTATATAATTCTGATCCGGTAACAAATTATTTTGATTGACCTCCTAGTTTCTTACAACAGTACACACAAATGAAACACCAGCGCCTTACCCCTCTGAAAAAACACCAGCAATCCGACTCCCTGTGACAGACATCACTCCAAGAAAACACGATCTGTAATTACAAAAAAAAAGTGAACTCATCCTGCTTACCACCAGCAGTCTTTGACCTTTCTGAGATTTGTGCACCGTTCCCAGAGGTACTGCATCCCTCCAGATAGCCTCCACCAGACACATCTCGTCTTTATCACGTACAAACGCTACCACCTTCCTATGATCCTTCCAGGAATCTAAATCAAGAACAGGTTATTTTTCTTCTAACACACTTTTTCACCAAATTCAAAAAAAAGGTCATTCAAGGGCTGTTGGGACAGTCAAGGATATGTTTATACATGTTACAGCGCCTCAAAGAAAGCACTTACGAACTTGCCTGACTCCGCACTTAATCTGTAACGACTTTGACATGACCCCATTCATTAAAATCCTGCTTTCAATATCCATGTACAGCAGCCCAACCCATGTTAGAATTATCTGGGAAACCCCATTCCCCCCCCCCCCTCCCAGACTCTGTTGTACGCCTTTTCCAAATCCAGATTAACAACACCTAATGGGACGTTTTGTTCTCTGGCGTAGCACAGCACATCTCGCACTAGAACAAGACTGTCTGTTCTTTTCCTTCCTGGCACTGCATGTTGGATCAGGTTCAATTACACTCTCCAATACTTTCATTCTAAGTGTCTGCAGCTTGGTAAATAACTTGTAGTCACAATTAAGAAGCTTATGGGCCTCCAATTTAAGATCAGTTCTATCATTCTTTCTTTTTTAAAAGCAAAGTTATCATCCCCAATCTCCAGGACACAGGCATCACCCCCTGCCTATCAAACTCCTGAAACAACAGCAAAAGACCTGGCCCCAGCATTCTTTGACTTGAAAAAAGAAAAAAGGACCAGGGGTCATAAATGGAGATTAGATAAAGGGGCATTCAGAACAGAAAATAGGAGGCACTTTTTTACACAGAGAATTGTGAGGGTCTGGAACCAACTCCCCAGTAATGTTGTTGAAGCTGACAACCTGGGATCCTTCAAGAAGCTGCTTGATGAGATTCTGGGATCAATAAGCTACTAACAACCAAACGAGCAAGATGGGCTGAATGGCCTCCTCTCGTTTGTAAACTTTCTTATGTTCTTATAATAACTTTAGCATAACAGAGGCAGAAGTGTTAAAGGGACTAGGAGCTCTTAAATTCCAGTGCCTTTACAGGTACAACAGCATTAACACTTCAATACATTTATGGTTATAACATGTTTTTATAAAAGCGCCCACCACTAAATCCTAGAGCATTCAGTATATCACTCTAAAAACTGAAATATAAATCCTATATCTTTTATAGATCCTGTATGCAGACAGGCTAAAAGAATTGAATCTGTTAAGTCTTGAACAAAGAAGACTACGTGGCGATCTGATTCAAGCATCCTAAAAGGTATAGACAATGTCGACCCAGGGGACTTTTTCGACCTGAAAAAAGAAACAAGGACCAGGGGTCACCAAATGAAGATTAGATAAAGGGGCATTCAGAACAGAAGATAGGATGTACTTTTTTACACAGAGAATTGTGAGGGTCTGGAACCAACTCCCCAGTAATGTTGTTGAAGCTGACACCCTGGGATCCTTCAAGAAGCTGCTTGATGAGATTCTGGGATCAATAAGCTACTAACAACCAAACGAGCAAGATGGGCTGAATGGCCTCCTCTCGTTTGCAAACTTTATGTTCTAGCAATGCATTAATATAAATGATATACATTCAGAATGGTTCTTACCTTCCATATTATATATGGGAGTGTAGAATATAATGTAAAGACAGGAGCTATCTTCAAAGACTTGTGACTACAGCAATCAGCTTGATCAAAGATCTTCAGAGGATGGATCACACAACTTGTAGTTAGCAAGTTGAGTGTATCTTGAGTGCTTTGTGATGGTGGTCCATTATGAAAGGCACTATATAAAAAAGATTATTATTACTTTCTCTCCGCTTCATATGACAGAAGTCTTTAATTAAATCTTAAACATTAATCTGCCTTGATGGCTCCTGTCCTTCAAGTGAATAGTATTCTCAAAAAACCTGGTAACTCCTTCTATAAGATGAATTGGCCATCATCCCATAGTCCACATCATCTACATTTCCAAATTATGTTCTCTTCGGTACCAGTGAGTTCTTTTAATATAGAATACAAGTGAATTTTATATATATATATATATATATATATATATATATATATATATATATATATATATATATATATATATAGTAAACAAGTATTTTAAAATAATGAAAAGTATCTTCTCACACCACTGCAAATAACAGCAAATAAAAAAGTAGTTTTTGTCAGAAATGACAGTTGCCTGTGTACATTTGTAAGCAGGGGTGCTGTGTTTGTCCCCAGAGCCTGAGAGGGAGGAGCTGACATCCCCAGTACCAGAGGGGAAGCACCTACAGCCATCCCCAGTGAAAATACTTGAGAGGTTTCAAGGTGAAACATTAAACAGGTGAAAATGATGACTTCCTAACCTCACAAACTATGCCAGCATGCGCCAACAAACGTTAATGACTAGTGCCATTAAAGACAGGGATATAGAAATATAATCTAAATGCAACGGGTCAGTCCTAACATTACAATCTTACATATCTAGACCTTCTTTTAATAGAATCATGACTCTACTCTAATCCTAAATATTATGATTGGGCCTAACTAACATTCACCAACTGTAAAGGTAATTTCCCCTCATATAATCAAACGATATTATTCATGTATTATTGTAATGTACTGAATCACGTTGGTTCTAGTTGTTTTCCAGACCATTTAAAAAAAAAAAAAAAACTATTTAAGCCGGTTAAATATTAATATCACCTGTGTCGCTGTACTGCGTCTCTGTACTCTTTCATGTTCTTATACGCATCCAATTTGGCGGACGGAATCTCACTCAAAGTCAGCCATTGGCGGTCTAGTTCTATATATGTCTATGGGGTAAGCTTGAAAACCTTGATATTATAATGAGATTTGTACATTTGCATATGAAAGTAGTTTGAAACGAACAATTGTAATAACTAAACTACCGCAGCAGGGATGAAACTAAGTTACAGGAGTGAAAATAACTTTAATACATCACGGGTTTGTCTACGAAGTCACAGAAACCTACGAAAAGTCACGATAGGAAAGAAAACTCCATGCTACACAGAGCCCATGTGTCTACCTAGTGGAGTAAGCAGGTTTAGTCCACTTGATTGGACTAAAGTTAGTAGGCCTACACCTTCTACTCCCGATTGCAGTGTACAGAAGTTACTCACAGGCAGATCATTTGCTAAATCAGACTAAACTCGATCCCGATTGCAGCAGTGTACCAAATCAGATTCGTGATGATCCTGTTCAAGTGGATTAACTCAGTACTGTGAAGGATGAGACTAACTCAGTACACTTACTCATCCTAAGCATTTACAGATTAACAGTTTTTGCAGAGACAGCTGCATTTTTGCTCTAAAATGACAAGTACATCTGAACTTTACTCTGCCCACTTCATATGTCCGTCACATTCAGGCAGTCAGATCCGTGACAATGAAGGCTTGTGCAATATATACAGTATATATATATATATATATATATATATGTATGTATAGATGTATAGGACCTGCAATTAAATAAACTTTTAATCATGTACTTTTGATACGGTTTTCAGTTTAACGCAATGCAATTTCAGTTAACCTTTTCTGTGGCTATGCAGCAGAGTGTCAGCAGCTTAAATGCAAGTCAGATCCGCCAATTTGAAATGTATCTTTCTTTTTGTACAGGAATCCCTTTATATATTTAGAGAATAAAATATATTGAGAGAATAAAAAACAAAACTATATGAACATCATTTAGATATTTTATTCAACATCCTGTCGAAGTCAAAGAAACTACAAAATGATTTCGCAGAAGTCTACCGGAAGTGCTTCATGTTAGAGTTCAAAATGGCACATTTCTCAATTTGTCAGTTTTTTGTTAAGTATATGGAAAACTACAAAGTGGTATGTAATTCAATATATTAATGTAAGGTTATTCAGCAGGTTTCACTTTATGAAGCACAATATGTTCATTCTACAGGGGGGTGCAAAGGTTTGGGCTGTAGCTGCAGGTCAGTCCTCATTATCAGTCTAACTTGTTCAGATCAGTTAAACCAATTCTAGTTGTCAGGAACAAGACAACAAAGGTACACAAAGGAAAACATGAATGAAAAATACAAAAATCAGCTTTACAAGGAATGGTTGTTAAAAAATGAATTTCTTCAGCTTTACAGTATTTGTGTTTGTGTGTTTGGTTGATTACAGCTCTCCATCTATAATAAATAATGAAGTATAGGTAACTGTGTGGAATCAAGCCTGTGAGGGGCTTCTCGGGGTTGTGACCCACGCTCTCGTGAACTATGATGCCTCATAACCCCTCATAACTGCAGGTAAGTGTGTAATAACAGGGTTATTACACACTTACCTGCAGTTAATACTCTATATTATACACACCTGCAGTTAATACTCTATTACACACCCTTACCTGCAGTTAATACTCTCTATTACATACACTTACCTACAGTTAATATTCTATATTACACACACCTGCAGTTAATACTCTCTATTACACACACTTACCTACAGTTAATATTCTATATTACACACACTTACCTGCAATTAATACTCTCTATTACACACACTTACCTGCAGTTAATACTCTCTATTACACACACTTACCTGCAGTTAATACTCTCTATTACACACACTTACCTACAGTTAATACTCTCTATTACACACACTTACCTGCAGTCAATACTCTCTATTGCACACACTTACCTGTAATTAATACTCTCTTATTACACACACTTACCGGCAATTAATACTCTATATTATGCACCCTTACCTGCAGTTAATACTCTCTATTACACACACTTACCTGTAATTAATACTCTCTATTACACACACTTACCTGCAGTTAATACTCTCTATTACACACACCTGTAATTAATACTCTATATTATGCACCCTTACCTGCAGTTAATACTCTCTATTACACACACTTACCTGTAATTAATACTCTCTATTACACACACTTACCTGCAGTTAATACTCTATATTATGCACCCTTACCTGCAGTTAATACTCTATATTACACTGTGACAGGATGCGAGTGACGTGGTGCAATAAATACAATGTCCAAACCAGATGCTCCCAAAATGTCTGTGATTTATTTAATAAAGTTTATTAAATAAAATAACAAAAAGAAAAACACTCTTATCCCACGATCCTCCGTGCACGAAAACTGTGCTCTGTAATTCCAGGGATTGTGGTGAGTGATTTGTGCCGTGCTGTGAGGGAAGTGCTCCGGGGATTGTGCTGGCTCAGTGGCTGCAGCCCCTCACTCCTACTCCTCCGCTGTAAAAACACAAACACAGACAAAGACAGCACATAACACAAAATACAAACGAGAACAGCTACGGCTGGTGGCTCATCTCTCTCAGCGCAAAAGCCCCGGTACTGACGTAGCTGCTTCCCCTTTGTACCCAGCAAACTCCTCCCTGCAGTCAGCACGTCGCCATGGTTTCTCCCATAGAGGGCTGCCCCGCAGCTGACTGCAATGGAATCGTCCGGAGTACTTGCAGCTACGCGCCCCTCCTAATATGGTCACCTTCCGGTTTCCACCTACCACCGAGGTGGCAAATCTAGGAGGCAGCATACCCTCACCTTTACACAGCACCCTTTCTAGTTGGGAGGGAGATTTACAGCATTGATCCTTTCTCTCTTTATCACATATCTCACCCCTCAGAGTGATGCCGAAGGAACACTCGGCCAACTCTACATTCCCCAATGGGCCCCCCTCCCTTGAAAAAAAATCTGCGTTTTGATGCTCCTTACCTGCACAATGTTTCACTGTATAGTGGAAGGGTTGCAGCGCCAGATACCACCGAGTTATCCGAGCGTTATTGTCCTTCATCGTATGTAACCACCTTAAAGGAGCATGATCAGTGATAAGAGAGAAAGAACGCCCCAACAAGTAATAGCGAAGAGAGTGAGTAGCCCATTTGATGGCTAAACACTCCTTCTCAATGACGTAGTAGTTAATTTCCCTAGGAGCCATTTTTTTTGCTCAAGTAAATAATAGGGTGTTCTACCCCGTCAACTTGTTGGGACAGGACCGGCCCCAGACCAATGTTGGAGGCATCGGTCTGCAGGATGAACTCTTTGCTGAAATCTGGTGAAATCAGAGCGGGAGCTTGACAGAGTCGCTTTTTAATCGTATCAAATGCTTCCTGACACTGCCCTGTCCATTTAACTAATTTTGGAGCAGCCTTTCGGGTGAGATCAACTAGGGGGTTGACTATGGTGGCATACTCGGGGATAAAACGGCGATAATAGCCGGCTAACCCCAATAGTGATCTCACCTGTGACTTGGTTCTCGGGATTGCCATCTCCACCAGCGCCTGGACTTTGGAGGCGATCGGCTTCACCTGACCATTACCCATAATGTAGCCAAGATATTGGGTCTCTTGTTTGCCAAATGCACACTTGCCCAGCTTGGCTGTTAGCCCCGCCTCTCTCAGAGACTGAAGGACGGCTAAAAGTCTAACAATATGCTCCTTCCAGGTGGAGCTAAAAATCACCACATCATCAATGTACGCGGCTGCGTACTGATGATGGGGAGCCAAGACCTGGTCCATCAGTCTCTGAAAGGTGGCGGGAGCTCCATGCAACCCGAAGGGCATGGTCCTGAAATGGAACAAGCCATCTGGGGTAGAGAAAGCAGTTTTCTCCCTTGAGCTCTGAGTGAGTGGAATCTGCCAGTATCCCTTCGTCAGATCCAAGGTCGAAATTAACTGCGCCTTACCCAGTCGGTCGAGGAGCTCATCCATCCGGGGCATTGGATATGCATCGAACTTGGATATGGCATTAACCTTTCGAAAGTCCACACAGAACCGAGTGGAGCCGTCCTTCTTTCCCACCATCACAATCGGACTGCACCACTCGCTGCAGGAAGGTTCAATGACTCCAAGCTTGAGCATATCCGCCACCTCCTTGTGGACAGGACCCCGCGACTCTCCGGGATCCGCACGGTCTCTCTCGGACCTTGACACCTGGTGGAGTAATAATAGCATGAGAAATAACATTAGTTCTGCTGGGCAAGTCAGAAAAAACATCACTAAACCTTTCCACCACCAGGTGGAGCTCACGTTTCTGATCCGGAAGTAACTGTTCCCCCATCGGAATATGAGTTGTAGCTGGTGGATTGACAGTGGGACCAAAATCCTCTTCTAAACTGTCACCAGCTACAAATAGGGCCTCCCTCTCAGTCTAGGGTTTTAGCAAATTAACGTGATAGATTTCTGTCTTATTCCGGCGATCGGGTTGTCTAATTTCATAATTTACATTACCAATTCCCCGTATCACCTCATATGGCCCCTGCCACTTAGCATACAACTTAGATTCTGAGGTTAGAAGAAGTAACAGTACTTTATCACCTGGCCGAAAGGTCCGAATTCTTGCTTGTTTGTTGTACTGTTGATCCTGGCGATGCTGAGCTAGTTTTAGATTTTCTTGTGCCAAACGACCAACCAATTCAAGGCGGTCTCTTAACATAATTACATATTTCACTATATTTTTAGAAGTTTTTGTTTGCTCCTCCCACCCTTCTTTCACAAGATCAAGAATGCCCCGTGGTTGTCTCCCATGCAGGAGCTCAAAGGGAGAGAACCCGGTCGAGCTCTGAGGCACCTCTCTCACTGCAAACAT
Organism: Huso huso; assembly: GCA_036884735.1. Classification (NCBI taxonomy): domain Eukaryota; kingdom Metazoa; phylum Chordata; class Actinopteri; order Acipenseriformes; family Acipenseridae; genus Huso; species Huso huso. Next base: position 3,131,096 of record CM072701.1, read on the forward strand.
CAGGTAGGGGAGGAGCTTAGCCCAATGTTTTTGCTCTTGGTTGACAAACCGCTTCAGCATCTGTTTTAAAGTCTGATTAAAACGTTCCACCAAACCGTCCGTCTGCGGATGATAAACAGAGGTTCAAATGGACTTAATTTGCAATAATTTATATAATTCTTTCAAACATTGTGACATAAAGTTGGTTCCGTGATCAGTGAGGATTTCTTTTGGAATCCCTACCCTCGCTATAATGTGTACTAGCTCTCTGGCAATTGCTGCAGCACTAGTGGATCTCAATGGTACTGCCTCTGGATATCTAGTCGCGTAGTCCACCACTACCAAAATGTGCGTATATCCAGAGTCAGACTGGCTCAATGGACCCACTATGTCCATAGCAATGCGCTCAAAGGGAACTGAGATCAGCGGCAGTGGGACCAGCGGGGCCGGGCGAACCCGCCCCGGCGCTACTTGCTGGCATTCCGCTACATATCGCGCCACTGCACTAAAAACTCCCATCCAATAAAATCGAGCCAATATTCGTTCCCGAGTCTTATCGCTACCTAAATGGCCCGAACATGGGACATCGTGAGCCAACCGCATGATCTCACGTCGAAAAGACTGAGGAACGAGTAGTTGTGTTACAATCTGGCTTGTGCTCGTGGCTTGGGATACTCTATATAGTAAGTGCCCGACAATAATGTGGTGGGGATATGCAAGCGGCCGGCTATCCTCTACATTATTATTATTATTATTATTTATTTCTTAGCAGACGCCCTTATCCAGGGCGACTTACAATTGTTACAAGATATCACATTATTTTAACATACAATTACATTCTTTTTTACATACAAATCCCCATTTATACAGTTGGGTTTTTACTGGAGTAATCCAGGTAAAGTACCTTGCTCAAGGGTACAGCAGCAGTGTCCCCCACCAGGGATTGAACCCACAACCCTCCGGTCAAGAGTCCAGAGCCCTAACCACTACTCCACACTGCTACCTACATCCTTCCCCTCGATAGACCGAACCTGCCCCCAGATGTGTACCAGCGAAGGATCGTTCTTTTGTTCCAATGCTAGGTCCACATCTCGGTCCCAGAATTTCGGGATATCGAGCGGAGCTAAAGTAGCTTCAGCACTGGGGGTCTCAGTAACCTGTCCCCGCAGGTCACACTGAGTCCCAATCCCCTTACCCTTACATTTGACCGATTCTGAAGTTTCCCCTACCAAACCCCAGCCTTGTTTCATTAATGTTCCTTCCCATTTTTCAAACCTCCGCTCTCTCTTAGTTTTTTTCGGGCGAAATCGAGAATGGAACAGGTCAGTGTGCAGTGGAAAAATATTCCCAATAGCTTCCCCTGCTGCTCCCATGGTCTTACCGGAGACTGGCTTTACCATTTTATAAATCATGCTGTCAAAATGCGGCCAGTCTCGACCTAAAATAACTGGATATGGTAACTTTTCTGCCACAGCCACGATTACGCGGCGGGTATGACATCCAACTGTCAAATCTAATTTGGTGAGGGGGTAGTCCTTGTTATCCCCATGGATACAGGAAATGACCACAACCCCCCGTGACCACCAAGGTACCCCCTTCAATAGAGCTTTCAAAATCAAAGTTTGCCCACATCCTGAGTCCACTAATGCGTGGGTGCTCACATCACCAACCCGTACATTAACAATACAAGGCCCCTCCCAATCATTACCCCTGGACACCTGGTGCTGTTAGAACATAATGTGAGGCCACACCACATTCCATGGCCGCCGGGCAGTTCCTGGTGAGGTGGCCGACCTCCTGGCACCAGTAACAAGTGGGGCGAAAGGGTGCCCACGGAGCTTGCGTGTTCCGTTGCCGGCTCGACAACGGGGAGGGGTGCTCTGCTCTTACCCCGCTGGGGGTCGCCCTCGATCTCCATTGTGTCGGAGGGAGGCCGCCCATGGGGTGACGTTGCAGTGCTGGTCCAGGGGAAGTGAGGGTGAGACGTGGTGGTGGGAGTTCCGCCGCTTGTGGCTTGTTGGAGGCAGGAGTCGGGATGGCAACCACTGGAGGGTTGAACCCTTCAGCCAATCTGACTGCTGCATCCAGGGTTGGTGGGACGGTGGCGACTGACCCAGTTTTGCGTGTCTGGCCCCAGCACCTTTATGAACTGTTCGATGGCGATTATCTCTGTAATTTGTTCTGCATCATTGGTGCCAGGGCATAGCCACCGGGTCACATAGTCCACCAGCTGTTGCGCCACCACCCGAGGTCGCAGTCCTGGGGGTCGCTGGTATTCCCGGAACCGGCGACGATGCGTTTCCTCTGAAATATCCAGCCGCTGGAGAATAGCCTGCTTCACTCGGTCATAATTGAGGGCATCTTCATTAGTCAAGACTTGGTAGGCTGCCTGGGCCTCCCCAATCAAATTGGGTCCCAGCTGAGTAGCCCACCAATCCCGAGACCATTGTGCCGCTGTTGCCTGTCTTTCAAAGGCCAACAAATAGGCCTCGGGATCATCCTCCAGCGACATTTTTACTACCCTTATTTTCGGTAAGGGTACCGTTGGTTCGGTCGCCGGTTCCCTCCCCCGATTGGATTCCAGGAACATTGCGTGCATCCGCTCCATCATAGTTGCCATTCCCTCTTGATGTCTTCGCTCCTGCCTCCAATATTGCTCCAAGCGCGGCGGCGTCCATTCTGGATCCCACTTCTGACACCAACTGTGACAGGATGCGAGTGACGTGGTGCAATAAATACAATGTCCAAACCAGATTCTCCCAAAATGTCCGTGATTTATTTAATAAAGTTTATCAAATAAAATAACAAAAAGAAAAACACTCTTATCCCACGATCCTCCGTGCACGAAAACTGTGCTCTGTAATTCCAGGGATTGTGGTGAGTGATTTGTGCCGTGCTGTGAGGGAAGTGCTCCGGGGATTGTGCTGGCTCAGTGGCTGCAGCCCCTCGCTCCTACTCCTCCGCTGTAAAAACACAAACACAGACACAGACAGCACGTAACACAAAATACAACCGAGAACAGCTACGGCTGGTGGCTCATCTCTCTCAGCGCAAAAGCCCCGGTACTGACGTAGCTGCTTCCCCTTTGTACCCAGCAAACTCCTCCCTGCAGTCAACGCGTCGCCATGGTTTCTCTAATAGAGGGCTGCCCCGCAGCTGACTGCAATGGAATCGTCCGGAGTACTTGCAGCTACGTGCCCCTCCTAATATGGTCACCTTCCGGTTTCCACCTACCACCGAGGTGGCAAATCTAGGAGGCAGCATACCCTCACCTTTACACAGCACCCTTTCTAGTTGGGAGGGAGATTTACAGCATTGATCCTTTCTCTTTTTACATACACACACTTACACACTTACCTGCAGTTAATATACTCTATTACACACACTTACCTGCAGTTAATACTCTCTATTACACACACTTACCTGCAGTTAATACTCTCTATTACACACACTTACCTGCAGTTAATACTCTCTATTACACACACTTACCTGCAGTTAATACTCTATTACACACACACTTACCTGTAGTTAATACTCTCTATTACACACACTTAAGAACATAAGAACATAAGCAAGTTTACAAGCATTCAGAACTGGGCAGACACATGGCAAATGACATTTAATAGAGAGAAATGTAAGGTACTGCATGCAGGCAACAAAAATGTGCATTATAAATATCATATGGGAGATAATGAAATTGAAGAAGGGAACTATGAAAAAGACCTAGGAGTTTATGTTGACTCAGAAATGTCTTCATCTAGACAATGTGGGGAAGCTATAAAAAAGGCCAACAAGATGCTTGTATATATTGTGAGAAGTGTTGAATTTAAATTTAAATCAATGTTAAAATTTTACAATGCATTAGTAAGACCTCACCTAGAATATTGTGTTCAGTTCTGGTCACCACGTTACAAAAAGGATATTGCTGCTCTAGAAAGAGTGCAAAGAAGAGCAACCAGAATTATCCCGGGTTTAAAAGGCATGTCGTATGCAGACAGGCTAAAAGAATTGAATCTATTCAGTCTTGAACAAAGAAGACTACGCGGTGCTCTGATTCAAGCATTCAAAATCCTACTAAAAGGTATTGACAATGTTGACCCAGGGGACTTCTTTGACCTGAAAAAAGAAACAAGGACCAGGGGTCACAAATGGAGATTAGATAAAGGTGCATTCAGAACAGAAAACAGGAGGCACTTTTTTACACAGAGAATTGTGAGGGTCTGGAACCAACTCCCCAGTAATGTTGTTGAAGCTGACACCCTGGGATCCTTCAAGAAGCTGCTCAATAAGCTACTAACAACCAAACGAGCAAGATGGGCTGAATGGCCTCCTCTCGTTTGTAAACTTTCTTATGTTCTTACAGTGCCTTGTTACACTACAAAATGTGGAAAAGTCCAAGGGGGGTGTGATGAGTCAAAGGGGTCTCGGTCTGTAATTCAGCCTCCCGACAGTAGAAGGCAGCAAACCAACTCGGGACTTCCCTTACCAAGGTCTCGTGACCATGGCGAAAGTCATCTTTATGAGGGGCGTCACCTTGGTGAGGGGCGGAAGTGCGAGTATGTAAATTCTAGCCACTGGAGTCAAGTGAGTTGTAAGGACACTTGTCAGTTTGGGATTGGTGTTCCACTGACTACAGGGGCGGGGCTTTGCATACTAAAGGGAACGTGCTACTGTGTTCGGGTAGCGAAAGGGAAAGGCTTTGGACAGGTTGTCCTGACAGTTCATTCCATGGGTCGGGAAGTCAATCAGCCTGGAAAAAGACGAGACTCCAGTGAGAGAATGTATTGACCTGTAAGGTAAACGAGGTAGCAGCTGCAGGCAATAGAGTCAGCTGTAATCGTTTACCAAGGGGTCATGCATAATCGCATAAAAGGGGCTGGAGAATTGTAAATCTTTTCCTTCGCTTGGTTTTTTGTTACGAGGAAACTGGAAGGACCGGGAGATTGCCCAAAATAAATAACGAAAGGAGTTTGTGAGTGTTTTGTTTGTTTGTCTGTTTAGTAATTGTCTGTGTTTGTAATCACTAGACGGCTAAACACAGATCTGGAGCTGTCGCCAAGGGCCAGCACAAAACCGAATCATCACTGCACTACTGTCACGAATAAACATTGTTATCAGCACTTGTTTCACTAATAGCACGTATTATATTGTACTTCACCACAAGCACTGAGAGCACTCACTTTGGAACAGTGATCGTGTGTGTGTCTAATTGTGTGTGTTTTGTACCGTGTCTATTATTTGCGGGACTGCAACCCTTCGTTTTATTACTGTGCAATACCAGCTCTTTATTATTTACTGGCGGGTCATCAGACCATTGGATTATAAACCATTAAAACAATCATTTTCAGCCGTACTTTGTTGTCTGTGCGTTCTTGGAATTACTGTATCTGCACTGCACCTGCTATACACCTGTTACCACTTACCACTTTGCCATATATATATATACAGACGTGCTCAAATTTGTTGGTACCCTTACAGCTCATTGAAATAATGCTTCATTCCTCCTGAAAAGTGATGAAATTAAAAGCTATTTTATCATGTATACTTGCATGCCTTTGGTATGTCATAGAATAAAGCAAAGAAGCTGTGAAAAGAGATGAATTATTGCTTATTCTACAAAGATATTCTAAAATGGCCTGGACACATTTGTTGGTACCCCTTAGAAAAGATAATAAATAATTGGATTATAGTGATATTTCAAACTAATTAGTTTCTTTAATTAGTATCACACATGTCTCCAATCTTGTAATCAGTCATTCAGCCTATTTAAATGGAGAAAAGTAGTCACTGTGCTGTTTGGTATCATTGTGTGCACCACACTGAACATGGACCCCAGAGAAAGCAAAGGAGAGAGTTGTCTGAGGAGATCAGAAAGAAAATAATAGACAAGCATGGTAAAGGTAAAGGCTACAAGACCATCTCCAAGCAGCTTGATGTTCCTGTGTCAACAGTTGCAAATATTATTAAGAAGTTTAAGGTCCATGGAACTGTAGCCAACCTCCTGGGGCGGCCGCAGAGGAAAAAATCGACCCCAGATTGAACAGAAGGATAGTGCGAATGGTAGAAAAAGAACCAAGGATAACTGCCAAAGAGATACAAGCTGAACTCCAAGGTGAAGGTATCGTCAGTTTCTGATCGCACCATCTGTCGCTTTTTGAGCGAAAGTGGGCTCCATGGAAGAAGACCCAGGAGGACTCCACTTTTGACAGAAAAACATAAAAAGCCAGACTGGAATTTGCTAAAATGCATATTGACAAGCCACAATCCTTCTGGGAGAATGTCCTTTGGACAGATGAGTCAAAACTGGAGCTTTTTTGGCAAGTCACATCAGCTCTATTTTCACAGACGAAAAAAATGAAGCTTTCAAAGAAAAGAACACCATACCTACAGTGAAACATGGAGGAGGCTCGGTTATGTTTTGGGGCTACTTTGCTGCGCCTGGCACAGGGTGCCTTGAATCTGTGCAGGGCACAATGAAATCTCAAGACTATCAAGGCATTCTGGAGCGAAACGTACTGCCCAGTGTCAGAAAGCTCTGTCTCAGTCGCAGGTCATGGGTCCTCCAACAGGATAATGACCCAAAACACACAGCTAAAAGCACCCAAGAATGGATAAGAACAAAACATTCGACTATTCTGAAGTGGCCTTCTATGAGTCCTGATCTGAATCCTATCGAGCATCTATGGAAAGAGCTGAAACTTGCAGTCTGGAGAAGGCACCCATCAAACCTGAGACAGCTGGAGCAGTTTGCTCAGGAAGAGTGGACCAAACTACCTGTTAACAGGTGCAGAAGTCTCATTGAGAGCTACAGAAAACGTTTGATTGCAGTGATTGCCTCTAAAGGTTGTGCAACAGAATATTAGGTTAGGGGTCCCATCATTTTTGTCCATGCCATTTTCATTTGTTTTATTATTTACAATATTATGTTGAATAAAAAATCAAAAGCAAAGTCTGATTTCTATTAAATATGGAATAAACAATGGTGGATGCCAATTACTTTTGTCAGTTTCAAGTTATTTCAGAGAAAATTGTGCATTCTTCGTTTTTTTGTGGAGGGGTACCAACAAATTTGAGCACGTCTGTATATATATATATATATATATATATATATATATATATATATATATATATATATACACACACACACACACTGAGTCTACAAAACATTAGGAACACCTGCTCTTTCCATGAAATAGACTGACGAGGTGAATCCAGGTGAAAGCTATGATCCCTTATTGATGTAACCTGTTAACCCTTAGCGGTCCATTTATTTTAGACGCGTTGTTTAAAAGCATTTTTTTTCACAGTAAAACAGGTTTAAAAGGCACTGCATATCAACAGGACACTCAGTACTGCATCTCCAGCCCCGCCCCACCCCTTGTTAGCTATATATTTTTCAAATGCCTCTTAAAAATAGTACATACCGATCAATCATCTCCTGATCACTCGTTTTATCACCAAACTCCTCAATAATGCGATCCAAGTCATTATTTTATTACTATAACATCTAAAAAAAGCTCTGCAAATGTCCGTGATGTTCTTTGAGCGCTGGATGCGGAAGCAGCTATGTTGTTTGTTTATGTCTATGTGGTGTCGGGTCTATCAGTATTCATGAGATAAGCCCTTTTTATTTATTTATTTATTTTTCCCCCCGGCTTCTCTCGGCTCCTATCGGTCTCACTCGGCCATTGAATGGTTTTCTCGACTTTTTCTGGAGAAAAAATGACTAGTGACCTGTTTTTTGCGTCTTTTTGATGATGTCGGACAGGGTCTGACATTGGACCGGAAAGGGAAAATTGCGATGTCGGACCAGGTCCGACATAGAACCGCAATGGGTTAAATCCACTTCAATCAGTGTAGATTAAGGAGAGACAGGTTAAAGAAGGATTTTTAAGCCTTGACACAATTGAGACATGGATCATGTATGTGTGCCATTCAGAGGGTAAATGGGCAAAACAAAAGATTTAAGTGCCTTTGAACAGGGTATGGTAGTAGGCGCCAGGCGCACCGGTTTGAGGTGTCAAGAACTGCAATGCTGCTGGGTTTTTCACGCTCAGCAGTTTCCCGTGTGTATCAAGGATGGTCCACCACCCAAAGGACATCCAGCCAACGACAGGCCAGTGGTCAAACGGCTCATTGATGAAAGAGGCCAAAGGAGGCTGACACGAATTGTGCAGAGCAACAGATGGGCTACAGAATGCACAACTCGTTGTACCTTGACACGAATGTGGTATGGCAGCCGACGACCTAACAGAGTTCCACTTCTTTCAGCAAAACACAAGAAACTGCGGTTGCTGTGGGCTAAGGAACGAAAACACTGGACACTGGAGGATTGGAAAAACATTGCCTGGTCTGATGAATCCCGGTTCCTGCTGTTTCACGCTGATGAGAGGACTAGGGTATGGAGAAAACCACATGAGTACATGCATCCTTCATGCCGCGTGTCAACATTGCAGGCTGGTGGTGGTGGTGTGATGGTGTGGGGTGTTTTCATGGCACACATTGGGCCCCTTAATAAAAGTGGACCAACGTTTGAATGCCACAGGATATCTGAACATCATTGCCAATCAGGTGCATCCCTTCATGGCAGCAGTGTATCCATCTGCTAATGGATTTTTTCAGCAGGATAATGCCCCATGCCACAAGGCTAGGATTGTCCAGGAATGGTTCCACGAACATGACAGTGAATTCAGCTTACTGCAGTGGCCTGCCCAGTCACCAGATCTCAATCCAATTGAGCATCTGTGGGATGAGATGGAATGAGCTATTCGGAGTAGAGATCCACTACCAGCCAACTTGACACAACTGTGGGAAGCATTGGAGTCAACATGGGCCAGCATCCCTGTGGAACGCCTTCGACACCTTGTAGAGTCCATGCCCCGACGAATTGAGGCTGTTCTGAGGGCAAAAGGGGGTGCAACTCAATATTAGGAAGGTGTTATATATATATATATATACAGTACCAGTCAAAAGTTTGAGTACACTTGCTGGAAACTAGGTTTTCTTCATAATTGACAATGTTTTACGTCGTATACGTTTCTGTAAATACTTGAAAATGAAAACACATGTTACAATATACAAAACAAAGTATCAAAGCAATGTTCAAGAAAATTGAAAATTGTCTCTAAATCTTGGATTCCTCAAAATAGCCACCCTTTGCCTTAATAATAGCCTCACAAACACGAGGCATTCGGTTAACAAGTTTCAGCAGGAAATCACCCAACATGTCTTCCCAGCTCTTCTGCAGCAATTCCCAGAGATGTAGGGCACTTGTGGGTAGCTTTGCTTTGACTCTTCTGTCCAGTTCGTCCCATACAAGTTCTATGGGATTGAGGTCTGGAGACTGGGCAGGCCAGGTCATTAGATTGAGTTGTCCTTCACTTTCCTTCTTCGCCAGATAGTTCTTGCACAACTTTGAGGTGTGTTTTGGGTCATTATCTTGCTGAAGAATGAAGGACTGCCCAACTAGCCGTAATCCTGATGGAATGGCATGCCTCTGAAGTATGCTATGATAGCCGTGCTGGTTGAGCTTGCCATGGACTTGGTAAAGATCACCAACTCTGTCACCAGCAAAGCAACCCCAGACCACGACACTGCCTCCTCCATGCTTGACAGTGGGAACCACACATGTAGAACTCATGCGCTCACCCTCTCTGCGTCTTACAAATACTCGGCAGTTGGACCCAAATATTTCAAATTTTGACTCATCGGTCCATAAGACCAACTTCCACTCCTCAAACATCCAGTTTCTGTGTTTTTTGGCCCAGGTAAGTCTCTTCCTCTTATTCTGCACTCTTAACAATGGGTTCTTTGCAGCAATTCTTCCAGTTAGGCCAGCTTCAAGCAATCTCCTCTGAACAGTTGATGTTGAAACATCTGTACTTCTAGTAGCATTTAGCTGAGCTTGTATTTCAGGGGCAGTTAATCGCCGGTTTCGCAGACTTGTGACTCGAATGAACTTGTTCTCTGATTCTGAGGTCACCCTTGGCCTGCCTGACCTTGTTCGGTCCTCATGAGTGTCAGTTTCTTCAAATCGTTTGATGGGCTTGGCCACAGCAGTTACAGACACTTGCAAAGTTCTTGCAATTTGTCTTAAAGATTGACCTTCATTTCTTAAAGTAATTAATTCTTAAAGTATAGTCTTTTTTCTTTGCTTAACTGAGCGTATTTTGCCATTTTCTGCTCCCTTACATTCAGGAATGACAAACTTGTGCCTATGCTACCTATATTTATAGTAATCATGGACCCTCACCTGTTAACAATAATTGGTGACAAAAGGTTAATTAGGTAACATGCTAGTTAACTCGGGGAACATCTAACAAAGACACTTTTATACTTAGGCCAGTGTTCTAACACTGTGTTATAAACATTTCAGACTTTTAACTGACTTGGGCTTCAGACTGAAATCCCCTTGCTTTGGGGGACCATTTCATTGAAATTGACAAGATTTACATTTTCATTTAAAAATAAAATTTTTGAATGCAATTCACTTATGATTATCAGCTTATATAAGTACACGTATCATATAATGAAATATTAAGTGTTTATAGAGAAGTTTATACAGTTAAAAGCATAGATAATCATGAAAAACCTGGTTTCAAGCAGGTGTACTCAAACTTTTGACTGGTACTGTGTATATATATATATATATATATATATATATATACATGTATATATATATATATATGTGTGTATATATATGTATGTAGAGAGAGAGAGAGAGAGAGAGAAGATCATATAAAAACAAAATAAATACACAGTTTTATTACCCGGAATGGGCAGTTAAAGGTGGGTTCAGTGGGTTTTTTCAATAGTGTTATGGTGTCCTCACTTAGTTGTATTGTGTGTATCATTTTCATGCTCTGTATTCCTTCGGAACCCCGTGTTCTGGACGGTTTTGTCTATACAGCTGTTTATTGCACGGAATGGGAAATGAAAGGTCGGTTCGGTGGGTTTTTTCAATAGTGTTATGATGTCCTCACTTAGTTGTATTGTGTGTCTCTGCACCTTCGGAACCCAGTGTTCCGGGAGCTTTTTGGTGATAAAAAGAGGGTTCTGGCCTGGAACGGGTTAATGACAGCACATTATTAATCGGTTCTGATTGCTAAAATATTCTCCATGTGTCTAACTTTTTATGCTGTTTTTTAAAGCAATTGAATTCATGAAATTATCGTTCCGGGCCGTTCAGTCTCGTTCTGGCTTTTACCCCATCCCCATTGCTGGAACATTTTATTTAGATATAAATGAATTTTTGGTCTTAGAATACAACCTCACAGAATGGGTTAAACATTAAGTCAGATTCTGGTTAAATTCCTAGTTAGACAGTAAGGTGATAAAGATCTTTCTGGTCAGTTTTGTCTTTGCTAGGACAAGGCTCCAAGACAATCTGAAATAGGTGTTGGCCTCTCCTTTGATGCCCAGTTCTAACAAGAAAGGCATTTGCCATTTAGGGTGGATCATTGTTTTTGTGTTAGAGGTACCAACACATTGTTTAACATATTTACAGACTGGAGGGTTATAAAAACGAGCTACTTCAAAGAGAAACTGGATTGAACCAGATGCTTGTATTGCTCTGATCCGTGCTTGGAGAGAGGATACCTGCAAACTGTTGTCACCATGTAACCTTTAAGATGTCTGGTTGTAACTTTGCAGCTCAGAACTTTTATCTTCAATAAACAACACTTATCTGGACTCGAAAACAAGAAGCCCGCAACTTCTCTTTCGCTTCTTCTTTTATTGCTTTTCACAACATGGAAATCTGTCTGTTCTGTACGTGGGTCATGATTCCCTGCATGTATTATAATAAACCTATTATTAATTGAAGAGAAGGACTTTGTACATTTTCTTAAGAAACATCGGAACTCACTTTCTAAATCACAACACCCATATGGGGCTGTGCGTTTGTGTACCTTTCTGTCCGTATGTATTAAATATTCTCACATAGCATGAAACACGGGAATGCAGAAATAAAGGAGATATATTACATTATACCTAAAAGCCCCGGGAGCAGTCACATTGACGGCCACACAGAAAACAATTGTATTTTCATTATACAAAACGGTATTCTACTTTATTATTTTTATTTACCAGTCCGCAATGTGTTTAGCTGTAATCAGATTAGTCTCTACTCTGCATGAGTGAATGACTGACAGTCTATTGTTTTCAATCAGCCTTTTGAAAGGCTGGCACCTGCTTGCCAGCTGCGCTGCTTTGGTCAGTCAGTTAGCATCGGGACTAGTGAAAATAAATACCAGAGACCGTGGAGTTTTACAACGCAATAAAATATGGAGTTGATGTTTTGGATCAGATGGCACAGAAGTATTGCGTGAAAGCTGGCTCCCGACGGTGGTCTGTTCAGGTGTTTTACAATGTATTGGACTCCTGGGTACTTTACAAAGAATGCACGGAGAAGAATTTACCAAGGAGAGAATATATTTTACAGTTAGCACAGGAACTTCACAAGAAGCATTTGGAACAGAGGGAGACTGCCAAGCATGTACCCACAGCTGAAGCTGGCAACCCCGCTGAGACCCACAAGAGACGCCATGCCAGGTTGGCAAGTGCAATAAAAATAAAACTTCGAACAGCTGTACCCTGAGCAGAAAGGTGGCTTGGAGAAGCGCATTATCTGTGTTGATTGTGAACCGCCTTGGACTCATGGTAAAGGAATAACCTTTATTTATCTATGTTGTTCAGTTGCTTTTGCGCATATGATAATAAACCGATTGCTGTTGAAAAGTTAAAAATGTATTGCTATCCTTTCAGTTTTATAAATATGTATGTTGTAAAACGATGTCTGTTCAGATGTTTATTTACTTACATTTTCTTGTTTTGATTTGTAAAATAAATGTGTTTATATCTCTATATCTATCTATCTATCTATCTGTCTATCTATCTATCTGTCTATCTATCGTGCCTTGCATAAGTATTCACCCCCCTTGGACTTTTCCACATTTTGTAGTGTTACAACCTGGAATTAAAATGGATTTAATTAGGATTTTTTGTCACTGATCTACACAAAATAGTCCATAATGTCGAAGTCGGGAAAAAATCTACATATTTTTCAAAATTATTTACAAATAAAAAACTGAAAAGTCTTGATTGCATAAGTATTCACCCCCTTTGCTGTGACACCCCTAAATAAGCTCTGGTGCAACCAATTGCCTTCAGAAGTCACATAATTAGTTGAATGGAGTCCACCTGTGTGCAATTAAAGTGTCACATGATCTCAGATTAAATACACCTGTTTCTGGAAGGCCCCAGAGTTTGTTAGAGAGCATATCTAAACAAACAGCATCATGAAGACCAAGGAGCTATCAAAACAAGTCCGGGATAAAGTTCTGGAGAAGCACCAATCAGGGTTGGGTTATAAAAAATATCCCAAACTTTGAACATCCCCCGGAGCACCGTTAAATCCATTATTAAAAAATGGAAAGAATATGGCACAACCGCGACTCTGCCTAGAGAGGGCCGTCCACCAAAACTCAGTGACCAGGTAAGGAGGGCATTAGTCAGAGAAGCAACCAAGAGGCCAATGGTAACTCTGAAGGAGCTGGAGAGATCCACAGCTGAGATGGGAGAAACCGTCCATGGGACAACTATAACCCGGACGCTCCACAAAGCTGGGCTTTATGGAAGAGTGGCGAGAAGAAAGCCATTGCTATAAAAAACCCATATCAAATCCTGTTTGGATTTTGCCAAAAGGCATGTGGGAGACGGTTCTCTGGTCTGATGAGACCAAAATTGAACTTTTTGGCCTTAGTGCAAAACGCTATGTGTGGCGCAAAGCCAACACTGCTCATCACCCTGAGAACACCATCCCCACGGTGAAGCATGGTGGTGGCAGCATCATGTTATGGGGATGCTTTTCATCGGCAGGGACTGGGAAACTGGTCAGGATTGAGGGCAAGATGGATGGAGCCAAATACAGGGAAATTCTAGAGGAAAACCTGTTTCAGTCTGCAAGAGACCTGGGACTGGGGCGGAGGTTCACCTTCCAGCAGGACAATGACCCTAAACACACAGCCAAAGCTACACTGGATTGGTTTAAAAACAAGAACCTGAATGTCTTAGAATGGCCCAGTCAAAGCCCAGACCTCAATCCGATTGAGAATCTGTGGCAAGACTTGAAAATTGCTGTTCACCAACAGTCCCCATCCAACTTGACAGAGCTTGAGCAATTTTGCCAAGAAGAATGGGCAAAAATTGCAGGATCCAGATGTGCAAAGCTGGTAGAGACTTACCCAAAAAGACTCACAGCTGTAATTGCTGCCAAAGGTGCTTCTACCAAGTATTCTCAGGGGGGTGAATACTTATGCAACCAACAAATGTCTTTTTTTTTTTTAATCAGTTTAATTAACTTTTGTGTCACAATAAAAATATTTTGCACCTTCCAAGTGTTAAGTATGTTCTGTTTTTCTGATAAGTAAATCAAATGGTAAAAATCCCAATTAAATCCATTTTAATTCCAGGTTGTAACACTACAAAATGTGGAGAAGTCCAAGGGGGGGTGAATACTTATGCAAGGCACTGTATCTATCTATCTATCTGTCTATCTATCTGTCTATCTGTATATTGTAAACCAATGGTAGTGTGGTGCTGTTATATCCGGGCGTTTTCGTCTCCACAGACAGAAATGGACACGCTGCGTAATCAGGTGAATAATTTTATTTACAATATTTACACAGGATTTAACTCAAATCAAAATGTACTAAGCCCTGTACGGGCCACTAACTCACTTCTTCTCCTCTCTCTATGCTAAGGTAAGTAGAGTAAGCACTCCCTCTGGTGGAGTAAGCCGGGAACACAGGTAAGTACAGTCCGAGCTCCCTCTGCTGTAGTGAGCTGGAAACACAGGTAAGTAGGGTAAGTGCTTCCTCTGGTGGAGTAAGCCGGGAACACAGTTAAGTAGAGTACGGGCTCCCTCTGGTGGAGTGAGCCGGGAACACAGGTAAGTAGAGTATGGGCTCCCTCTGGTGGAGTGAGCTGGAAACACAAGTAAGGGAAGTATGGGCTCCCTCTGGTGGAGTGAGCTTGAAACACAGGTAAGTAGAGTATGGGCTCCCTCTGGTGGAGTGAGCTGGAAACACAAGTAAGGGAAGTATGGGCTCCCTCTGGTGGAGTGAGCTGGAAACACAGGTAAAACTGGTATTTATGGGCTCCCTCTGGTGGGCAGCTGGAAACACAGGTAAGTGCATAGTGGGCTCCCTCTGGTGGAGCAGTTCTGCTGGAAACACAGGTAAGTACAGTATGGGCTCCCTCTGGTGGAGCGAGCTGGAAACACAGGTAAGTAGAGTATGGGCTCCCTCTGGTGGAGCGAGCTGGAAACACAGGTAAGTAGAGTATGGGCTCCCTCTGGTGGAGCGAGCTGGAAACACAGGTAAGTACAGTATGGGCTCCCTCTGGTGGAGCGAGCTGGAAACACAGGTAAGTAGAGTATGGGCTCCCTCGGTTGTAGTCCAGGAACACAGGCAAGCTGAGTACAGGCCCCTCTGTGGGAGTGATCCAGGAAAACAGGTAAGCAGAGTACAGGGTTCCCTCTGTATTAATCGCCTAGAACACAGACAGGCAGACAACAGCACTCTTTGTGGATTGAGACAGGAGCACCAACGTATGGGAACAACGGAATGTAGAGAGACTACCACCACTGGTCACTGAGTTTTGGTGGACGGCCTTCTCTAGGCAGAGTCGCGGTTGTGCCATATTCTTTCCATTTTTTAATAATGGATTTAATGGTGCTCCGGAGGATGTTCAAAGTTTGGGATATTTTTTTAAAACCCAACCCTGATTGGTGCTTCTCCAGAACTTTATCCCGGACTTGTTTTGATAGCTCCTTGGTCTTCATGATGCTGTTTGTTTAGATATGCTCTCTAACAAACTCTGGGGCCTTCCAGAAACAGGTGTATTTAATCTGAGATCATGTGACACTTTAATTGCACACAGGTGGACTCCATTCAACTAATTATGTGACTTCTGAAGGCAATTGGTTGCACCAGAGCTTATTTAGGGGTGTCACAGCAAAAAGGGGTGAATACTTATGCAATCAAGACTTTTCAGTTTTTATTTGTAAATAATTTTGAAAAATATGTAGATTTTTTCCGACTTCGACATTATGGACTATTTTGTGTAGATCAGTGACAAAAATCCTAATTAAATCCATTTTAATTCCAGGTTGTAACACTACAAAATGTGGAAAAGTCCAAGGGGGCTGAATACTTATACAAAATGTTGTATATATATATATATATATATATATATATATATATATATAGTACTAATGCAAAAGTTTTAAGCAAAAAAATTAAAAAAATGCTGTAAAGTAAGAATGCTTTCAAAAATAGACATGTTAATAGTTTATATTTATCAATTAACAAAATGCAAAGTGAGTGAACAGAAGAAAAATCTACATCAAATTAATATTTGGTGTGACCACCCTTTGCCTTCAAAACAGCATCAATTCTTCTAGGTACACTTGCACACAGTTTTTGAAGGAACTCGGCAGGTAGGTTGGCCCAAACATCTTGGTGAACTAACCACAGTTCTACTGTGGATTTAGGCAGCCTCAGTTGCTTCTCTCTCTTCATGTAATCCCAGACAGACTCTATGATGTTGAGATCAGGGCTCTGTGGGGGCCATACCATCACTTCCAGGACTCCTTGTTCTTCTTTACGCTGAAGATAGTTCTTAATGACTTTCACTGTATGTTTGGGTTTGTCATGCTGCAGAATAAATTTGGGGCCAATCAGATGCCTCCCTGATGGTATTGCATGATGGATAAGTATCTGCCTGTACTTCTCAGCATTGAGGAGACCATTAATTCTGACCAAATCCCCAACTCCATTTGCAGAAATGCAGCCCCAAACTTGCAAGGAACCTCCACCATGCTTCACTGTTGCCTGCAGACACTCATTCGTGTACCGCTCTCCAGCCCTTCGGCGAACAAACTGCCTTCTGCTACAGCCAAATATTTCAAATTTTGACTCATCAGTCCAGAGCACCTGCTGCCATTTTTCTGCACCCCAGTTCCTGTGTTTTAGTGCATAGTTGAGTCGCTTGGCCTTGTTTCCATGTCGGAGGTATGGCTTTTTGGCAGTAAGTCTTCCATGAAGGCCACTTCTGACCAGACTTCTCCGGACAGTAGATGGGTGTACCAGGGTCCCACTGTTTTCTGCCAATTCTGAGCTGATGGCACTGCTGGACATCTTCCGATTATGAAGGGAAGTAAGCATGATGTGTCTTTCATCTGCTGCAGTAAGTTTCCTTGGCCGACCACTGCGTCTACGGTCCTCAACGTTGCCCGTTTCTTTGTGCTTCTTCAAAAGAACTTGGACAGCACATCTGGAAACCCCTGTCTGCCTTGAAATTTCTGCCTGGGAGAGACCTTGCTGATGCAGTATAACTACCTTGTGTCTTGTTGCTGTGCTCAGTCTTGCCATGGTGTATGACTTTTGACAGTAAACTGTGTTCAGCAACCTCACCTTGTTAGCTGAGTTTGGCTGTTCCTCACCCAGTTTTATTCCTCCTACACAGCTGGTTCTGTTTCAGTTAATGATTGTGTTTCAACCTACATATTGAATTGATGATCATTAGCACCTGTTTGGTATAATTGTTTAATCATACACCTGACTATATGCCTACAAAATCCCTGACTTTGTGCAAGTGTACCTAGAAGAACTGATGCTGTTTTGAAGGCAAAGGGTGGTCACACCAAATATGGATTTGATTTAGATTTTTCTTCTGTTCACTCACTTTGCATTTAGTTAATTGATAAATATAATCTATTAACATGTCTATTTTTGAAAGCATTCTTACTTTACAGCATTTTTTCACACCTGCCTAAAACTTTTGCACAGTACTGTATATATAGATATAAAGGTCATAGAAACTCATGTTTGAACCCTATCCAATCTTATGAAAACCCTTCCTTTCTTTCAACATTCGAAACCAAAATTAAGTAAAGCAAATTAGCATGCCTGTATTTCTGAGAGAAACATTACAGATATCTGCACATTTCTGCAGTGATGAATGGTTTTCTGTGGTTATCACTGCATTCTGTACCCTTGTGTGAATTCTGCATTGCTTTGTGACATCACAGAATCGTGGAATCCTGGAGAGACTGGTACATGTTAGCAGATCACTGGCACTGTGTGTTTTACTCTGGGATTATTGAAATGTGTCACTAGTCATGTTTATATTCCTCTTCCAGGAACTCATTCACTGCAGTTTTTTGGAGTGGCGACCACAGAAGGAACTGAGATACCAGCGTATGTAACTGTGGATGTGGTGGATGATGTGCACATCTCATACTATAACAGCACCATAGAAGAACCTGTCCTCCTGCTCGACTCGAATAAGACTAAGGGTCGTGAGTTCTGGGAAAGACGTACTTGGAATATTCTCTATTGTAAAGAAATCTTTAAATGGAGTTTGAGAAATACAGTCCAGCAGTTTAACCATACTGGAGGTGAGTACAGACACACACAGCCCCTTCTATCACTGTTACACAGGGTCTATAGGACTGAGTACAGACACACACAGCCCCTTCTATCACTGTTACACAGGGTCTATAGGACTGAGTACAGACACACACAGCCCCTTCTATCACTGTTACACAGGGACTATAGGACTGAGTACAGACACACACAGCCCCTTCTATCGCTGTTACACAGGGACTATAGGACTGAGTACAGACACACACAGCCCCTTCTATCACTGTTACACAGGGACTATAGGACTGAGTACAGACACACACAGCCCCTTCTATCAATGTTACACAGGGACTATAGGACTGAGTACAGACACACACACTGCCCACAGGGTCTATCACTGTTACCCTTCAGGGGACTATAGGACTGAGTACAGACACACACAGCCCCTTCTATCACTGTTACACAGGGACTATAGGACTGAGTACAGACACACACAGCCCCTTCTATCACTGTTACACAGGGTCTATAGGACTGAGTACAGACACACACAGCCCCTTCTATCACTGTTACACAGGGACTATAGGACTGAGTACAGACACACACAGCCCTTCTATCACTGTTACACAGGGACTATAGGACTGAGTACAGACACACACAGCCCCTTCTATCACTGTTACACACAGGGACTATATTGGACTGAGTAAAGACACACACAGCCCCATAAAATGCATCACTGTTGGTCCAGTGGTTAAAGAAAAATTAACCAGGAGGTCCCAGTTTAAATCCCACCTCAGCCACTGACTCATTGTCACTGGAATTCACTTGTGAGATGTAATTCAAAACAGTTTAGATGCATAGTTCACACACCCTAGTTCTGTAAGTTGCCTTGGATAAAACTATCTTGGCAGGGCTGCTAAATAAACAAATAATAATAATAGTTTAAATCAATATTCAATATGACATAAAAGTGTTGTTTTAAATATCTGGGCTGTGCAGTGTGACAGCTCCATTCTGAATGAAGATAGTCTGGACTTTCACAGTTTTGACAAAATGCATTCTGAATGAAATCAGATGCCTTGTTTGCAGGATTACGGCCCATTCTGAATGAATCCACTCTCTGACCAAATGTGCAGTGATTAAATGCAGCCATCAGCCACTGACTGTGACAGTGTTGACAGCTCCATTCTGAATGAATCAAGTGTTGACTTATTCTTGAATGAATCAGTCTGTGTTTCAGTGTTGACAGTTCCTCCATTCTGAATGAATCCTTGGCTGATGTGTCAGTGTTTTTGGCTCCATTCTGAATGAATCTGACTGTGACAGTGTTCACAGGGTCCATTTTTCTGCCAATGAATCACTCTGGACATCTTCCGTTGCGAGTGTTGACAGCTCCATTCATGAATGAATCAAATAATAATGTGCAGTGATTACGGCTCCATTCTGAAATGAATCAATGGACTGTGCAATTCTGAATGAATCACTGCCTGGACTGTGCTGTTGCGGCATTCTGAATGTCAATTGTTGACTGTGCAGTGTTGACAGCTCCATTCTGAATGAATTGTGTAAGTGTTTTCCATTCTGAATGAATCACTCTGGACTGTTTGTTGACAGCTCCATTCCTCCTGAATCAGCTGGGACTGTGCAGTGATTACGCTCCATTCTGAATGAATCACTGTTTGGACTGTGCAGTTTGATTCCCATGTACCTAGAAGAACTGATGCTGAATGAAGGCAAAGGTGTTGTCACAGCAAATATCTGGATTTAGAATTTCTTCTGTTCACTGTGCAGTGTTGACGGCTCCATTCTGAATGAATCACTCTGGACTGTGCAGTTACTTGACAGCTTTTTCCATTCTGAATGAATCTATCTGGGCTGTGCAGTGTTGACAGCTCCATTCTGAATGAATCACTCTGGACTGTGCAGTGTTGACAGCTCCATTCTGAATGAATCACTCTGGACTGTGCAGTGATTACGGCTCCATTCTGAATGAATCACTCTGGACTGTGCAGTGTTGACGGCTCCATTCTGAATGAATCACTCTGGACTGTGCAGTGTTGACAGCTCCATTCTGAATGAATCACTCTGGACTGTGCAGTGTTGACAGCTCCATTCTGAATGAATCACTCTGGACTGTGCAGTGTTGACAGTTTTCTGAATGAATCACCACTGGACTGTGCAGTGTTGACAGCTCCATTCTGAATGAATCACTCTGGACTGTGCAGTGTTGACAGCTCCATTCTGAATGAATCCTCTGACTGGCAGTGTTGACAGCTCCATTCTGAATGAATCACTAAACTGGAGTTTGACAGCTCCATTCTGAATGAATCATACTGACTGTGCAGTGTTGACAGCTCCATTCTGAATGAATCCTCTGGACTGTTGCAGTTCTGAATGAATCTCTCTGGACTGTGCAGCAGCCATTCTGAATGAATCACTCTGGACTGTGCAGTGATTACAGCTCCATTCTGAATGAATCACTCTGGACTGTGCAGTGTTGACAGCTCCATTCTGAATGAATCACTCTGGACTGTGCAGTGTTGACAGCTCCATTCTGAATGAATCACTCTGGACTGTGCAGTGTTGACAGCTCCATTCTGAATGAATCACTCTGGACTGTGCAGTGTTGACAGCTCCATTCTGAATGAATCACTCTGGACTGTGCAGTGTTGACAGCTCCATTCTGAATGAATCACTCTGGACTGTGCAGTGTTGACAGCCCCATTCTGAATGAATCCATTCTGAATGAATCACTCCCCTTCTGGACTGTTGACAGCTCCATTCTGAATGAATCACTGGACTGTGCAGTGTTGGCGGCTCCATTCTGAATGAATCACTCTGAATCCATTCTGAATGAATCCTCTGGACTGTGCAGTGTTGACAGCTCCATTCTGAATGAATCACTCTGGACTATGCACTGTGACAGCTCCATTCTGAATGAATCACTCTGGACTGTGCAGTGATGACAATCCATTCTGAATGAATCAATTCAGTCTATATGACATAAAATCTGGACTGTGCAGTGTTGACAGCTCCATTCTGAATGAATCACTCTGGACTGAGTGTTGACTCCCATTCTGAATGAATCACTGACTTGCAGTGTTGACAGCTCATTCTGAATGAATCCCTCTGGACTGTGCAGTGTTGACAGCTCCATTCTGAATGAATCACTTGGACTGTGCAGTGTTGACAGCTCCATTCTGAATGAATCACTCTGGACTGTGCAGTGATTACGGCTCCATTCTGAATGAATCACTCTGGACTGTGCAGTGTTGACAGCTCCATTCTGAATTAATCTCTCTGGACTGTGCAGTGTTGACGGCTCCATTCTGAATGAATCACTCTGGACTGTGCAGTGTTGACAGCTCCATTCTGAATGAATCCCTCTGGACTGTGCAGTGTTGACAGCTCCATTCTGAATGAATCACTCTGGACTGTGCAGTGTTGACAGCTCCATTCTGAATGAATCACTCTGGACTGTGCAGTGTTGACAGCTTCATTCTGAATGAATCCCTCTGGACTGTGCAGTGTTGACAGCTCCATTCTGAATGAATCACTGGACTGGGCAGTGTTGACAGCTCCATTCTGAATGAATCACTCTGGACTGTGCAGTGTTGACAGCTCCATTCTGAATGAATCACTCTGGACTGTGCAGTGTTGACAGCTTCACAGGTAGCCAGTGCAGCTGGGCAAGACGGGGTAATGCGATCATGTTTTTTACATCTGGTAAGGATCCTAGCAGCGGCATTTTGAACCAGCTGCAGTCTGTTTATGGTGCGTGATGGAAGACCACCATAGAGAGAGCTGCAGTAGTCAATTCGAGAGGAGATGAATGCATGACAGAGTATTTCTGCATCCGGGATGGAAAGGTAGGGACTGACCTTTGAGATGTTTCGGAGGTGGTAGAAGGAGGATTTGACTACAGATGAGACTTGGGCATCAAAGGAGAGGTTACTATTCAGAAGTACACCAAGGCTTCGTACAGTGGGGGAAGGCAGCAGCAGACAGTTTCCGAGGTTCAAGACAGCAATATTGAGATTCTTGAGTTGAGTTTTCAATCCTACTAGAAGGAGTTCAGATTTGCTAGTGTTCAGCTGAAGAAAATTGGCAGACATCCAGGCCTCGATGTCTTGAATGCAAGCCGAGAGCCGGACCATGGCAGAGGGGCTTCCAGGGTCGAATTTTAAGTAGAGCTGGGTGTCATCTGCATAGGAGTGAAACATGAGGCTGTGTTAGCGGATGAGGTGACCCAAGGGAAGCATGTAGATGTTAAAGAGAAGAGGCCCAAGAACAGAACCTTGAGGGACACTGCATGTCACCGGGTTTGCGTCAGCACTGCTTCCATCATAGAAAACAGACTGCATGCATCCAGATAGGTAAGAGGACAGCCAGGAGAGACAGGTTCCAGAGATCCCAGCATACTTCTGAAGGCGGTCAAGAAGAATGCTATGATCTATGGTTATGGTCCTGCGTTTTACTTGACCTGTTTTTTTCAGTTGTAATTCAACTGCTATTGCCTAGATGTCCCTGCAGCCACTCCAGTTATAGTAATCGAATTCACAACTAAGAAATCAATACATTACACTTTGACTAATTAGAAAAATAAAAGCTAATTATGACGAGTATACATGGTAATTGAATAAATTGATGCGTTAAAAGAAAAATCGAGAGACCTAAACATGGAGTCAAAGACATCGTAATCAAAAAGCATTTCATTGAGCGAACGCACGCAACAATATCCACCTGGTGTTCTGTACACCGATGGGTATAATTTATTTTGCACAACTTCCAATTTATCTTTGGGCCACACTCGAAAGTCAACAATAGACCGACATTTATCATCAGAAAAACACAGAAAACGAAGGCTGAGATTGACAGCTATGAGACGGCGTCCTCCAGTAAAAAACGTAAGGGGAACGAAAATTATGAACGCAGACGAGATGTTATTTTGGATTTGACAGAGGCATTTGTTTGTGCTAATATTCCCCTGGAAAAAAATTGATAATCCCAAACTACGTGCATTTCTGAACAAACATGTAATAAATGCGGGAGCAATTCCTACAGCAGGTCAACTGAGAAGGGAATATCTACCCCAAATTGCTGAGTTGCACAAGATGAAAATTGTACAACTGGTAAAGATGTCTGACAGTGTATCTGTAGTTACTGACGAGTCTACAAATGCAAAAGATCAGTATGTTTTGCACATTTTGTTTGTTCTCCAAGGACTATCGAATACCTTCGAACTGAAAGTAATATAAGCCGATACAGTTAATCTGCACTCTCTGTGAATTACTCATTGGTGGCACAGGGCGTTGTGAAAGCTGTTTAAGATGTTTAAAAGCATTTGAAGTTAATTTTAATAACGTGACTGGATTTGTCTCCGATAATGCCAGTTACATGATCAAGGCATACAATGACATTCTTCAAGGTTTACTGCCCAATTCAGTACATTTGACAAAAGTTGCCACTTGATCCATGCATAACACGATGGGGCGCACATTTCACCAAACACTGTAGTGTTAAAGGACCTCCATAAACTGCTTAAAGATGTGCAAAGTTTAAAATCTCAACTCTCCCTAATTACGACGCATGCCAAGGGACTGATGGATCTGATTCAGTGGTTTGAAAGCCGTGAAGTGAGAGTCCATCAAACATATAATAAAGTTGCAGAATTAATAAATACATACCGAGCAATGGCACAAGAGGTACACAGCACAGACTCCGCAATAAACAAACTATGTGTGAAAACCTTACATGACGTTTCTGAAAAACTGACTAATTACTACAACCCAGATCAATGCAAAAAGAAACCACTTGATTTTTTTTTTTTTCAACCCGCTCATAACTTTCTGATGACAGTAAGGATACTCACTCACGTTCTCCCTCAACCAACACTCATAAACACAGAGCTTTTAAATGGTAATCCATTACATCGTTAAAACAATTGACAAGCCATTCAATTGAATAATTCATTTGAACTGGAGCCATCCCTGACTCCAGTAGTTTCCCCATGGTCCTAGTGCCCCGTGTATTGTCTTGGTACCATAGTAACCATTTATTTTAAACCGTACTTATTTACTTTTTAGTTTCCCTTATTTAACAAAGTTATCATTTACAAAGTGCATTCTTTAACCCCGCTTTAGTTTTGATCCCCAAAACACTTTACACTATGTATTTATTTGTTTACCATCCAGTTTGTTTAAATTGTCCTACATTGAGTTTTTATTGACCAATCCCTTACACTATATATATATATATATATATATATATATATATATATATATATATATATATATATATAGTGTGTGTAGTGCTTGCAAAAAGATAGTAATATAGTAATAATGCGCATCATTTACACTGCAAACCCAAGACTGTACCGACGTCTCTGAAGACTCCAAATAAACCTGTACAGGTTGCTGTCAAAAGCATAGATTTTACTTTAGTATCAATACATAAAAAGCAATAATTATAACAACTTGTGAATTTACGAAATACAATACACTTTTAAAATAATATAATAACTGAATTTTAAACATACCTGAACTCCTTTTTCCCCCATTTGTGTTTTGTGGGTCCCGGCGTTTCATTTCCACCGACGTAACACAGTTGCTGAGGTAAAAGATTCCCGCTTCGAGCAATGAGTGAAGAATGAGTAAGAATGCATTTAATATAATGAGAACTCATACACAAATATATTATCAATCAGTTTAAATAATTACTGCATTCTGGATGCACAGATGTTAATATTTAACAAACAGATTACACTTTTCTTTTAGTGTAATTATTGACGCCATAGGTTAGGTTTGAAACCCGGTATTTGATTGGGGCTCATCTTTGATCCTGATCTCTCATTTGAGACTCATATTAGGGGAGTTACTGAAGTATCTTTTTACTATTTCAGAAATATAGCCAAACTTAGACCAATTATTTCTGTATCTGATGCAGAGAGACTAATGCATGCCTTTGTTTCATCTAGAGTTGTTTATTGTAATGCACTTTTTTTTTGGTGTCCCAAAACGTGTGCTATCCCGCTTGCAGCTTGTTCAGAATACTGCCGCTAGAATTCTGACTAAACCAGGAAAAGTGAAGATATTACCCCCGAATCTTCCAAACCGCACTCTGAGATCACAGGATGCGGGGCTGCTGGTTATTCCTAGGGTCATCAAAAGCAACACGGGAGGAGGCAGGGCTTTTTCTTGTAGAGCTCCTGAATTATGGAAAATTCGTCTGTCAGGGAAGCTGGGACCGTTACAGTTTTCAAGTCAAGACTGAAACACACTTTTATAAAATGGCTTTCTTATCTTAGGCCTGGACCAAATCAAAGCTTTGACAACCCGCTAATCGCACTTAACAAAACTGTATTTAATAGTGTTTTCTTTTTATGAGTAGAAGAAATAAGATACTTACAAAAAAAGAAAACACTATTAAATACAATTTTGTTAAGTGCGATTAGCGGCTGTCAAAGTTTTGATTTGGTCCGGCCTTAGTGGGTTTTAATGTAGCTTTGCTGCGTTTGTATTATGTGTATACTGTTATTTAAATCTGTTATTTAAATGGTCTGATTGTGTCAGTGTGACATGCTATACAAATGTATGGTGGTTTGTTCTTTTTTTCTGCTATGTGCTGTACAGTGCTTTGCGATAGTTTTGTATATAAAGCGCTATATAAATGCAATAAATAAACTGCATGCATACACCTGAGACTGACCACAGTGCAAGAGCATATTCTATAAGGAGTCTGTTAATACATGTCTTCAATAATCAATAATATATTCTATGAGGAGTCTGTTAATAATCACAATGTTCTATAAGGAGTCAATAATCAATAATATATTCTATAAATAATCAATAATATATTCTATAAGGAGTCTGTTAATACATGTCTTCAATAATCAATAATATATTCTAATAATCTATATAAGGAGTCTGTTAATACATGTCTTCAATAATCAATAATATATTCTATAAGGAGTCTGTTAATACATGTCTTCAATAATCAATAATATATTCTATAAGGAGTCTGTTAATACATGTCTTCAATAATCAATAATATATTCTATAAGGAGTCTGTTAATACATGTCTTTAATAATCAATAATATATTCATGCACGCACATGGATTAGGGAGTGGTTAACAGGTAGAAAACAGAAAGTACTGATTAGAGGAGAAACCTCGAAATGGAGTGAGGTAACCAGTGGTGTACCACAGGGATCAGTATTAGGTCCTCTGCTATTCCTAATCTACATTAATGATTTAGACTCTGATATAGTAAGCAAACTCGTTAAATTTGCAGACGACACAAAAATAGGAGGAGTGGCAGACACTGTTGAAGCAGCAAAGGTCATTCAAAATGATCTAGACAGCATTCAAAATTGGGCAGACACATGGCAAATGAAATTTAATAGAGAAAAGTGTAAAGTATTGCATGCGGGCAATAAAAATGTGCATTATAAATATCATATGGGAGATAGTGAAATTGAAGAAGGGAACTATGAAAAAGACCTAGGAGTTTATGTTGACTCAGAAATGTCTTCATCTAGACAATGTG
This sequence comes from Huso huso, assembly GCA_036884735.1. NCBI lineage: Eukaryota > Metazoa > Chordata > Actinopteri > Acipenseriformes > Acipenseridae > Huso > Huso huso. The sequence goes on from CM072701.1 coordinate 3,158,047, forward strand.
GGGAAGCTATAAAAAAGGCTAACAAGATGCTTGGATATATTGTGAGAAGTATATTCTGATTCAAACATTCAAAATCCTAAAAGGTATAGACAATGTCAACCCGGGGGACTTCTTTGACTTGAAAAAAGAAACAAGGACCAGGGGTCACAAATGGAGATTAGATAAAGGGGCATTCAGAACAGAAAATAGGAGGCACTTTTTTACACAGAGAATTGTGAGGGTCTGGAACCAACTCCCCAGTAATGTTGTTGAAGCTGACACCCTGGGATCCTTCAAGAAGCTGCTTGATGAGATTCTGGGATCAATAAGCTACTAACAACCATCTTTAATAATCAATACTGCATGAATGTAATGATCGTGGGTCAGTGTGTGGTCACTCACAAGGTATTCTCATGCCACATGTGGTCCTTGGGGCTGCTTATTGAGTAGCAGGCTCTTCAGTGTTCTCTGGAATACCAGCGCTAACTTCTACATTACAAAATCAGAAAGATTTACTTTGAACAGACACTAATGCCTAGTCTGTCTTTTGTCTTTGTGTTTTTACTCCAGTTCACACTTATCAGTACATGGGTGGCTGTGAGCTGCATGATAACGGGACCAAGCAGGCATATTTGAATCACGCGTATGATGGGAAGGATTTTATTAGTTTTGATGTGGAGACCCTGACCTGGGTCGCTGCTGTGCCGCAGGCTGTCTTCTATAAACACAAGCGGGAAGCTGACACAGCCCTGCAACAGATCATTTTCAAGTATTATCAACAGGAGTGTTTCCAGTTGCTGGAGTGGTACCTCCAGTATGGGATGGAGCCCCTGCAGAGGAAAGGTAAAGTAACAATCTCATGCAGTATTCCTTGTGTTTAACTCATCAGATACTAACTGAGTGTTTATAGTTTAAAGGTAAAGTAACAATCTCATACAGTATTCCTTGTGTTTAACTCATCAGATACTAACTGAGTGTTTATAGTTTAAAGGTAAAGTAACAATCTCATGCAGTATTCCTTGTGTTTAACTCATCAGATACTAACTGAGTGTTTATAGTTTAAAGGTAAAGTAACAATCTCATACAGTAGTCCTTGTGTTTAACTCATCAGATACTAACTGAGTGTTTATAGTTTAAAGGTAAAGTAACAATCTCATACAGTATTCCTTGTGTTTAACTCATCAGATACTAACTGAGTGTTTATAGTTTAAAGGTAAAGTAACAATCTCATGCAGTATTCCTGTATGAGATCCTGTACACATGTATTTTTCTATCGTAAATGTATTTTCGTTTAGGTAAAAGCCTGTGTCGGTCTGTTGCTGGTGCCGCTGCTGGTAACAAGTCATGCTTCTCATTAAGTCAGAAAGGTTTTTATTCTACACATATGTATATGATTTTTGTGTTTACAGTTGGTATGATTTATTTCCTTTAACTTTAAATAATAAAAATATAAGTCCACATATAAAGTCATTGAAGCTTAACTGACCCTCAATATATGTGCAGCTTCCAGCCTGTATTTGCTTGCTGCTCAAACTCGAGATGCAAACACGGCATTAATAAATGAACCTGCAGGTGATCATGCTGAAAACAGACACAGATTACATACCTGGATTTACACGGTATGGGATTTACACACACTTTCAACTTCATGAAGACCCTGCTGCCTGCTTATGTCAGAAGAGATCTCACAAGCAGCTATATAAAGTTTCAACATGGCAGAGATACAGTGATATTCCTAATAGAGTTGATATGACAGAGATACAGTGATATTCCTAATAGAGTTGATATGACAGAGATACAGTGATATTCCTAATAGAGTTGATATGACAGAGATACAGTGATATTTCTAATAGAGTTGATATGACAGAGATACAGTGATATTCCTAATAGAGTTGATATGACAGAGATACAGTGATATTCCTAATAGAGTTGATATGACAGAGATACAGTGATATTCCTAATAGAGTTGATATGGCAGAGATACAGTGATTTTCCTAATAGAGTTGATATGACAGAGATACAGTGATATTCCTAATAGAGTTGATATGACAGAGATACAGTAATATTCCTAATAGAGCTGATATGACAGAGATACAGTCATATTCAGAACAGAGTTGATATGACAGAGATACAGTGATATTCCTAATAGAGTTGATATGGTGACCTACCTGTGCTGTGTGCAGCTTCTGAGAAAAGGTACCTCTAATATCAAACTGAAAAAGCACTTACACACCGACTATTTCTCCTGGATTGCCCTTGCGTTTTGTAACTATAATCTATATTTTAAATTACATTTGTATTTCCCTTTCGAGTGCTGAACACTTCTACCAAAGCTGCGTCTTACACCCGCGACATCAGCACGCCTGTCTCCACCCCCACAGGAGACAAACCTGCGTGCAGGATGGCGCTCACTGCCATTTTCTATTCAGCCTTTTCAGCTACCCAGAGTGACCCAGCATTCGAGAGAATGAAGATATGCTATCTTATTATTATTATTATTATTTGTTTATTTAGCAGACACCTTTATCCAAGGCGACTTACAGAGACTAGGGTGTGTGAACTATGCATCAGCTGCAGAGTCACTTACAATTACGTCTCACCCGAAAGACGGAACACAAGGACCAGAAGCACTCATATAAGCTTGTCTTATTTTATTTCTGCTTGTTTTTTCCCCTTGGGGATAAAAATGGTTTAAATAATTTATTTGTGTTTTTTCCCGTGAGTCTGTTTTCTCGCGGCCTCCTGGCCGGCACAGGGGCGAGCTGGCCTGCTTCTGCACTACGCAGATCAGTGACACAGTATTATTAATATAATTATGCTACCTTAACTCTGGCTGGAGTTTTATAGTCTTGTTTTTTACAACATTATAGTGAATTTAAACTATGTTTAAATATGTATTTGTGGTTGAAACAGCTGTATTTGTGTTTGTCCCTGTTTTTATTCCAGCTGAAGCAGTCGCAGCAGTCTGGGCTCAGACTAGTTTACTAGCTTGTGAACCCGCTCCTGGACGGGCCCTGTGTTGGCTCTCGCGCTGCACAGACTAGCTTGTGAGCCTGCTCCTGGACGGGCCCTGTGTTAGCTCTCACGCTGCACAGACTAGCTTGCGAGCCCGCTCCTGGACGGGCCCTGTGTTAGCTCTCACGCTGCACAGACTAGCTTGCGAGCCCGCTCCTGGACGGGCCCTGTGTTGGCTCTCTGCACACAGACTAGCTTACAGCCCGCTCCTGGACGGGCCCTGTGTTGGCTCTCGCGCTGCACAGACTAGCTTGCGAGCCCGCTCCTGGACGGGCCCTGTGTTGGCTCTCGCGCTGCTCAGACTAGCTTGCGAGCCCGCTCCTGGACGGGCCCTGTGTTAGCTCTCACGCTGCACAGACTAGCTTGCGGGCTGTAACCCAACAGTTAGAGAGCTTTGCTCTGCTGCCCATGCCACAATAGTGGGCAGCTTCGGCACCGCTTTGTGAAGGCTTGTCAGTAGGAGAGAACTGTAAGCAGGTGCTCTCAGGTTCTTGCATTGGATCCCTGTGTTGCTGCCTTGGTCATGCGCAGTTTGCTTAGGCCCTGCCAGTACCAACCGTGTACCATACGGTGCCTCCATGCACGGTACCACACAGTGTACCGTACCGTGCGCCACACCGTGTTGCACCATAGTGTACTGCACAGTGCCCTCGTGCACCATACTGTACCGTGCATACCGTACGGGTATCTTGCACCGTGCACCATAGTGTACCGCAGCGTAGTACACCATACTGTGCATAGTATACCGTATCACATCGTACCGTGTTTCAATACTGTACACCCGTGCGTCTTGCTGCAATGATGCCTGGGTTCCATTCTTGCACGACCTGCAAGAAGCCTGTCCCTTCAGAGGATAAACACGATCAGCGTGTGTGGTGTCTTGGGGCTGAGCATGCTCAGCAGGCATTCCAGGATCACTCGTTTTTGTGAGGCCTGTGCAGTGCTCACCAGGCGTTCGGTGGAGCGCAGGCACAAGCGTTTTGCAGAACCTGCTCCCTCAACCTCCTCTCAGAGGGATATGTCCCCCTCACTGATCGTGTTCCAGTCCAAAAAACAATAGCACAGAGGCAGAAGCCCCTCGCAGTCTTCTGCATCGGCCTCATCCTCTTCTTGACAGGCCCTCAGTTTCCTCTAGAAGGTCCTCGGTGCCCCCTGTCCACCCGGACTTTCTGCACGAGGTCCAATCAACTTGGGGACACCCCACGACGGCCCCGACCGTCCCCAGGGCTGCTGACCTGTTATATTGGGTCCACGACACAGAGGTGTAACTACACGAGCATCCTGGTGGCTTACCAGTCGACGCTTGTGCAGAGCTTGTCAGTGAATCACAGGCCCCCCCAGCAGACACTAGAGGAGCTGCACCTGGTCACTGACCATCTGCTGCAGCTCTCCAAGTACAATGGACAGTCTCTTGGCCGAGGCCTCGCAGCCCTGATAGAAGCTCGACGGCAGCTTTGGCTCTCCCAGGCATGAGTGCGTGACAGGGACAAGGCCTCCCTTTTGGATGCCCCGGTCACACCAGGCCATACGTTCGTTCCAGCTGAGCTCCCAGAAGGCTTGCAAAACCACTAAAGAGCTGGTTCGCTTGCTGCCCAGAAAGGCTCGTCAAGCCAGGAAGCAAACGGCGCCTTGGCATCCTAGGGCTCAGCAGCTCCAGCCTGCCTGCAGGTCGGGGGGCTCCCCACCATAGGGGCGGCCAGACACAGAGGGGGCACCACCGCCAAATACCGCCGACCGCTTTCTGCACTACCAGCAACAACGAAATCACCAGCAGTTCAGCAGTAGCACTAGGGGTTTGCTGCCACAGGTCCAGGGCCCTTATTCAAGGAGCCAACTGGATTACTGGTGATCAAGCACCACGGACATCTGGGTACTCACCTCAGTACAGCTCGGCTACTTGCTCCAGGGCAAACAGGGCCCTCCCCCCTTTTCGGGAGTGGATACAATTTCTGTCTCCAACCCTCAAGACGCCCTGGTGGTGTTCCAAGAGGTGAAGACTCAAAGAAGGGCTTTTCAGGTAATAGACCCCTCCGACCTGGAGTCGGGGTTTTATTCCAGGTACTTTCTGGTGCTGAAAAGGGACGGCAGCCTACGGCCCATATTCAACCTCATACAGCTCTATCTGTTCTTGAGGTTCAAGATACTGACAATGAAACAGCTCTTGCTTTCTGTCAGACCGGGTGACTGGTTCACTATGGTGGACCTGAAAGACGCCTACTTCCATGTCCTGATAAGACCCGGCCACAGGAAGTATCTGCGGTTCTCTTTTCAAGTTAGGCTTGTCAGAGAGAGTCCTGTCGACTCTCCGGAATGCGAGAGCTGCTTCAACGCGCTCTCAGTATGGATACAAGTGGGGCGTGTTCCAAACCTGGTTTTTGGCACATCAGGTTGATCCCACGACCCCATGCCAGTCATTCTGCAGTTTTTGCAGGACCTCTTTGATGAGGGTAAGTCCCCCTCGACTCTGAAGGTTTACTTGTTAAAATTGCCCCAGGGGCTCGTTTTCTGGCCAGTTTCAGAAAGGGGCGTGGAGGCTTCGACCTCCTTTTGAAGGACAAAGTTCCTCAGTGGAGGTTAAATGTGGTGCTGCGTGCACTCACAAAACCACCCTTTGAACCTCTGCATTCTGCAGAACTCAAATACCTGTCTCTGAAGGCAGCGTTTTTACTTGATATCACCTCCGCTAGATGCGTGAGTGAGATGCAAGCTTTTTCAGTGGCAAAAGCTTGTTTGTTTTTTATGGTCTAGGACTCAGGTCATGCGCCACACGAATCCGGCCTTTGTGCCCAAATGCCTATCAACCTTCCATGTCAATCAGGCGGTGGAATTGGAGGCCTTTCATCCTCCACCATTCCAGTCAGATGAGGAGCGTCGGCTGCATACGCTTTGTCTGGTTAGGGCATTCGCGTATTACGTTGACAGGGTGCATTGGTCTCTGACATGTGCGATGCAGCGGTGTGGGCCACGCCCCACACTTTCACAAGGTTTTACAGGCTTAATGTCCTGGATCCTTGGAACCCTGCCTTTGGAACCAGAGTGCTGACAGCGGCGTCTCAGCCGGACTCAGAAGCACATGCATGAGGTATTCCTGTATTCTGTGGACGTTACCGTGCCTTATGACTGTGGCAGACCATGGGTCTCGCCAGATTGGCTGTTCTGCAAGTCATGTCCTTGCGACAGCTTGGGTATACTTACCCGTTGTGTAATGGAATACATTTCGTACTTGAAAGGGAACGTTAGGTTATCATCATAACCCTGGTTCCCTGAAATAGAAATGTACCCATTACAATCCTTTGGTTGCTGCGTAAATTCTATGCAGTAGGCTGAAGAATATCTATGGCACTGAGCGCCGTCCTACAAGCAGGTTTGTCTCTTGTGGGGGTGGAGACAGGCATGCTGATGTCGTGGGTGTAAGACGCAGCTTTGATAGAAGTGTTCAGTTGAATCGGGTGTAATAGGTTAACCCATTGTGTGTAATGGATACATTTCTATTTGAGGGAACCAGGGTTATGATAATAACCTAACTGTGACAAGGAAATGACCGAGGTTGAGGCTCAACCTGGACCTGGACCCTCCAGCAGGAGCAGCGATGGTGGCACCTCTAGTGGCGGAGGCAGGAACGGCGTCCCGACTCCCTCTGGTGGCGGAGGCGGGAACGGCGGCCCGACTCCCTCTGGTGGCGGAGGCGGGAACGGCGGCTCGTCTCCCTCTGCTGGCGGAGGCGGGAACGGCGGCTCGTCTCCCTCTGGTGGCGGAGGCGGGAACGGCGGCCCGACTCCCTCTGGTGGCGGAGGCGGGAACGGCGGCCCGACTCCCTCTGGTGGCGGAGGCGGGAACGGCGCCCGGCTCCCTCTGCTGGCGGAGGCGGAACGGGCGCTCGTCTCCCTCTGCTGGCGGAGGCGGGAACGGCGGCTCGTCTCCCTCTGCTGGCGGAGGCGGGAACAACGGCCCGTCTCCCTCTGGTGGCGGAGGCGGGAACAGCAGCTCGTCTCCCTCTGGTGGCGGAGGCGGGAACGGCGGTCCGACTCCCTCTGCTGGCGGAGGAGGGAACAACAGCCCGTCTCCCTCTGGTGGCGGAGGCGGGAACAGCAGCTCGTCTCCCTCTGCTGGCGGACCCTCTGGGACAACAGGTGGAGACGGTGGACCCTCAGGAACAACAGGTGGAGACGGTGGACCCTCAGGAATAGCAGGCAGAGACGGCGGCCACTCCGGCAACGGCAGTTCCAGCTCCTCCAGTGGCAATGGCTCCAGCCACTCCGGCATCGGTGGTGGTGGCTGTGGACATTCTTGCGGCCTCTGAGGTTTGGTTGGCACCTCCTGCCGTCGCAGTCTTGTGCGCCTCCACTGAGCTCCTCTCAGCAGCATGTGCAAGTTTAAAGTTCAAAATAAAGTTTTTAATTAACAAAAATACAAAATAAATCGGCACAAGGGCCAGACAAAAAGGTTTTAAACACAAAATAATAAACACAAAACAAAACTTACAAATAAGGCTTCCAGGCTGGGCGTTGCCTTCACTGGTTTGCAAAAAAACTAACAACACAGCACACACAAAAACACTCTACTCCTTCTAGAACTCTCTCTCCCCAACTGGGAGGCTGAGGCCTCCTTTTATGCCAGGTGGCTGAGTAATAATTGAATAATTAATTGGTGGATTGCTCCCACCTGAAGCAATCAACCTGGGCATGGAGGAGAATTTAACTCCTTCCCTGCCAGTATTTCTAAGGGCAGAGCCCTGCTCTGCCACACTAACGTTTTTATTGTCCGTTGTTCAAATGCAGTTGTATTCTGGGTTAACCAGTTTGTAAACACTGCCTGGTGTTTGTATTACTATGACAAGTCTTTATTCAGTGAGCTTTATTTGGAAATGTCTGTGTAGAACCCATTCATTCAGTTTCCTCACATCTCTTCCTACACAATGTATTCTTTATATTTGTGCTGTTCAGCTTTGGGAAGTTTGGTAAAGTAGTCTAGTAACCCTGATGTTATGTGATGAATGTGGCCTGTATGTTGCCCATCTGTATAAAAAAAAAACTGTGAAGATTTGATTTCATGTTCAAAATTCTGCTTTCACCTGCACTGCTGCATGTTAATAATCCATTGAGCTGGTAACCAGCTGTGGCAAAGTGGTGAGTGAATACAGGTGCGTGCAGCGCAGAGCGGATACAAAACAGACAGACAATGATTTCCAGGTGCAAGGGTGTTTATTGATTTAATTGACAATGTCCAGAGCCTTATGGTGAACACCTGTAAATAATAATGATGGAGTGATACAGCAGCGTGTATCACTCGGTATTTGTAAATCCCCGGGTTTGACCCGCAACCAGAAGTCCAGTTTTACACACCAACACTAAACACGAAACACAAACACAGTTCTTAGTGATAGTGAATAAGTGCAAGTGGTGTATTACAGTTCTCCGTGAAATGCAGGGGTGAAAGTGATGTCCGGGTTTATGCTGGCTTTCGCTACAGCTCGGATCGTGTTACTGGTAGTCTATTAAAAACAGACGACAGTTAACAAACACTAACAAACACAAGACAAAACTCACGGTTCACAATACTGCAACACAGACTCCTTGTAGGTTTAAAACACTAACCATTTACAAAGGAACAGACCACATCCGCTATGACCCCTATATATACCCTGACATTAATGACCCCTAGGTTAACGAGGTGCATCCGCTCCTCCAACCAATCGGATGCCACGCCGTTTCCGTCCGAGTCATTGAGTTTGGGTACAGTGTGTGTGTCCGCCCTTCCTAAATGACCGACTTCCACCTCCCCTAAGGAATAAATTGTCGTGCCATTTAGTTAAGGGTACTCTGTTCCTTTTATACAGTGCCCTCACAGATCGGGAGGGAGATCAAACACCAAGAATCATTCCATCTCTGTCACACCAGCGTGTTGCTCACATGTATCGAGCTTTTGTATTGCATTGTATATAGATAATTTCAGGTAGTATTAAAGTTACTCAATTAGATCATAATGAGGTACTACTGTATGCATTCAGAAAAGCTCCGAAATAATCATTTTTAATCCGAAAAAATGAAATCGTGATGAACGGAATCACATATATCAATCACACAATGCTATGCTAAGAGCACTGATAATTATTATAATGCACAGGCTGTGCTGTGGAGTAGTGGTTAGGGCTCTGGACTCTTGACCGGAGGGTTGTGGGTTCAATCCCCAGTGGTGGACACTGCTGTTGTACCCTTGAGCAAGGTACTTTACCTAGATTGCTCCAGTAAAAACCCAACTGTATAAATGGGTAATTGTATGTAAAAATAATGTGATATCTGTATAATGTGAAATAATGTATAATGTGATATGTTGTAACAATTGTAAGTCGCCCTGGATAAGGGCGTCTGCTAAGAAATAAATAATAATAATAATAATAATAATAATAATATTCAATTACTATAAACACAAAGGTACCTGTAAAAACACAATGTCTGTTTGTTCTGCTGTTAACTAAGACACTGCTGAGCTGATCTGTTTTGATGAGATCAGTTCCAGTTGAAACTGACCAGCATGCCAGGGCTAGAGCTACACTCAGGTCAGCCATACATTAGCTCCATTTACATATACCCTCTCAGTCAATCAGAGTGCAGGATGTTTCTGCAGTGTGATTGAATACTGCATGAAACAATCCTGGGGTGTAACTGTAACAGTACTGATGTTCTCCTTCACCAGTCCGCCCTGCAGTGATGCTGATACAGAGGAAAGCGCAGGAATCTGCAGGAACGGACGTCATTTGCCACGTGACGGGGTTCTACCCCCGAGAGGATGAGGTGAACTGGATCAGAGACGGTGAGGCTCTGCTGGAGGAGGGGGTGTGGAGTGGAGAGGTGCTACCCAACGGGGACACAACCTACCAGCTGAGAAAGACCCTGACAGTGAGTCCTGACGACCAGAAGAAACACAGCTACTCCTGCCAGGTGGACCACACCAGTCTGGATGAGAAGATGGATGTGAAATGGGGTAAGAGAGCGAGAGACCCTGGTACTGAAATAGACTGTGTGAGCAGGGAGGGAAGAGAGGGAGGCTGTACCTGAGACCCTGGTACTGAAATAGACTGTGTGAGCAGGGAGGGAGGGAGGGAGGCTGTACCTGAGACCCTGGTACTGAAATAGACTGTGTGAGCAGGGAGAGAGGGAGGCTGTACCTGACCCTGGTACTGAAATAGACTGTGTGAGCAGGGAGGGAGGGAGGCTGTACCTGAGACCCTGGTTCTGAAATAGACTGTGTGAGCAGGGAGGGAGGCTGTACCTGAGACCCTGGTACTGAAATAGACTGTGTGAGCAGGGAGGGAGGCTGTACCTGAGACCCTGGTACTGAAATAGACTGTGTGAGCAGGAAGGGAGGCTGTACCTGAGACCCTGTTACTGAAATAGACTGTGTGAGCAGGGAGGGAGGGAGGGAGGTTGTACCTGAGACCCTGGTACTGAAATAGACTGTGTGAGCAGGGAGGGAGGCTGTACCTGAGACCCTGGTACTGAAATAGACTGTGTGAGCAGGGAGGGAGGGGGGGAGGCTGTACCTGAGACCCTGGTACTGAAATAGACTGTGTGAGCAGGGAGGGAGGCTGTACCTGAGACCCTGGTACTGAAATAGACTGTGTGAGTAGGGAGGGAGGGAGGGAGGCTGTACCTGAGACCCTGGTACTGAAATAGACTGTGTGAGCAGGGAGGGAGGCTGTACCTGAGACCCTGGTACTGAAATAGACTGTGTGAGCAGCGAGGGAGGGAGGGAAGCTGTACCTGAAGTATACAATGAGAAATCACAAACACTACAGCCACTCTCTTCAATTCAAAAGCTTTTTATTGCAACAGGGATTTCCCAGCTGAAGTTCCCTCCTGATAGCACTTCACAAAGGGGTCTGCTTTAAGAACAGTTGGTGCTAGATTAGTTTATCTCATGGATGCACCCTTATGAAAGTTGACTGGTATACCTGGTATTAGCTAAGTGTAGCAGAGCACTGTGCTGTTGATTTTAACATATTAATAAATGTGCATCCGTGAGTATAAAATTACTGTGATTCCGAACTGCATTGTAGATTTCAACAAAGATATTTTATTCAATACAGTACAGAATCAGGGTACAGCATCTTAACCTGTTATTAGCACAAGCCTGTTTAACCCTCTCCTATAGAAAGATGTTCTCTCGTTCGCTCTGTACCTGCATGTGGGATTCAGGAGCCTGTTTAACCCTCTCCTGCAGAAAGATGTTCTCTCATTCGCTCTGTACCTGCATGTGGGATTCAGGAGCCTGTTTAACCCTCTCCTATAGAAAGATGTTCTCTCGTTAAACTCTGTACCTGCATGTGGGATTCAGGAGCCTGTTTAACCCTCTCCTATAGAAAGATGTTCTCTCGTTCGCTCTGTACCTGCATGTGAGATTCAGGAGCCTGTTTAACCCTCTCCTATAGAAAGATGTTCTCTCGTTCGCTCTGTACCTGCATGTGGGATTCAGGAGCCTGTTTAACCCTCTCCTATAGAAAGATGTTCTCTCGTTCGCTCTGTACCTGCATGTGGGATTCAGGAGCCTGTTTAACCCTCTCCTATAGAAAGATGTTCTCTCGTTAGCTCTGTACCTGCATGTGGGATTCAGGAGCCTGTTTAACCCTCTCCTATAGAAAGATGTTCTCTCGTTCGCTCTGTACCTGCATGTGGGATTCAGGAGCCTGTTTAACCCTCTCCTATAGAAAGATGTTCTCTCGTTCGCTCTGTACCTGCATGTGGGATTCAGGAGTCTGTTTAACCCTCTCCTATAGAAAGATGTTCTCTCGTTCGCTCTGTACCTGCATGTGGGATTCAGGAGCCTGTTTAACCCTCTCCTATAGAAAGATGTTCTCTCGTTAAACTCTGTACCTGCATGTGGGATTCAGGAGCCTGTTTAACCCTCTCCTATAGAAAGATGTTCTCTCGTTCGCTCTGTACCTGCATGTGGGATTCAGGAGCCTGTTTAACCCTCTCCTATAGAAAGATGTTCTCTCATTCGCTCTGTACCTGCATGTGGGATTCAGGAGCCTGTTTAACCCTCTCCTATAGAAAGATGTTCTCTCGTTCGCTCTGTACCTGCATGTGGGATTCAGGAGTCTGTTTAACCCTCTCCTATAGAAAGATGTTCTCTCGTTCGCTCTGTACCTGCATGTGGGATTCAGGAGCCTGTTTAACCCTCTCCTGTAGAAAGATGTTCTCTCGTTCGCTCTGTACCTGCATGTGGGATTCAGGAGCCTGTTTAACCCTCTCCTGCAGAAAGATGTTCTCTCGTTCGCTCTGTACCTGCATGTGGGATTCAGGAGCTTTCTGCTGCATTCAGGTTTTCTCCGTTTCTTTTCAGTCGACAGAGTATCTCAAACTCTTTGCCTTGCGTTTTGAATTTTTCACTTTGTTATTTTTGTGTTTTAGTTTTGGTAAACATTCAGCTTTTTTGATAAGTGCACATTTTCTTTTAAGAGATCACTGTGAGGATGTTCAAGAGATAGCTCATTGTGAGGATGTTCAAGAGATAGCTCATTGTGAGGATGTTCAAGAGAGAGCTCACTGTGAGGATGTTCAAGAGAGAGCTCACTGTGTGAGGATGTTCAAGAGAGCTCACTGTGTGAGGATGTTCAAGAGAGAGCTCACTGTGTGAGGATGTTCAAGAGAGAGCTCACTGTGTGAGGATGTTCAAGAGATAGCTCATTGTGAGGATGTTCAAGAGATAGCTCATTGTGCGGATGTTCAAGAGATAGCTCACTGTGTGAGGATGTTCAAGAGATAGCTCACTGTGAGGATGTTCAAGAGAGAGCTCACTGTGAGGATGTTCAAGAGATAGCTCACTGTGAGGATGTTCAAGAGAGCTCACTGTGTGAGGATGTTCAAGAGATAGCTCACTGTGTGAGGATGTTCAAGAGATAGCTCACTGTGAGGATGTTCAAGAGAGAGCTCACTGTGTGAGGATGTTCAAGAGAGAGCTCACTGTGTGAGGATGTTCAAGAGATAGCTCACTGTGAGAAAGTTCAGGCATTTATTTTATTTGCTGTTCAGCAGCTGCTCAATTCAGAATATCTTGTTTCTTGCCGTGTTGTTTTTGTTTTGTATTTTACACTTTGAAATGAAAAATAACATGACCCTGTGCTGGATTGAAGTCAGATTCACATTATAGGGATTGCAGATGGGAGCACACCATTCATTTCAATAGGTATTGTAGAGGGGAGCACACCATTCATTTCAATAGGGATTGTAGAGGGGAGCATACCATTCATTTCAATAGGGATTGTAGAGGGGAGCACACCATTCATTTCAATAGGGATTGTAGAGGGGAGCACACCATTCATTTCAATAGGGATTGTAGAGGGGAGCACACCATTCATTTCAATAGGGATTTGGTCGGGACCCGTAAATCATGCTGAATTACCCAGAATGCCGGTTTGTAGAGGGGCCGGATTAGACTGGTTTTACTGGAAATGCTAAATGACTGTGGTAAACTTTCACAGCACTGGTATTACTGTGCTTTAAATAGAGCCTGATTCCTGCTGAAGGATGTGGGACATTATCTTCACTATAAGAACATAAGAAAGTTTACAAACGAGAGGAGGCCATTCAGCCCATCTTGCTCGTTTGGTTGTTAGTAGCTTATTGATCCCAGAATCTCATCAAGCAGCTACTTGAAGGATCCCAGGGTGTCAGCTTCAACAACATTATTGGGGAGTTGGTTCCAGACCCTCACAATTCTCTGTGTTCCAGACCCTCACAATTTTCTGTTCTGAATGCCCCTTTATCTAATCTCCATTTGTGACCCCAGGTCCTTGTTTCTTTTTTCAGGTCAAAAAAGTCCCTTGGGTCGACATTGTCTATACCTTTTAGGATTTTGAATGCTTGAATCAGATCGCCGCATAGTCTTCTTTGTTCAAGACTGAATAGATTCAATTCTTTTAGCCTGTCTGCATGCGACATGCCTTTTAAACCTGGGATAATTCTGGTTGCTCTTCTTTGCACTCTTTCTAGAGCAGCAATATCCTTTTTGTAATGAGGTGACCAGAACTGAACACAATATTCTAGATGAGGTCTTATTAATGCATTGTAAAGTTTTAACATTACTTCCCTTGATTTAAATTCAACACTTTTCACAATATATCCGAGCATCTTGTTGGCCTTTTTTTATAGCTGCCCCACATTGTCTAGATGAAGACATTTCTGCGTCAACATAAACTCCAAAGTCTTTTTCATAGATTCCTTCTTCAATTTCAGTATCTCCCTGTGGCAGGATAGCCGCAGAGGGAAGACTCAGAGCCAGAAAATGCAGTGAAACAAAAAATACTTTAATTGACAAAAAACACAAAATAAAAAGACACGAGGGCCAAACAAAAGGTATAAACACAAAACAAAGGTTTCCAACAAAACACGGAACAAAATTAATCAAATTAAACAAGCATGCATACACTCACTCACTCACTCACTCACTCACTCACTCACTCACTCACTCACTCACTCACTCACTCACTCACTCACTCACTCACTTTGCGTCTCTCCAAAACCAAACCACTCCACTAGACAAAGGGTTTCAGCTGCCTTTTATGGTCTGTGGCTGGAGCCCAATTAACTAATAATTAACAATTAACCACTTAAGGCTCCAGCCACATTCTCACATGTATTTTGCAGGGAGGAATTTAACCCCCTCCCTGCCAATCCAAAACAAACAAGAATGAAAACATAATGAAAACAACAGTAAAAATAATAATAATAACACAAATTATAGGGGTGAGCTGGCACCCCAACACACTCCCATATGATATTTATTATCTTCACTGATTGCTTTTGCTAAACAGTCTCCTGTGTGTTTGCAGTTCCAGAGGCTGCTCTCAACATGGGGTTTGTTGCTGCTGGTGTGCTGGCTGCTCTGGGTCTGATCATCGCAGTGATCATAGGAGCTCTCATCTGGAAGAAAAGAGCATCAGGTGAGAGAGAGGGAGGCGGGGTTAAGAGCTGCTTTATTAATGCTGCATTTCTAATTCCTTTATGAATTGTGTTCTGTATGTACAGAATAGACATGATGGAGACATGAAATATACACATTTATGAGATTAACATGAACAAACTCCCATTTCTAGTTGATCCCAGTCTTTTAATGCCCTGGTCTCTCCTGCAGTAAATGTGTAAAAGGTGCCTGTACTAGTCTTTGCACTGGGCTGCTGATTCCTCCATGTAGGAATCTGAAGAGATGTCTTCCACAGTCGTCTCTGGACTCAGCTTTCAGCTGGCCTTAAAGTTTAGGTTCTGAATAAACTGCTGCCAGCACTGGGGCAGTGAGGATGGATAGAGCCCTAACTCTTGAAACAGCTACCCAAGGATCTGAGCCACTGATGGCACTCCAGATTTGCAGAGTACTGGAAACGTTACCCAGCATGAGTTTAACACACACGCTATGCTCTTGGAAAACAACATGATGATAATGTGTGCTTATAAGCTCAACAGGACTCTTCCAGGTGCCGATAAGGACATGAATCTAGTATTTTAGAAATGCTTTACAACAAGAACCCACACATCAGTGACACAGAGGCTGAATGCAGAATATAGCTAGACCTACTGTACATTCTCTCAGTCTTTATCTCATTGCAGTCGGTGGAACTCAAGGAAACCGGGATATTTTGGGAGGCCCTGGACAGGGACACTGACCCACAATTTCAGGGCAGTCCTGTCCAAAGCTGGACGGGTCATCCTGGTCACTAAAGGAGAAATGACTCGAGCCCCCAGTCATGACTTTACTTGGGCTGCTAGTTTTGTTCTTTTAATGCATGAAAAATAAAAATTGCACATGAAGGAGAGTAACTGGCAGAATCTTCAGAAAAATATCTGCTGTGGTTTTAGTGCACGAGGTCAGAGTTTCTGGGTGATTTTAGTTGTGCTTTTAGCAATGAATCTCAACAGGGTCCTATAGTTGTATAAAGCAGGGCTGGGTGCAGGGAAAGTGAATCCAGCCCTGGCATGTGTGCTCTAATAACATGAGTGCAATCACAACCTTCTCCAGTGTCTGGAATAATGACAATACATTTCTCAATGATATGAAGCTGCTGATAGATTCACCTGTAAATACAGTAACCCTGAGTTTTGTAATTCACTCCTAGGTGCCAGGAGCCCTGACTACACACCAGCGCAGAGTGAGTATTTTAGATGTGTTTTAATTGTATAGATTTAAGTAGAAGAAATAAAACACTTCTAATGTGTTGAAGATCAAGGCTGGAGAAAAACAAACATAATTGAATTCAAGAATTACAATTTAAAAGACGACTCTGAATTTAACTTGCGCTACATGAAAACTGATCTGTAGAAACTGCCTGTACCTTCTTAATATCTTTTCCATGGTTCAGAGTTGTAATATATGTGTTTCTGCAGAGCTGTCTCTACCTGGTTTGCTCTGCTTTTAGGAGCTCATTGTTTTCTATGGTTCAGAGTTGTAATCTATGTGTTTCTGCAGAGCTGTCTCTACCTGGTTTGCTCTGCTTTTAGGAGCTCATTGTTTTCTATGGTTCAGAGTTGTAATCTATGTGTTTCTGCAGAGCTGTCTCTACCTGGTTTGCTCTGCTTTTAGGAGCTCATTGTTTTCTATGGTTCAGAGTTGTAATCTATGTGTTTCTGCAGCGCTGTCTCTACCTGGTTTGCTCTGCTTTTAGGAGCTCATTGTTTTCTAATGCCACACCTGCTAGATACTAAACTACAGTAACATTCAAATATAAACCCAAGTGAGAAGGGCTTTACAGGCTCTTCTATGAAAGATCTCCTCATTCCTGGTGTCTGCTTCTATTGATTTTATTATTATTATTATTATTATTATTATTATTATTATTATTATTATTATTATTATTATTATTAGCAAAGGAACAAAGTGATGCTTCATCCAACTCATCCAACTCCACCAACAATGACAGGTAAAGATACATTTTCATGCACTTTTAAATACTATTTGTGTTCTGTTCTTTTTCTAAATCAATCAACTATCACCCCAGAAAGATGTATTAAAGACAGCACTGCCTTCATTTCAAAATATGTACGGTTTTTGTTCACTTGAATAACAGACGCCAGTGTCAAAAGTACGCTTGTGGGTCCCCTTCTTAATCAAATGTGATGATTGTAAATCTATTCTCATGATGTTTCATGTGACATCTTCCTGCTAAACTTGAGAAAGATGATAACAGCTTGTGAAAATTGGAACTGCATGTAAACCTGGCCAGTGACGTGCACTGATACTCCAGCATGGACTTGATAGGACAGAGCACAGCACACCAACAAGGAGGGTAGAGTTCAGAGGAGAGCCTGAGAGCGCTCCTGCTTCTCACTGATACTCCAGCATTGTCTTGATAGGACAGAGCACAGCACACCAACAAGGAGGGTAGAGTTCAGAGGAGAGCCTGAGAGCGCTCCTGCTTCTCACTGATACTCCAGCATTGTCTTGATAGGACAGAGCACAGCACACCAACAAGCAGAGTAGAGTTCAGAGCAGAGCCTGAGAGCGCTCCTGCTTCTCACTGATACTCCAGCATGGTCTTGATAGGACAGAGCACAGCACACCAACAAGCAGGGGTAGAGTTCAGAGGAGAGCCTGAGAGCGCTCCTGCTTCTCACTGATACTCCAGCATTGTCTTGATAGGACAGAGCACAGCACACCAACAAGCAGGGTAGAGTTCAGAGGAGAGCCTGAGAGCACTCCTGCTTCTCACTGATACTCCAGCATTGTCTTGATAGGACAGAGCACAGCACACCAACAAGCAGGGTAGAGTTCAGAGGAGAGCCTGAGAGCACTCCTGCTTCTCACTGATACTCCAGCATTGTCTTGATAGGACAGAGCACAGCACACCAACAAGAAGGGTAGAGTTCAGAGGAGAGCCTGAGAGCGCTCCTGCTTCTCACATTCCTGCTGCACTCAGTCCTGGGGACACTCGGAGCTGATCTGCTTCACAGAACTGGGATTATTCCTTTCGCAGTATTTTGTCTACTCTGTTTTGGCCACTGCTATAGTATAGCTTTATACAGGGATGTGTTATGAGGACTAAAGTCTATGTTGGACACTTTTGACTGAGCTCATCTGTTTTATTTAATTTAAAACAGATTATAAATGATTGGATACCATTTTCATTCTGTTCACAGCAGAGTAAAATGAGCCTCCATCTTCTGTAAGGATGAAACGGTGTGACTGTAACAGAGGTGCAGGGAGCAGCAGTTAGGATTTTGAGTTGTTTCTTGCTAGTTTTGAGGGTGCAAACACAAACACAGTCTGGCTCCATTGTGCTTTTCTCACCCATGTGCTTTACTAACCACAGTCTCTTTGTTCCATGTCTGTATTGTTCCAGGTGTGACTCCATTGCAGAGAAGCTGATGACACAGACAGAATAAATGACTCAGCTGAGGCTTCATCTTTTACACTTTATTTACCCCGATAGTGTCACACAGAGCGATCGGACAAACTGATAGACAAGGTTGCAGTCATCTGTGTTAAGAATTAAGGATTTGTAGTCGTTTGTATGTAGTAGCCTAGGCTCTAAATAACCTGTCATTAAGAAAATGTAACATTGCTTTATGGGACATGCAAGAAAACAAGAAGAAATTGATTTTACTTCGAGGATTACTACTTGTTTGTTGGAAAGCACCTGCTTGTAAAGGAAGAAGAGAATCTGCAGTACAGTCGGGGCATCAGAGGCGAGAAGATCGATGGTGTGATGTCTGGTGAGCAGGGGCACTGATGTAACGAAGTTTCAGAAGAAAAATACCGGAAATTACGAGAAGGTTCTGGTCTCTTTTAAAAAAGTATGAAACCCTATTTCATGTGAGGTGCACCTTTCACCATCTTCTACTCTTTTCTGTCACCCTTCGTGTGGAAGCTGCGATGCTACAGACTCTCGTTTGTTGTTGATAAGGACTCAGTCTTTGCTGCTCTTTTCTGTCTCCCTTCGTATGGAAGCTGCGATGCTACAGACTCTCGTTTGTTGCTGATAAGGATTCAGTCTTTGCTGCTCTTTTCTGTCACCCTTCGTGTGGAGGCTGCGATGCTACAGACTCACGTTTGTTGTTGATAAGGACTCAGTCTTTGCTGCTCTTTTCTGTCTCCCTTCGTATGGAAGCTGCGATGCTACAGACTCACGTTTGTTGCTGATAAGGATTCAGTCTTTGCTGCTCTTTTCTGTCTCCTTTTTCATCTAGAATTGATTAAGCTGCGATGCTACAGACTCACGTTTGTTGCTGATAAAACCATTCAGTCTTTGCTGCTCTTTTCTGTCACCCTTCGTGTGGAGGCTGCGATGCTACAGACTCACGTTTGTTGTTGATAAGGACTCAGTCTTTGCTACTCTTTTCTGTCACCCTTTGTGTGGAAGCTGCGATGCTACAGACTCTCGTTTGTTGCTGATAAGGACTCTGCTGCTTGTTTTATGTTGAGGCACTGGATCCCATAGACAGTACCAGCCTGTTTATGTAACTGGATACAGATACAAAGGTGGGGAATGGTCAAACCTGTTAACTCCTATACTTGCTCTTTCCTTTCCTATTTGTTAGCTATATTTTTAGCAATTGTTGCTACATGTCCGAAGTGTTCCATAGATCTCAGTCTTAGGTCCTTTGTTATTTTCATTATACATGCTACCGTTAGGTGATATTATCCACACACACGGAGTGAACTTCCGTTGCTATGCGGATGATACCCAGCTATATCTGTCCCTAAAGCCAGGAAATACTTCTGCTGGGGAGTTACTTGCTGCTTGTCTTGCAGACATCAAGTGTTGGGTGTCTCAGAATTATTTAATGCTAAATTCAGATAAAACAGAGGTTATGCTAGTGGGCTCTCAGAACCAACTAAAAATGTGGGATTACATGAATTCGACCCTAGTAATTTAATTAACTATTAAACTAGAAATTAAAAATGTGGGGGTCATATTTGATCCTGATCTCTCATTTGAGACTCATCTTAGCTAAGTTACAAAAGTATCTTTTTACCATTTGAGAAATATAGCCAAACTTAGACCAATACATCTGTGCCGAGAGACTAATGCATGCCTTTGTTTCATCTAGAATTGATTACTGTAATGCACTTCTCTCTGGTATCCCAAAAGGTGTGCTGTCTCACTTACAGCACTTTCAGAATACCTCTGCTAGAATTCTGACTAAAACCAGGAAAAGTGAACATATTACCCATTTTAGCCTCCTTACATTGGCTACCTATGCAACATAGAATTGATTTTAAGATCTTGCTGTTAACCTATAAAGCCCTAAATGTATTAGCACCTAGTTATTTGACGGGGTCAGTTACTCCTGCAAATAACTAGATGCTAATACATCATCCAAATCACACAATGCAGGGCTACTGGTCATTCCTAGCGTTAACAGAATGAACACGGGAGGAAGGGCTTTTTCATGCAGAGCTGCTAAATGATGAAATGCCCTCCCTTCTTCACAGGGAAGCTGAGACTGTTACAGTTTTACATACTTTTATGAAATGTGAGTTTTTAACATTCATTTTTTTATATACTGTTTTTTAAATATGCTATTTAATGTGTAGCAGTTGTGTGTGTGTGACATGCCTGGGGTCCTTTATACAAAGGCATTGTGTTGTGTTAATGGAAATGCTTTTTGCAGTGTGCTGTGCAGTGCTTTGTGATACTTTTGTATGAAAAGCGCTATATAAATGCAATAAATAAAACATGCAAAAACATTTTTAACCAATTTATTATTTTACTGAAGCATAATTCATGGTTAATCCAATTGTGGGTTTGAGATTTACAGAATATGTGAAGTTTTCAACGTACCTGTAATATTTTTGTAAATAATAAATAAATGAATAGATTTTAAAAAGCAAAGTTAGACAAGAAGCTGTGCCTGTATGAGAAGCTGTGTCTGTATGAGAAGCTGTGCCTGTATGAGAAGCTGTGCCTGTATGAGAAGCTGTGCCTGTATGAGAAGCTGTGCCTGGCTGTATGAGAAGCTGTGTCTGTATGAGAAGCTGTGCCTGGCTGTATGAGAAGCTGTGCCTGTATGAGAAGCTGTGTCTGGCTGTATGAGAAGCTGTGTCTGGCTGTATGAGAAGCTGTGTCTGGCTGTATGAGAAGCTGTGTCTGTATGAGAAGCTGTGCCTGTATGAGAAGCTGTGTCTGTATGAGAAGCTGTGTCTGTATGAGAAGCTGTGCTTGTATGAGAATCTCTGTCTGGCTGTATGAGAAGCTGTGCCTGTATGAGAAGCTGTGCCTGTATGAGAAGCTGTGTCTGGCTGTATGAGAAGCTGTGTCTGTATGAGAAGCTGTGCCTGGCTGTATGAGAAGCTGTGTCTGTATGAGAAGCTGTGCCTGTATGAGAAGCTGTGCCTGGCTGTATGAGAAGCTGTGCCTGGCTGTATGAGAAGCTGTGTCTGTATGAGAAGCTGTGCCTGTTTGAGAAGCGGTGCCTGTATGAGAAGCTGTGCCTGTATGAGAAGCTGTGTCTGTCTGTATGAGAAGCTGTGTCTGTATGAGAAGCTGTGCCTGGCTGTATGAGAAGCTGTGCCTGGCTGTATGAGAAGCTGTGTCTGTATGAGAAGCTGTGTCTGGCTGTATGAGAAGCTGTGTCTGTATGAGAAGCTCTGTCTGGCTGTATGAGAAGCTGTGCTTGTATGAAAAGCTGTGCCTGTATGAGAAGCTGTGTCTGTATGAGAAGCTGTGCCTGGCTGTATGAGAAGCTGTGTCTGGCTGTATGAGAAGCTGTGTCTGTATGAGAAGCTCTGTCTGGCTGTATGAGAAGCTGTGCTTGTATGAAAAGCTGTGCCTGGCTGTATGAGAAGCTGTGTCTGTATGAGAAGCTCTGTCTGGCTGTATGAGAAGCAGTGCTTGTATGAAAAGCTGTGCCTGGCTGTATGAAGCTGTGTCTGTATGAGAAGCTGTACCTGGCTGTATGAGAAGCTGTCGGCCAGGGTGTCCTCGTGCCTCTCACAGTGCCTGTAAGCTGTGTCTGTATGAGAAGCACCAGCGACCCCTGTAGTCTGGCCGGGCGCCTGCGGCTTGCCTGTAGGCTGCCCAGAGCTGTGCGTTGTCCTCCTGTGCCTGGCTGTAGCTCTGAGGCGGCCTGGCTGCACCTGGTGAGTGCAGAGTAAAGAAGCGGCGGCTGACTGTGCTGTACACGCTGGCTGGAGGACAGCGTGTGTTCATCTTCGCCCCTCCCGAGTCAGCGCAGGGGTGGTAGCGGTGAGCTGAGCCTAAAAATAATTGGGCATTTCAAATTGGGGAGAAAATGTTAAAGAAAATGACCTGTAACCAGGTGGTCCCCGGTTCAAATCCTACCTCAGCCACTGACTCATTGTGTGACCCTGAGCAAGTCACTTAACCTCCTTGTGCTCCGTCTTTCGGGTGAGACGTAGTTATTATTATTATTATTATTATTATTTATTTCTTAGCAGACGCCCTTATCCAGGGCGACTTACAATCGTAAGCAAAAACATTTCAAGCGTTACAATACAAGTAATACAATAAGAGCAAGAAATACAATAACTTTTGTTCAAGTAAAGTACAAGTTTGACAAACCACAATTCAATAATACAGCAGGTAATAGTGATAGTTACATCAGGATATGATTAAATAGTGATAGTTACATCAGGATGTGATTAAATACAAAGTACTACAGGTTAAAAACTTGGCAGATTACAGTATTCTGAAGTACAGGATTAAATGCAGTAAAATAGGGGCTGATAAGAGCAAAATAAAAGCACATTTACATGAAGGGTGATAGTGTCCCAGGATACAAACAGAGGAGTTCTACAGGTGCTCTTTGAAGAGGTGAGTCTTAAGGAGGCGCCGGAATGTGGTCAGGGACTGGGCAGTCCTGACATCTGTAGGAAGGTCATTCCACCACTGCGGAGCAAGGGTGGAGAAGGAGCGGGCTTTGGAGGCAGCGGAGAAGCTGTAGCGGTGGTAGAGCTAGTCTTCTAGTGCAGGCGGAGCGGAGAGGTCGAGTGGGGGTGTAGGGAGAGATGAGGGTCTGGAGGTAGCTGGGTGCAGACTGGTCAAGGCATCTGTGCCTGGCTGTAGTACAAGAGTCTTGAACTGGATGCTGTGCCGTGATCGGGAGCCAGTGGAGCGAGCGGAGTAGTGGTAGAAGCCTGGCTGTATGGGCTGTGTCTGTAGGCAGAGAGAGAACACCAGGCGGGCAGCAGAGTTCTGGATGAGCTGGAGCGGACGGGTGGCCTGTATGACGTGTCTGGGAGGCCAGCCAGGAGGGAGTTGCAGTAGTCTAGGCGGGAGAGTACCAGGGCCTGGACCAGGAGCTGGGTAGCATAGTTGGTGAGGAAGGGTCGGATTCTTCGGATGTTGCTCAGGAAGAATCGGCAAGTGCGTGTCAGAGTGGAGATGTGCTGGGAATAAGAGAGGCAGGGGTCCAGGGTGACTCCAAGGTTCTTAGCTGAGGAAGAGGGAGAGAGTGTGGTAGATTCCAGAGGAACAGAGATAGTTGTAAGTTACTCTGCAGCTGATGCATAGTTCACACACCCTAGTCTCTGTAAGTCGCCTTGGATAAAGGTGTCTGCTAAATAAACAAATAATAATAATAATAAAAGCTTAAAAGTTCATCCGGGCGTTTTTATTTTTTTAATAAAAACTGAGTAGGCATAAAACATATTTAAAGGCAGATACATCGTCAGAAAAAATAGAGAAAAATAAATAAATAACGACATCAAATTGAAAGACAGTAGCCTGCTCCACACATCAATCACGCCTCATAAGTAAATAGTAAAGATGTTGAAAAGCAGTGGCTGTAGATATCAGCAGGACTCAGGGATTCATGTACTCACAAAACGACGGATTAAAATGCATTTTATTTTGCGGCAAAGCAACGTGTAAAAGAGCCTGGATAAATTACTATGATTTTTTACTGAGGCCCGTGCCTCGGGTGCCTTAGCTGGCTAGGGTCTTGAACGCTCACTAAATATTACTTTACACTGACTCACAATGTGTCCCTAAAATTGAACTCAACTACACCTTATGAAGCATATTAAGTACTACATGTAATAATCACATTTTTATTTTTTATGCATGCTGAAAAAAAACCCGATCAATTTCACACAAATATAATCGTTAAACACCTACAACGTAAAGATGCGCACTCGCCGTACTCATGCAACGTATTCTATTTTCCTTTTGTTATGTCAGATCGGCACATGAACTGCATCAAAATAAAGGGGATGAATTGGTATTTAATACGTTAATAGTACATAATAGGTTACTGAGATTTTAAACACGGGAAGCTTCGTTTCCACCTTTCCGTTGATAAAGGAAGGGGCTGCAGTGCATCAATGACGCGTTTGGTCACGTGGCTGCACAGACCCGCACTATCTCATGGGATGCAGTTTCTGTTTCTCACGCTACAACGACACGCTGCACTCAGATGCATGCAGCAAACTGAAGTGACAGGTAGGGTAACAACTTATGTGCCTAATATGAAACGTATTTTATATATAGTCTTTTTATATTACTTTTAGAAAAAAAAAAAACATTTCGGTTTTGCATGTCCCAGTTTACACAGTAGTGTTCAGTGGAACTGCGTCTGTGTACATGTACGCGAACGCGCCTCCATGGAGTACAATGCAGCCCTCATATTGGAAATAGTTTAGATTTTATTTTTATGTAGTATTAGAAACAATGATTTGGGTTTTGTGTGTACATATACCTGTTTACACCTGTACAGGGGTATATGTACATACCCGTTTCCTTTGAAAGGTGTATTTTACTACATGTTTTCACTGTTTGTAGTCGTGCTGTATATGCGCTCATTATAAAAATAAAGCATTTTATGTTTAATTTTCCATTTAAACACAGTGTTTCTGCGATGTAAATGTTAGATATGATGTTCATGAATAAAACTTTTCAGTTGTATCCGATAGTATGTCTTTCAGTTTCATAAGGAAGCAGTTTATAAATGTATGGGTCACAGTGACCCACGTGGCGGTTCTAGGTAGTTCGAAAATCCTGCGGTTCTGGTGTTAAAGATGCTGAAAACGATTTGTAAAAAGTGGAGTGCAGGATTCATCCTATAGCCTGGACATCATCAGTTCGAGTCCAGGCCATTCTACAGCCGACCATGGACAGGAGTTCCCAGGGGGCGGCGCACAATTGACCGAGCGCCGGGGGAGGGCTTGGGTTGGCCAGGGTGTCCTCGCCTCGCACCAGCGACCCCTGTGGTCTGGCCTGGCACCTGCGGGCTTGCCTGTAAGCTGCCCGGGCTGCGTTGTCCTCTGAGGTGGCTGCATGGTGGGCCTGCATGGCACACGCTTCAGAGGACAGCGTGTGTTCGTCTTCACCCTCCTGAGTCAGCACAGGGGTGGTAGTGGTGAGCTGAGCCTAAAAATAATTGTCTATTCCAAATTGGGGAGAAAATGATAAAAACAATTGCTGACTACTAAATTTAAAAAGGAAAAATATGCTGCTAGTTTGCAGAGAAACTTGAATAGACTTTTCAGTCAGTTAAATGGGATGGATGTGTGTGATGAGGTTCGTGAGGTGAAAGAGAAAGTTTAGGAGCTGTATGCGTGGAAAAGGAAGAATGTTATTTTTAAAAGTAGAATTCAGAATCTGGAGGAAAATGAGACTTGCTCAAGGTTCTTTTTTTTTAAAAAGTTATGGATAACAATAAGATGATGACAGGGTTGAAAAGGGAACGGGGGTGGTGGAGAGGTCAACAGATGGAATGGTAAATGTAGCAGAGGAGTTCTGAGGCATTCCATGCTAATGGGGTACATTCTGCCTTAGTGGTACAACTGGTAAAATATATTTAAATAAACAGGTGTCCCTATGAAAATGAATTTATACTTATCATCGGTAAACCTTATAGATTACTTATTTTTATAGAAAAATATAATAATAATAAAAAAGTTATTCATATAAATGGTAAGAATGTCCAGACTTTTTTGTAGTGGTAAATGGGACATTCTGGTGGAGTGATTTTCAGTTTAGCATTGTATAAGATATTTTTTCTCCAGGTGAGTAATGATGGACATGCAATGAAGTGGATAGCTGTGGGTCTTTGTCTGGGTGTTTGTTGTTGTTTTTTTTTTTTTAACTTTAGGTAAAAATGTTGTTCCTAAAATTTAGTTTCTTATATGAAACCATGTCTGTCAAACATGTTACATACGTTACCGGGCAATTTAACAATGTTTACAGACATTAATGAATTTGGTATGGGTATCATATGAACGTCTGTCTTTAAACTCAAATTATGCAATGCTAAGTTGTATTGTGTATCCCTGCATTTATACGTTATTACTGGTCAAACTTTTCAATAGCAATATCTGTCCAAAAATAGTAACAAATCTAACGAATGTCAATCTTGTGCATTTATTGAACAAATAAAGTTGGAATCTTCAAAAAGCCACATGTATCATGGGATATATACAGGAGAATATGTGGCATCATAAAAGAGGGACTTAAGCCCTTGTTACACGAGTCAATTTACTAGCAACTTTTATCGCCTGCTACCAAATCCCGTGAGGATTGCCCCGTGTAACAGCCCTGACAACGTATTGTCAACGTTCTGGCAACTGCGTGGCAACGCGATTGCTTGAGTGGACAGCAATCCTACTCCAAGCAGCAGGTTCCAGGCAATATCCAGTCAGTGCACTGGTGTGTGTCACCTGATTCTGTCTGCTACAGTGAAAACAACAGCTGAAATTGAAACGAAAGCCGCAATTACCTGGACTCGGGAGAAAGAAATACTTCTCATAGAGTTTTATGAAGGTTGGTCAACACATCGTTATTTTGGTAGTGGACTATTTTGATAACAACCAATGCTGGGAGAGTTACTTTTAACAAGTTTTTAAAACTACTTAAAATCTTTGTCCAACTATCGTTAACTACGCCCGAACTGCACCTTTGTTCAGGTCTCCCCTTCTTAATATTTAAAATACCTTTGTGTAAAAGACAGCAATAATAATAATAATAATAATAATAATAATAATAATAATAGGGAATAAAAACGTAGCTACTGTAACTCTGCTAAACCGATGTCCATATTATGTTATTTTGTTACCTTTTTTTAAACTGTTACTCCGCAGCACTGTGATAATATAACCATAAAAGGACGTTTTTATTTTGACATATATATATATATATATATATATATACTGCTTTCTGTAATGAAGGTGGATTTAATTATTCTAATTGAACTGTTTAGAGCACAAATTCCTCTGGGATCCGAGGGATGAACAATATTTTAGAAGAGGAAAACGAGAGGCAAAACTCTCTGAACTCAGTGGGATTCTAGGCGTTAATGGCACGGGAACAGCATATAACAGTAGGTATTTTACAGCATTTAAAGAAATTAAGAATTACCGTTCATTGTTATCTACGTGTAGTACTGTACGTTAAACTGAGTTTTACATATTTGGCTTATTTGATTTTATTCTGTAAATGTTACTACTTTATTATTATAATTATTAGTTCAATTATTTAAAGATGACAGTAATACTAAATAGTTGTACTGATGCTTGGTATTTGTAAGTATCTGACCTGAAAACCAGAACCACGTGACGTAGTTCTTGAATATGATTGGATATTGCTTGGATTAAAGGCAATTTGTATCGAATGCGAGTTAACTGTTAGTTGTGTCGTGTAACAGGTCAAATCCCCCGCGGTGACGTCACAGGCAACACGTTGCTACAATTTATGTTGCCAGCGCAGTGATTCGTGTAACAAGAGCCTTAGTCTTCACATGGCATAAAGCAGCAGGAAGGTATGTTGTCTGTCTAAGAAATTACATACGTTATAAATGTTACATACAGGTCATAAACTCATATGTAACTGTTCATTTGGACTCATAATATGCCTAAAAAGAGTTGAGTAATATTTGTGATATTTTAAGAGAATATATTAATATTATTTTTAGACAGTTATAATTCCAATGCTTAAGCTGTGATGGCCTCCATGATCACTTTGACAGATTTGCTTAAGGCACGGCTGTAACAAAGACAGACACCATATGTCTGTCCAAAGTTATGAACGTAGATATATTTTACAATAGGAATTTAAGAATAAATGCAGCCTATAATCATTATTATTAAGCTTCATAATATTTATTTTGCTTTATATTACTTTATGGAGGGGTTTATTTGTAACTGGGACAAACATATTGTTTTTCACACCATTTCCTAACATATAAAGTGTGGTTCTAAAGTCTTGTAATCACTTTTGAGAATAACTATGTAACCGTGCACACAATTTAATGGGATAATGAGGTTTACTTAAAACATGAGGAGACTGACAATCAAGTTAAGAGGGTACACAAGAAACAATGTGTCTCGCTCTTGTTCTGAGAGTGGGACATTAAATGCTAAGGCAGCTGCAATGAGCGGCTATAGAAGTAAAATTAAACAAGACCCAGAAAAATGGATGGAGCACAAAGTGAGTGAAGCTAAAAGGTTACGTGAATGTAGGCTTCTAATGTCAGAGGAGAAAGTGCAGGAAAATAGGGAGAAATCAAGACAGCGTATGCAGCAATACA
Organism: Huso huso; assembly: GCA_036884735.1. Taxonomy (NCBI): domain Eukaryota; kingdom Metazoa; phylum Chordata; class Actinopteri; order Acipenseriformes; family Acipenseridae; genus Huso; species Huso huso. The sequence goes on from CM072701.1 coordinate 3,186,516, forward strand.
GAGAAAGAAAAAAAAAAAAAAACAGAAGGCATTGCTGATGAACCACAGAAAAAACGACCTTGTACAAGATCAACTGAAGAAAGACCAGCCAAAGTGAATACTGGAAGCTGAAAAAGCATGAACGGGCTAACGTCATCTAAAAAAAAAAAAAGACGTGAGAGAGAAAAAGATAAAGTGCAAAAATGCAAAAAAGAAAAAATAAGAAATGTATTGCAGTACCTAAAAATACTTGCCCAACACCATCCTCTACTCCTGTCTCTCCAAACTTTGTAAACTCTAGTGCACAAAGGAAAGCAGTATATAGAGTAAAAAAACAGATGCCACAAAATCCATCTAAGTCTGCCGATATTGTATCCTCACTGATTTTTAAGGCCAGTCCCAGGAAGAGAGCAGTTCTTAAAGAAAAAGGAGTTGAAATTCAACAGCCTCAAAGACAGTCTCTTCAAGATTGCATGCAGAAGACACTGCATGAACTAGACAGAAAGAGTAAACTAGTATTTACCAGAAAGATGGCAAAGACACACTTGAAAAAAATTGGAGACCAAATCACTTTGTCCCATGCCTTTGTCCCATGCCTTCCTGACTTGTTGCAAGTAGTGGATTTCACCAAAAGAAGTGAAGCACCAGAAAATGATTCAGTGGAGGACACTGAAGGTAATCTAGGTAGTTTTTATATTTGTAATCTTTAAAAAAAAATTCACATTTTAAGACAAGACTCTTGATTTTGCATTATTTTACTATGTTTCTCAGATATTTGGGATTTTAACAGCAGCAACATCATGATTGTTCATGAACTGTCTACAGGGAATCCACCAGTGGATGACCATGAGGGGTAAGTCTTTCTGGAATTGCATACTTTTTAAATTATTGTTATATGTGGAGTTGTTATAATCTGTTATGTTTTTAATCACCATTCAGGTGTGCGAAAGAAACCTGGAATAAGGATGTTAGGGGCAGAGAAGAAGATGCTAACACAGACTGGAGGAACAAGGAAACAGAGATGGCAAGGGCTAGGTATGAATTTGTTGCAGTTTCTTTGCACTCTTGTTAAGGACAGTCTTATAGTTACTGTTAAAATACATAATAATGAAAAGCAACTTCTATGAGTTATGATGTTCAGGATATAAATCCTTATACTTAGGATTTTCAAACATGTCCATTTTAGTCACTCAGGCATTAAACCAGGACAAAGTATTCCATGTGTTGCTGAGGTAAGTAAACAAAACTGTTGGGTACATTTACTGTTCAAGTTCAATTTATTTATGGTTTTAGTATTCACCAGTGTTTCAAGAAAGCCCTGAATTGAACAAATAATCATACTTACAATTTACCAAACTTGTTATTTTAGTTGTATCATTTCTAAGGGTGCATTCTGTTTTCTCTTCTAAAAGAGTAGCAGTCTGATATGTTTCTATTTTACCTCACTTAAGAAAAGCAATTTGGAACTATGGTGTCTTGTCATGTTGCTGTCATTTGCTCATAGTCTACTCATGATACACCACATTCTTCAAAACTAGCGTCACTTAGAAGAGGAAATGGTTGCACCCTTAACGAATATCTAATGTTTGTTGCCAGTACTTTGAAAACTATTCCACAAATAAAGATGACTTGATAATGTTAGTTCCTCACAAAAGATGATTGTTGGAGTATACTAATTAAATTGAAAGAATGCTACCTTGAAGTTGCAGCCTAAAAGCAATACAATATTGATGGAATCATTTTCAAATGTATTTATTGCACTGTTTTAAAGGGAAATCAAGTCTTTGTGTGTGTGTGTGTTACATGTTTTCCATGCTACTGTTTAAGTGAGGTGTACTGTTTAAGTAAGATGAGTAGGAGGATGATGGGAATTTTCTGAAGTTCTTCTGAAAGGTAAAAGTGAAGCCATCTTTGGAAAGACAGCAAAGTGGGCTACAATTTAATAGTGTAAAAAAAGAGGTCAGGATGTCAAAAAAATAAATAAAATACATACACCTTTCTTAAACAGTTGTAGCATATGGGAAAAATGCAACACACAAAAGAAAAAAACAACTTGATATCCCCCTTTAAGTGCATAATAAATCAATGTAGAATAGTGGAAACTTTTGTAAAATGTTAGTCAAACATCTAGTTTTACAAGTTAACTTTTGTTGAGTATTTGAAGTTATGTATGTATGTGACAGTCTGGCTGAGTGGTGTCGTCAGAACCAGGAAATGAACAAACAGCACTGCGAGTGAAATAGTGAATGAAAGCGATGCTGCGCGGTTTATTAAGGTTTGAACAAACACAAAAACACTTTGTAAAATAAAACGGCACAGTAGCCAAAACGAACAGACAATAAACAGACAGACAAACGAGTGAAACCAGACACAAACAAGTACCGTGCTGGTTCTCCAGCACGTAGTAGCAATTGTTATTTTAAATATCTCCTTCTCTCTCACCTGTTCTCCACTCACGAACACACAACCCAGAGTGAGTGCTTTGTGCATCTATATATACTGTTGTGCCGGGATTAAATTACTAATTAATTATTCACTTGAATCCCAGCACGTGAACTAATTCTGTGCAACCCCGTGCTTACATATGAAATACTTTAAATGCACATGAAGTGAAGTGCAATCCCCGTGCCTAAATACAATTATACATTTTAAATAACTCGTGCTACACACACCCATTTATATCCCGTGCAGCAATATCAATACACCAACATTAACACACTACATACAACATATAACACAGAAATGCACACGGGTGGGGCACATTGCCACATATACCCCCCCTTGTATGCAGCACACATGGCCTTAATGACCACCTCCCCCCTTAAAATCCCCAAAGTCTTCCCCATGCTCCAGCGGTGGGGACGGAGGCTTCCATTGGCCCACAACGGGCAAGCCTGACCTTGCACAGGCCGGCTCCTCCGACCAAGGCAATCCCGGCAGCCAAACAGCGGAGATACTGTGGGCTCCGGCCACAGTATCTCCAGCAGCGAAAGTGCTACTGGGGAAGGTGGTCTCCTGACCTCCTCTCCCCTCTTCACAACCAGCGGCTCCCTAGCTGACAGCGGAAAGGCTGTCAGCTTACCGACTGGCAGCAGAGCCTTTAATGGCTCCCGGCCTGGATCCTCCAGCCCCAGCACATTCCCAGAGCTGGCGGCGACCCTTAGCAAAGCGGAGCAGCAGGCAACCCCAGGTGATGCGGAGCAACAGGCAGCCCCAGGCGATGCGAGGCAGGCATCCTTGGGCGGTGCCGTGAAGGCATCCCCGGGCGATGGCAAACTCAGCTGCAGCTCCTCTCCCTCGGGTGATGGAGGTAGATCCAGCTCCTCTGGTGGTGGAGGTGGGAGCGGCAAGCAGTCCTCCCATATTGGGGAAGGCGGAACCAGCAGGTACTGCCCTCTGCTGGTGGAGGCAGAGGCAGCTCCTGCTGCTCTGCTCCTGGTGGAGGTGGTGGAGGCAGAGGCAGCTCCTGCTGCTCTGCTCCTAGTGGAGGAAGTGGTGGAGGTGGGAGCAGCGTGCAGTCTCCTGGCGACGGAGGTGGGAGCAGCGTGTAGTCTCCTGGCGACGGAGGTGGGAGCAGCGTGTAGTCTCCCCCTGTTGCAGGCGACTGGTGCGGCTCTCCCTCTCTTGCAGGGGACTGGTGCGGTTCTGAAGGCGCAACCAGCAAACACTTTTCCTCTGCTGGTGGAGATGGGGACAGCTGGCATTCTTGCTCTGCTGGTGGAGATGGGGACAGCTGGCATTCTTGCTCTGCTGGTGGAGATGGGGACAGCTGGCATTCTTGCTCTGCTGGTGGAGATGGGGACAGCTGACTCTCGGGCTTTGGATTCCCCGCGGTCCCCCCGTCTGGACGCTCGCGTTCCCCCCGTCTGGGCGCTGGACGTTCGCGGTCCCCCCGTCTGGGCGCTGGACGCTTGCGGTGCCCCCGTCTGGACGCTAGTTCCTCTTCTTCATACTGCGTGGGGCATATGGCTAAAGTGTGCCCAAAGCCCCACAGCCAGGGCATAACTCCGCCTCAAGGTTCTTTAAAAAAAAAACCTCCCAGCCATCATCCCCGACCTCCTCCTGCTGTTGCTGCGGTTGTTGCTGTTGTTGCTGCTGCAGCTTTCCTTTCCCCGTTCTGTTCCTTCTCCCTACCTTCCTCTCTTGGGCTGGTTGCTCCTCCTCCTCTTGGAAGGGGCAGATCGCCACCGTGTGTCCATTGACCCCGCAGGCAAGGCACCAGCTTTGGTCTTCGAGCATTAATTAATTAACCATTAACTAAGCACATTAACTAATTCTGTGCAACCCCGTGCTCACATATTAAATGCTTTAAATGCACATGAAGTGAAGTGCAATCCCTGTGCCTAAATACAACTATACATTTTAAATAACTCGTGCTACACACACCCATTTATATCCCGTGCAGCTATATCTATACTCCAACATTAACACACCACACGCAACATACAATATAGAAATGCACACGGGTGGGGCACATTGCCACAATGCATTACATGTTTTGTTTTGTTTCGGGTGGTTGAAATTCCAAACGAGAGCATCACAGAGGGGTTGAATAACATAAAGGTTCGATACATGCAGAATTCATCCAAGTTACCAAACAGATCGATCTGGCCTGACACCTGCTTGACTACATAATCAATGAAGAGCAGATTGTAAAAAAACTTGTTGAACCCACCATAATAGTTTTGGGGAGTAGGGTCTAAGTTGTTGGGTTACAAGGCTAAGTTGTTGGGTCTATTTTTTGGATCTCATGTTTGCCTGTTGTGGCTTATTCAATGTTACTACTTTGTTACTACTCTGAAATGAGGAATAAACAATTATAAAAAAGTTTTCTATTATCAAACATCACTCTGTAAATGAATGTGGTTTTACTATACCTTTTCTAAATTGTGTCCGTCTCCTGTTACATACGTTATTAGGACTGCAAGAACTAACGGCTCAAAATAACCATCCTCAATTATAATTAGGCTTTAACAAACTATCTGAGTATTTCAGTTTATCAATGTAGATGGATATCCAATATACAGTAAGACATATTGTATATATTATAAGAATTATGTAATTAACAAAACATCTAATTTACATCATTCAGGTCATAGCACATTTTAAATATATATTCTAATGTAGCCAATATATTTCTTATTGTTCTGCCCTTGATCAAAAGGCAAATAATTAGTTTAATCCTTCTTCATTATAAAACAATTAAAAATGTCTTAAAACAACAATATTTCTATTTCAAAGTGATATTTTGTCTGTCCCTGTTACACACGTTTTTATAAAGTGATCATGGTGTTCAACCAGCTCTGGTGATGAAATGCAGAAAAAAAAAACTTTTCACTGTCCATTACAGAAAATATACACTTTATAGATAACTAAAAGAGTTTGATATCCCCTGGTTTTTAAATGTTATTTTTTTGTTGGTCTTGTCCCACTTTTTGTACCCCATTACCATGAAATGCGCCTCCTATAAATATCTTTTCAGTAAAAAGGATATTGATGACAGCCTGTTAAATGGGTTCTGAAACCATGCTGATAATACTGTATTGGATAGGAAGAGGTTTGGGAGAGACCTGGAAATCACTGAATTGACTGAGACTATGAAAGGGTTTAAAAAAGGGAAAACTCCTGGAGGGATGGGTTGCCAGTGGAGTTCTGTTCTATATTATGGGACACTGTGGGACCTGATTTGCTTTTTATATTCAAGAGTTGGAGAAACAAGGACTTATGCCTGATTCTTTTAGAGAGGGTATTGTGACTTTAATTTTTAAAAAGAATGATAAAACAGAGCTAAAGAACTGGCGGCCGATCACTTTGTTAAATGTGGACTATAAATGTTTTGCCTGAGTTTTAAACTCAAGGATGAAAGAAGTAATTGAGGCAGTTATTAGCCCTGACCAGACCCATGCTGCTCCAGGTAGATGGATAACCTCGTGCTATTGCGAGATTGTATCTGCTATGCCAGGGACAATCTATGCTATTTTTATATAACACAGAGGCAGGCTGTGAACTGTGCATTATTTGGGGAGTCACTTACAATAGGACATTGATTTAGCACAAGGAGGTTAAGTGACTTGCTCAGGGTCACACAGCGAGTCAGTCAATGGCAGAGGTGGGATTTGAACCGGTGACCTTCTGATGACAAACCCTGGACCACACTGCCTCCTTAAGATGAGGTTTAATGCCAGGTTTCTAAACTGTGTTAGCTTGCTGTATGAGGATATTGAGAGGTTAATGGGGTTTGTGTGGAATGTGGTGGTAGACAGGGTTGTCCCTTGTCTCCCCTACTGTTTATATGTACTCCGCGCATCGAGCCGGTATTGCAGTACCTCCGGGAACGGTGCACAAGAAAGGGAGAGAGAGAGAGGTCGAGAGAGGTCGAGAGAGAGAGGTCGATAGAGGTCGAGAGAGAGAGGTCGAGAGAGAGAGAGAGAGAGACTCCATCTCCCTTTTTTCTGGGTTGTAGTAGAGGATTTCTGGTGTCCTGGCTTGGCTGAAGTGAAGGGCTTTGTTGCACAGTCCCAAGATCTGCCTTCCATTTGGAGGGATTTCCTAAGTTTGTCAGCCGGCTCTTGCTGACGCTCCAGTGGCGCAATCGGTTAGCGCGCGGTACTTATATAGCAGTATGTCTGCAGAGCAATGCCGAGGTTGTGAGTTCGAGGCTCACCTGGAGCACTTCCCTTTTCTCGGTCAGTTTATTCCAGTAGGTTTTGCTTCAACGATAATGTTCATCAAGTGTGAGATTTGATAGAAAATAGGAATAAAATAATATCCGCACACGCAGACATACCTATATTTATGTATATATTTACAAGTCAAAAGACAGATAGATTGAATGAATGAATGAATGAATGAATGAATATTTGAAAAAGCCTGAAAGGAGGTGTAAGAGTTTGCTTCTGATCACAAAATATGATTTTAGTGAAGGGGGAAGAAAAAGGGCTTGGAGATGCCAGGGATTGAGCCCGGGGCCTCATACATGCAAAGCATGAGCTCTACCACGGACAGCTGCCCACCAGTTTGATGCAATTGATCCCTTTCATTTCTGAGACAACTGCTCACGTTCCAGGGTTTCATCCTGAAATGTAGCTCTTCTTTGACAGCACACAGCACACAGCACGGCAGATGAGGTGGCCGAGTGGTTAAGGCGATGGACTGCTAATCCATTGTGCTCTGCACGCGTGGGTTCGAATCCCATCCTCGTCGGCTTTTGGCACTTTTTCCTCCGTGGCCTCGGCTCTCCTTCCCTGTGCAGCTTTGACCTGCGTTTAGCTCTGTGGCACTACAGATAGCGCGTTGGACCGTGCTGAGCTGTGCTGCGTGGCGTGACTAAAAGGTTGTGGCTGAGTTCCAGCAGTCTCGCAAGATTTTCTCCTTCGTTTACACTTTAAAATTCAAATCATTTTCTTTTGTGGTTGTTTTTAATAAACAAATTGAGAACATGGAGGTGCTGCTGGGATTTGAACCCAGGATCTCCTGTTTACTAGACAGGCACTTTAACCAACTAAGCCACAGCACCCTGGCCCTGCCTGCAGCTTGCTGAAGTGAAGGGCTTTGTTGCACAGTCCCAAGATCTGCCTGCCATGTAGAGGGATTTCCTAAGTGTGTCAGCTGGCTCCTGGCTTGCTGAAGTGAAGGGCTTTGTTGCAGTCCCAAGATCTGCCTTCCATTTGGAGGGATTTCCTAAGTTTGTCAGCCGGCTCTTGCTGACGCTCCAGTGGCGCAATCGGTTAGCGCGTACTTATATAGCAGTATGTCTGCAGAGCAATGCCGAGGTTGTGAGTTCGAGGCTCACCTGGAGCACTTCCCTTTTCTCGGTCAGTTTATTCCAGTAGGTTTTGCTTCAACGATAATGTTCATCAAGTGTGAGATTTGATAGAAAATAGGAATAAAATAATATCCGCACACGCAGACATACCTATATTTATGTATATATTTACAAGTCAAAAGACAGATAGATTGAATGAATGAATGAATGAATGAATGAATATTTGAAAAAAAAAGCTGAAAGGAGGTGTAAGAGTTTGCTTCTGATCACAAAATATGATTTTAGTGAAGGGGAAGAAAAAGGGCTTGAGATGCCAGGGATTGAGCCGGGGCCTCATACATGCAAAGCATGAGCTCTACCACGGACAGCTGCCCACCAGTTTTATGCAATTGATCCCTTTCATTTCTGAGACAACTGCTCACGTTCCAGGGTTTCATCCTGAAATGTAGCTCTTCTTTGACAGCACACAGCACGGCAGATGAGGTGGCCGAGTGGTTAAGGCGATGGACTGCTAATCCATTGTGCTCTGCACGCGGGGTTCGAATCCCATCCTCGTCGGCTTTTGGCACTTTTTCCTCCGTGGCCTCGGCTCTCCTTCCCTGTGCAGCTTTGACCTGCGTTTAGCTCTGTGGCACTACAGATAGCGCGTTGGACCGTGCTGAGCTGTGCTGCGTGGGCGTGACTAAAAGGTTGTGGCTGAGTTCCAGCAGTCTCGCAAGATTTTCTCCTTCGTTTACACTTTAAAATTCAAATCATTTTCTTTTGTGGTTGTTTTTAATAAACAAATTGAGAACATGGAGGTGCTGCTGGGATTTGAACCCAGGATCTCCTGTTTACTAGACAGGCACTTTAACCAACTAAGCCACAGCACCCTGGCCCTGCCTGCAGCTTGCTGAAGTGAAGGGCTTTGTTGCACAGTCCCAAGATCTGCCTGCCATGTAGAGGGATTTCCTAAGTGTGTCAGCTGGCTCCTGGCTTGCTGAAGTGAAGGGCTTTGTTGCAGTCCCAAGATCTGCCTTCCATTTGGAGGGATTTCCTAAGTTTGTCAGCCGGCTCTTGCTGACGCTCCAGTGGCGCAATCGGTTAGCGCACGGTACTTATATAGCAGTATGTCTGCAGAGCAATGCCGAGGTTGTGAGTTCGAGGCTCACCTGGAGCACTTCCCTTTTCTCGGTCAGTTTATTCCAGTAGGTTTTGCTTCAACGATAATGTTCATCAAGTGTGAGATTTGATAGAAAATAGGAATAAAATAATATCCGCACACGCAGACATACCTATATTTATGTATATATTTACAAGTCAAAAGACAGATAGATTGAATGAATGAATGAATGAATGAATGAATATTTGAAAAAAAGCCTGAAAGGAGGTGTAAGAGTTTGCTTCTGATCACAAAATATGATTTTAGTGAAGGGGAAGAAAAAGGGCTTGAGATGCCAGGGATTGAGCCCGGGGCCTCATACATGCAAAGCATGAGCTCTACCACGGACAGCTGCCCACCAGTTTGATGCAATTGATCCCTTTCATTTCTGAGACAACTGCTCACGTTCCAGGGTTTCATCCTGAAATGTAGCTCTTCTTTGACAGCACACAGCACACAGCAGATGAGATGGGTGGCCGAGTGGTTAAGGCGATGGACTGCTAATCCATTGTGCTCTGCACGCGTGGGTTCGAATCCCATCCTCGTCGGCTTTTGGCACTTTTTCCTCCGTGGCCTCGGCTCTCCTTCCCTGTGCAGCTTTGACCTGCGTTTAGCTCTGTGGCACTACAGATAGCGCGTTGGACCGTGCTGAGCTGTGCTGCGTGGCGTGACTAAAAGGTTGTGGCTGAGTTCCAGCAGTCTCGCAAGATTTTCTCCTTCGTTTACACTTTAAAATTCAAATCATTTTCTTTTGTGTGGTTGTTTTTAATAAACAAATTGAGAACATGGAGGTGCTGCTGGGATTTGAACCCAGGATCTCCTGTTTACTAGACAGGCACTTTAACCAACTAAGCCACAGCACCCTGGCCCCTGCCTGCAGCTTGCTGAAGTGAAGGGCTTTGTTGCACAGTCCCAAGATCTGCCTGCCATGTAGAGGGATTTCCTAAGTGTGTCAGCTGGCTCCTGGCTTGCTGAAGTGAAGGGCTTTGTTGCAGTCCCAAGATCTGCCTTCCATTTGGAGGGATTTCCTAAGTTTGTCAGCCGGCTCTTGCTGACGCTCCAGTGGCGCAATCGGTTAGCGCACGGTACTTATATAGCAGTATGTCTGCAGAGCAATGCCGAGGTTGTGAGTTCGAGGCTCACCTGGAGCACTTCCCTTTTCTCGGTCAGTTTATTCCAGTAGGTTTTGCTTCAACGATAATGTTCATCAAGTGTGAGATTTGATAGAAAATAGGAATAAAATAATATCCGCACACGCAGACATACCTATATTTATGTATATATTTACAAGTCAAAAGACAGATAGATTGAATGAATGAATGAATGAATGAATGAATATTTGAAAAAGCCTGAAAGGAGGTGTAAGAGTTTGCTTCTGATCACAAAATATGATTTTAGTGAAGGGGGAAGAAAAAAGGGCTTGGAGATGCCAGGGATTGAGCCCGGGGCCTCATACATGCAAAGCATGAGCTCTACCACGGACAGCTGCCCACCAGTTTGATGCAATTGATCCCTTTCATTTCTGAGACAACTGCTCACGTTCCAGGGTTTCATCCTGAAATGTAGCTCTTCTTTGACAGCACACAGCACACAGCACGGCAGATGAGGTGGCCGAGTGGTTAAGGCGATGGACTGCTAATCCATTGTGCTCTGCACGCGTGGGTTGAATCCCATCCTCGTCGGCTTTTGGCACTTTTTCCTCCGTGGCCTCGGCTCTCCTTCCCTGTGCAGCTTTGACCTGCGTTTAGCTCTGTGGCACTACAGATAGCGCGTTGGACCGTGCTGAGCTGTGCTGCGTGGCGTGACTAAAAGGTTGTGGCTGAGTTCCAGCAGTCTCGCAAGATTTTCTCCTTCGTTTACACTTTAAAATTCAAATCATTTTCTTTTGTGGTTGTTTTTAATAAACAAATTGAGAACATGGAGGTGCTGCTGGGATTTGAACCCAGGATCTCCTGTTTACTAGACAGGCACTTTAACCAACTAAGCCACAGCACCCTGGCCCTGCCTGCAGCTTGCTGAAGTGAAGGGCTTTGTTGCACAGTCCCAAGATCTGCCTGCCATGTAGAGGGATTTCCTAAGTGTGTCAGCTGGCTCCTGGCTTGCTGAAGTGAAGGGCTTTGTTGCAGTCCCAAGATCTGCCTTCCATTTGGAGGGATTTCCTAAGTTTGTCAGCCGGCTCTTGCTGACGCTCCAGTGGCGCAATCGGTTAGCGCGCGTACTTATATAGCAGTATGTCTGCAGAGCAATGCCGAGGTTGTGAGTTCGAGGCTCACCTGGAGCACTTCCCTTTTCTCGGTCAGTTTATTCCAGTAGGTTTTGCTTCAACGATAATGTTCATCAAGTGTGAGATTTGATAGAAAATAGGAATAAAATAATATCCGCACACGCAGACATACCTATATTTATGTATATATTTACAAGTCAAAAGACAGATAGATTGAATGAATGAATGAATGAATGAATGAATATTTGAAAAAGCCTGAAAGGAGGTGTAAGAGTTTGCTTCTGATCACAAAATATGATTTTAGTGAAGGGGGAAGAAAAAGGGCTTGGAGATGCCAGGGATTGAGCCCGGGGCCTCATACATGCAAAGCATGAGCTCTACCACGGACAGCTGCCCACCAGTTTGATGCAATTGATCCCTTTCATTTCTGAGACAACTGCTCACGTTCCAGGGTTTCATCCTGAAATGTAGCTCTTCTTTGACAGCACACAGCACAGCACGGCAGATGAGGTGGCCGAGTGGTTAAGGCGATGGACTGCTAATCCATTGTGCTCTGCACGCGGGGTTCGAATCCCATCCTCGTCGGCTTTTGGCACTTTTTCCTCCGTGGCCTCGGCTCTCCTTCCCTGTGCAGCTTTGACCTGCGTTTAGCTCTGTGGCACTACAGATAGCGCGTTGGACCGTGCTGAGCTGTGCTGCGTGGCGTGACTAAAAGGTTGTGGCTGAGTTCCAGCAGTCTCGCAAAGATTTTCTCCTTCGTTTACACTTTAAAATTCAAATCATTTTCTTTTGTGGTTGTTTTTAATAAACAAATTGAGAACATGGAGGTGCTGCTGGGATTTGAACCCAGGATCTCCTGTTTACTAGACAGGCACTTTAACCAACTAAGCCACAGCACCCTGGCCCTGCCTGCAGCTTGCTGAAGTGAAGGGCTTTGTTGCACAGTCCCAAGATCTGCCTGCCATGTAGAGGGATTTCCTAAGTGTGTCAGCTGGCTCCTGGCTTGCTGAAGTGAAGGGCTTTGTTGCAGTCCCAAGATCTGCCTTCCATTTGGAGGGATTTCCTAAGTTTGTCAGCCGGCTCTTGCTGACGCTCCAGTGGCGCAATCGGTTAGCGCGCGGTACTTATATAGCAGTATGTCTGCAGAGCAATGCCGAGGTTGTGAGTTCGAGGCTCACCTGGAGCACTTCCCTTTTCTCGGTCAGTTTATTCCAGTAGGTTTTGCTTCAACGATAATGTTCATCAAGTGTGAGATTTGATAGAAAATAGGAATAAAATAATATCCGCACACGCAGACATACCTATATTTATGTATATATTTACAAGTCAAAAGACAGATAGATTGAATGAATGAATGAATGAATGAATGAATATTTGAAAAAAAACCTGAAAGGAGGTGTAAGAGTTTGCTTCTGATCACAAAATATGATTTTAGTGAAGGGGGAAGAAAAAGGGCTTGGAGATGCCAGGGATTGAGCCCGGGGCCTCATACATGCAAAGCATGAGCTCTACCACGGACAGCTGCCCACCAGTTTGATGCAATTGATCCCTTTCATTTCTGAGACAACTGCTCACGTTCCAGGGTTTCATCCTGAAATGTAGCTCTTCTTTGACAGCACACAGCACACGCAGATGAGGTGGCCGAGTGGTTAAGGCGATGGACTGCTAATCCATTGTGCTCTGCACGCGTGGGTTCGAATCCCATCCTCGTCGGCTTTTGGCACTTTTTCCTCCGTGGCCTCGGCTCTCCTTCCCTGTGCAGCTTTGACCTGCGTTTAGCTCTGTGGCACTACAGATAGCGCGTTGGACCGTGCTGAGCTGTGCTGCGTGGCGTGACTAAAAGGTTGTGGCTGAGTTCCAGCAGTCTCGCAAGATTTTCTCCTTCGTTTACACTTTAAAATTCAAATCATTTTCTTTTGTGGTTGTTTTTAATAAACAAATTGAGAACATGGAGGTGCTGCTGGGATTTGAACCCAGGATCTCCTGTTTACTAGACAGGCACTTTAACCAACTAAGCCACAGCACCCTGGCCCTGCCTGCAGCTTGCTGAAGTGAAGGGCTTTGTTGCACAGTCCCAAGATCTGCCTGCCATGTAGAGGGATTTCCTAGTGTGTCAGCTGGCTCCTGGCTTGCTGAAGTGAAGGGCTTTGTTGCAGTCCCAAGATCTGCCTTCCATTTGGAGGGATTTCCTAAGTTTGTCAGCCGGCTCTTGCTGACGCTCCAGTGGCGCAATCGGTTAGCGCGGTACTTACTTATATAGCAGTATGTCTGCAGAGCAATGCCGAGGTTGTGAGTTCGAGGCTCACCTGGAGCACTTCCCTTTTCTCGGTCAGTTTATTCCAGTAGGTTTTGCTTCAACGATAATGTTCATCAAGTGTGAGATTTGATAGAAAATAGGAATAAAATAATATCCGCACACGAGACATACCTATATTTATGTATATATTTACAAGTCAAAAGACAGATAGATTGAATGAATGAATGAATGAATGAATGAATATTTGAAAAAGCCTGAAAGGAGGTGTAAGAGTTTGCTTCTGATCACAAAATATGATTTTAGTGAAGGGGGAAGAAAAAGGGCTTGGAGATGCCAGGGATTGAGCCCGGGGCCTCATACATGCAAAGCATGAGCTCTACCACGGACAGCTGCCCACCAGTTTGATGCAATTGATCCCTTTCATTTCTGAGACAACTGCTCACGTTCCAGGGTTTCATCCTGAAATGTAGCTCTTCTTTGACAGCACACAGCACGGCAGATGAGGTGGCCGAGTGGTTAAGGCGATGGACTGCTAATCCATTGTGCTCTGCACGCGCGGGTTTCGAATCCCATCCTCGTCGGCTTTTGGCACTTTTTCCTCCGTGGCCTCGGCTCTCCTTCCCTGTGCAGCTTTGACCTGCGTTTAGCTCTGTGGCACTACAGATAGCGCGTTGGACCGTGCTGAGCTGTGCTGCGTGGCGTGACTAAAAGGTTGTGGCTGAGTTCCAGCAGTCTCGCAAGATTTTCTCCTTCGTTTACACTTTAAAATTCAAATCATTTTCTTTTGTGGTTGTTTTTAATAAACAAATTGAGAACATGGAGGTGCTGCTGGGATTTGAACCCAGGATCTCCTGTTTACTAGACAGGCACTTTAACCAACTAAGCCACAGCACCCTGGCCCTGCCTGCAGCTTGCTGAAGTGAAGGGCTTTGTTGCACAGTCCCAAGATCTGCCTGCCATGTAGAGGGATTTCCTAAGTGTGTCAGCTGGCTCCTGGCTTGCTGAAGTGAAGGGCTTTGTTGCAGTCCCAAGATCTGCCTTCCATTTGGAGGGATTTCCTAAGTTTGTCAGCCGGCTCTTGCTGACGCTCCAGTGGCGCAATCGGTTAGCGCGGTACTTATATATAGCAGTATGTCTGCAGAGCAATGCCGAGGTTGTGAGTTCGAGGCTCACCTGGAGCACTTCCCTTTTCTCGGTCAGTTTATTCCAGTAGGTTTTGCTTCAACGATAATGTTCATCAAGTGTGAGATTTGATAGAAAATAGGAATAAAATAATATCCGCACACGAGACATACCTATATTTATGTATATATTTACAAGTCAAAAGACAGATAGATTGAATGAATGAATGAATGAATGAATGAATATTTGAAAAAAAGCCTGAAAGGAGGTGTAAGAGTTTGCTTCTGATCACAAAATATGATTTTAGTGAAGGGGAAGAAAAAAAGGGCTTGAGATGCCAGGGATTGAGCCGGGGCCTCATACATGCAAAGCATGAGCTCTACCACGGACAGCTGCCCACCAGTTTGATGCAATTGATCCCTTTCATTTCTGAGACAACTGCTCACGTTCAGGGTTTCATCCTGAAATGTAGCTCTTCTTTGACAGCACACAGCACGGCAGATGAGGTGGCCGAGTGGTTAAGGCGATGGACTGCTAATCCATTGTGCTCTGCACGCGTGGGTTCGAATCCCATCCTCGTCGGCTTTTTTGGCACTTTTTCCTCCGTGGCCTCGGCTCTCCTTCCCTGTGCAGCTTTGACCTGCGTTTAGCTCTGTGGCACTACAGATAGCGCGTTGGACCGTGCTGAGCTGTGCTGCGTGGGCGTGACTAAAAGGTTGTGGCTGAGTTCCAGCAGTCTCGCAAGATTTTCTCCTTCGTTTACACTTTAAAATTCAAATCATTTTCTTTTGTGGTTGTTTTTAATAAACAAATTGAGAACATGGAGGTGCTGCTGGGATTTGAACCCAGGATCTCCTGTTTACTAGACAGGCACTTTAACCAACTAAGCCACAGCACCCTGGCCCTGCCTGCAGCTTGCTGAAGTGAAGGGCTTTGTTGCACAGTCCCAAGATCTGCCTGCCATGTAGAGGGATTTCCTAAGTGTGTCAGCTGGCTCCTGGCTTGCTGAAGTGAAGGGCTTTGTTGCAGTCCCAAGATCTGCCTTCCATTTGGAGGGATTTCCTAAGTTTGTCAGCCGGCTCTTGCTGACGCTCCAGTGGCGCAATCGGTTAGCGCGCGGTACTTATATAGCAGTATGTCTGCAGAGCAATGCCGAGGTTGTGAGTTCGAGGCTCACCTGGAGCACTTCCCTTTTCTCGGTCAGTTTATTCCAGTAGGTTTTGCTTCAACGATAATGTTCATCAAGTGTGAGATTTGATAGAAAATAGGAATAAAATAATATCCGCACACGCAGACATACCTATATTTATGTATATATTTACAAGTCAAAAGACAGATAGATTGAATGAATGAATGAATGAATGAATGAATATTTGAAAAAGCCTGAAAGGAGGTGTAAGAGTTTGCTTCTGATCACAAAATATGATTTTAGTGAAGGGGGAAGAAAAAGGGCTTGAGATGCCAGGGATTGAGCCCGGGGCCTCATACATGCAAAGCATGAGCTCTACCACGGACAGCTGCCCACCAGTTTGATGCAATTGATCCCTTTCATTTCTGAGACAACTGCTCACGTTCCAGGGTTTCATCCTGAAATGTAGCTCTTCTTTGACAGCACACAGCACGGCAGATGAGGTGGCCGAGTGGTTAAGGCGATGGACTGCTAATCCATTGTGCTCTGCACGCGTGGGTTCGAATCCCATCCTCGTCGGCTTTTGGCACTTTTTTTTCTTTGTTGCCTCGGCTCTCCTTCCCTGTGCAGCTTTGACCTGCGTTTAGCTCTGTGGCACTACAGATAGCGCGTTGGACCGTGCTGAGCTGTGCTGCGTGGCGTGACTAAAAGGTTGTGGCTGAGTTCCAGCAGTCTCGCAAGATTTTCTCCTTCGTTTACACTTTAAAATTCAAATCATTTTCTTTTGTGGTTGTTTTTAATAAACAAATTGAGAACATGGAGGTGCTGCTGGGATTTGAACCCAGGATCTCCTGTTTACTAGACAGGCACTTTAACCAACTAAGCCACAGCACCCTGGCCCTGCCTGCAGCTTGCTGAAGTGAAGGGCTTTGTTGCACAGTCCCAAGATCTGCCTGCCATGTAGAGGGATTTCCTAAGTGTGTCAGCTGGCTCCTGGCTTGCTGAAGTGAAGGGCTTTGTTGCAGTCCCAAGATCTGCCTTCCATTTGGAGGGATTTCCTAAGTTTGTCAGCCGGCTCTTGCTGACGCTCCAGTGGCGCAATCGGTTAGCGCCACGGGTACTTATATAGCAGTATGTCTGCAGAGCAATGCCGAGGTTGTGAGTTCGAGGCTCACCTGGAGCACTTCCCTTTTCTCGGTCAGTTTATTCCAGTAGGTTTTGCTTCAACGATAATGTTCATCAAGTGTGAGATTTGATAGAAAATAGGAATAAAATAATATCCGCACACGCAGACATACCTATATTTATGTATATATTTACAAGTCAAAAGACAGATAGATTGAATGAATGAATGAATGAATGAATGAATATTTGAAAAAAAGCCTGAAAGGAGGTGTAAGAGTTTGCTTCTGATCACAAAATATGATTTTAGTGAAGGGGAAGAAAAAGGGCTTGAGATGCCAGGGATTGAGCCCGGGGCCTCATACATGCAAAGCATGAGCTCTACCACGGACAGCTGCCCACCAGTTTGATGCAATTGATCCCTTTCATTTCTGAGACAACTGCTCACGTTCCAGGGTTTCATCCTGAAATGTAGCTCTTCTTTGACAGCACACAGCACGGCAGATGAGGTGGCCGAGTGGTTAAGGCGATGGACTGCTAATCCATTGTGCTCTGCACGCGTGGGTTTCGAATCCCATCCTCGTCGGCTTTTTTGGCACTTTTTCCTCCGTGGCCTCGGCTCTCCTTCCCTGTGCAGCTTTGACCTGCGTTTAGCTCTGTGGCACTACAGATAGCGCGTTGGACCGTGCTGAGCTGTGCTGCGTGGCGTGACTAAAAGGTTGTGGCTGAGTTCCAGCAGTCTCGCAAGATTTTCTCCTTCGTTTACACTTTAAAATTCAAATCATTTTCTTTTGTGGTTGTTTTTAATAAACAAATTGAGAACATGGAGGTGCTGCTGGGATTTGAACCCAGGATCTCCTGTTTACTAGACAGGCACTTTAACCAACTAAGCCACAGCACCCTGGCCCTGCCTGCAGCTTGCTGAAGTGAAGGGCTTTGTTGCACAGTCCCAAGATCTGCCTGCCATGTAGAGGGATTTCCTAAGTGTGTCAGCTGGCTCCTGGCTTGCTGAAGTGAAGGGCTTTGTTGCAGTCCCAAGATCTGCCTTCCATTTGGAGGGATTTCCTAAGTTTGTCAGCCGGCTCTTGCTGACGCTCCAGTGGCGCAATCGGTTAGCGCGCGGTACTTATATAGCAGTATGTCTGCAGAGCAATGCCGAGGTTGTGAGTTCGAGGCTCACCTGGAGCACTTCCCTTTTCTCGGTCAGTTTATTCCAGTAGGTTTTGCTTCAACGATAATGTTCATCAAGTGTGAGATTTGATAGAAAATAGGAATAAAATAATATCCGCACACGCAGACATACCTATATTTATGTATATATTTACAAGTCAAAAGACAGATAGATTGAATGAATGAATGAATGAATGAATGAATATTTGAAAAAAGCCTGAAAGGAGGTGTAAGAGTTTGCTTCTGATCACAAAATATGATTTTAGTGAAGGGGGAAGAAAAAGGGCTTGGAGATGCCAGGGATTGAGCCCGGGGCCTCATACATGCAAAGCATGAGCTCTACCACGGACAGCTGCCCACCAGTTTGATGCAATTGATCCCTTTCATTTCTGAGACAACTGCTCACGTTCCAGGGTTTCATCCTGAAATGTAGCTCTTCTTTGACAGCACACAGCACACAGCAGATGGGTGGCCGAGTGGTTAAGGCGATGGACTGCTAATCCATTGTGCTCTGCACGCGTGGGTTCGAATCCCATCCTCGTCGGCTTTTGGCACTTTTTCCTCCGTGGCCTCGGCTCTCCTTCCCTGTGCAGCTTTGACCTGCGTTTAGCTCTGTGGCACTACAGATAGCGCGTTGGACCGTGCTGAGCTGTGCTGCGTGGCGTGACTAAAAGGTTGTGGCTGAGTTCCAGCAGTCTCGCAAGATTTTCTCCTTCGTTTACACTTTTAAAATTCAAATCATTTTCTTTTGTGGTTGTTTTTAATAAACAAATTGAGAACATGGAGGTGCTGCTGGGATTTGAACCCAGGATCTCCTGTTTACTAGACAGGCACTTTAACCAACTAAGCCACAGCACCCTGGCCCTGCCTGCAGCTTGCTGAAGTGAAGGGCTTTGTTGCACAGTCCCAAGATCTGCCTGCCATGTAGAGGGATTTCCTAAGTGTGTCAGCTGGCTCCTGGCTTGCTGAAGTGAAGGGCTTTGTTGCAGTCCCAAGATCTGCCTTCCATTTGGAGGGATTTCCTAAGTTTGTCAGCCGGCTCTTGCTGACGCTCCAGTGGCGCAATCGGTTAGCGCGGGGTACTTATATAGCAGTATGTCTGCAGAGCAATGCCGAGGTTGTGAGTTCGAGGCTCACCTGGAGCACTTCCCTTTTCTCGGTCAGTTTATTCCAGTAGGTTTTGCTTCAACGATAATGTTCATCAAGTGTGAGATTTGATAGAAAATAGGAATAAAATAATATCCGCACACGCAGACATACCTATATTTATGTATATATTTACAAGTCAAAAGACAGATAGATTGAATGAATGAATGAATGAATGAATGAATATTTGAAAAAAAGCTGAAAGGAGGTGTAAGAGTTTGCTTCTGATCACAAAATATGATTTTAGTGAAGGGGGAAGAAAAAGGGCTTGGAGATGCCAGGGATTGAGCCCGGGGCCTCATACATGCAAAGCATGAGCTCTACCACGGACAGCTGCCCACCAGTTTGATGCAATTGATCCCTTTCATTTCTGAGACAACTGCTCACGTTCCAGGGTTTCATCCTGAAATGTAGCTCTTCTTTGACAGCACACACACAGCACGGCAGATGAGGTGGCCGAGTGGTTAAGGCGATGGACTGCTAATCCATTGTGCTCTGCACGCGTGGGTTCGAATCCCATCCTCGTCGGCTTTTGGCACTTTTTCCTCCGTGGCCTCGGCTCTCCTTCCCTGTGCAGCTTTGACCTGCGTTTAGCTCTGTGGCACTACAGATAGCGCGTTGGACCGTGCTGAGCTGTGCTGCGTGGCGTGACTAAAAGGTTGTGGCTGAGTTCCAGCAGTCTCGCAAGATTTTCTCCTTCGTTTACACTTTAAAATTCAAATCATTTTCTTTTGTGGTTGTTTTAATAAACAAATTGAGAACATGGAGGTGCTGCTGGGATTTGAACCCAGGATCTCCTGTTTACTAGACAGGCACTTTAACCAACTAAGCCACAGCACCACCCTGGCCCCTGCCTGCAGCTTGCTGAAGTGAAGGGCTTTGTTGCACAGTCCCAAGATCTGCCTGCCATGTAGAGGGATTTCCTAAGTGTGTCAGCTGGCTCCTGGCTTGCTGAAGTGAAGGGCTTTGTTGCAGTCCCAAGATCTGCCTTCCATTTGGAGGGATTTCCTAAGTTTGTCAGCCGGCTCTTGCTGACGCTCCAGTGGCGCAATCGGTTAGCGCCATGTACTTATATAGCAGTATGTCTGCAGAGCAATGCCGAGGTTGTGAGTTCGAGGCTCACCTGGAGCACTTCCCTTTTCTCGGTCAGTTTATTCCAGTAGGTTTTGCTTCAACGATAATGTTCATCAAGTGTGAGATTTGATAGAAAATAGGAATAAAATAATATCCGCACACGCAGACATACCTATATTTATGTATATATTTACAAGTCAAAAGACAGATAGATTGAATGAATGAATGAATGAATGAATGAATATTTGAAAAAAGCCTGAAAGGAGGTGTAAGAGTTTGCTTCTGATCACAAAATATGATTTTAGTGAAGGGGGAAGAAAAAGGGCTTGGAGATGCCAGGGATTGAGCCCGGGGCCTCATACATGCAAAGCATGAGCTCTACCACGGACAGCTGCCCACCAGTTTGATGCAATTGATCCCTTTCATTTCTGAGACAACTGCTCACGTTCCAGGGTTTCATCCTGAAATGTAGCTCTTCTTTGACAGCACACAGCACGGCAGATGAGGTGGCCGAGTGGTTAAGGCGATGGACTGCTAATCCATTGTGCTCTGCACGCGTGGGTTCGAATCCCATCCTCGTCGGCTTTTGGCACTTTTTTCCTCCGTGGCCTCGGCTCTCCTTCCCTGTGCAGCTTTGACCTGCGTTTAGCTCTGTGGCACTACAGATAGCGCGTTGGACCGTGCTGAGCTGTGCTGCGTGGGCGTGACTAAAAGGTTGTGGCTGAGTTCCAGCAGTCTCGCAAGATTTTCTCCTTCGTTTACACTTTAAAATTCAAATCATTTTCTTTTGTGGTTGTTTTTAATAAACAAATTGAGAACATGGAGGTGCTGCTGGGATTTGAACCCAGGATCTCCTGTTTACTAGACAGGCACTTTAACCAACTAAGCCACAGCACCCTGCCCCTGCCTGCAGCTTGCTGAAGTGAAGGGCTTTGTTGCACAGTCCCAAGATCTGCCTGCCATGTAGAGGGATTTCCTAAGTGTCAGCTGGCTCCTGGCTTGCTGAAGTGAAGAAGGGCTTTGTTGCAGTCCCAAGATCTGCCTTCCATTTGGAGGATTTCCTAAGTTTGTCAGCCGGCTCTTGCTGACGCTCCAGTGGCGCAATCGGTTAGCGCCGTACTACTTATATAGCAGTATGTCTGCAGAGCAATGCCGAGGTTGTGAGTTCGAGGCTCACCTGGAGCACTTCCCTTTTCTCGGTCAGTTTATTCCAGTAGGTTTTGCTTCAACGATAATGTTCATCAAGTGTGAGATTTGATAGAAAATAGGAATAAAATAATATCCGCACACGCAGACATACCTATATTTATGTATATATTTACAAGTCAAAAGACAGATAGATTGAATGAATGAATGAATGAATGAATGAATATTTGAAAAAGCCTGAAAGGAGGTGTAAGAGTTTGCTTCTGATCACAAAATATGATTTTAGTGAAGGGGGAAGAAAAAGGGCTTGGAGATGCCAGGGATTGAGCCCGGGGCCTCATACATGCAAAGCATGAGCTCTACCACGGACAGCTGCCCACCAGTTTGATGCAATTGATCCCTTTCATTTCTGAGACAACTGCTCACGTTCCAGGGTTTCATCCTGAAATGTAGCTCTTCTTTGACAGCACACAGCACGGCAGATGAGGTGGCCGAGTGGTTAAGGCGATGGACTGCTAATCCATTGTGCTCTGCACGCGTGGGTTCGAATCCCATCCTCGTCGGCTTTTGGCACTTTTTCCTCCGTGGCCTCGGCTCTCCTTCCCTGTGCAGCTTTGACCTGCGTTTAGCTCTGTGGCACTACAGATAGCGCGTTGGACCGTGCTGAGCTGTGCTGCGTGGGCGTGACTAAAAGGTTGTGGCTGAGTTCCAGCAGTCTCGCAAGATTTTTCTCCTTCGTTTACACTTTAAAATTCAAATCATTTTCTTTTGTGGTTGTTTTTAATAAACAAATTGAGAACATGGAGGTGCTGCTGGGATTTGAACCCAGGATCTCCTGTTTACTAGACAGGCACTTTAACCAACTAAGCCACAGCACCCTGGCCCTGCCTGCAGCTTGCTGAAGTGAAGGGCTTTGTTGCACAGTCCCAAGATCTGCCTGCCATGTAGAGGGATTTCCTAAGTGTGTCAGCTGGCTCCTGGCTTGCTGAAGTGAAGGGCTTTGTTGCAGTCCCAAGATCTGCCTTCCATTTGGAGGGATTTCCTAAGTTTGTCAGCCGGCTCTTGCTGACGCTCCAGTGGCGCAATCGGTTAGCGCGGTACTTATATATAGCAGTATGTCTGCAGAGCAATGCCGAGGTTGTGAGTTCGAGGCTCACCTGGAGCACTTCCCTTTTCTCGGTCAGTTTATTCCAGTAGGTTTTGCTTCAACGATAATGTTCATCAAGTGTGAGATTTGATAGAAAATAGGAATAAAATAATATCCGCACACGCAGACATACCTATATTTATGTATATATTTACAAGTCAAAAGACAGATAGATTGAATGAATGAATGAATGAATGAATATTTGAAAAAAAAAAAAAGCCTGAAAGGAGGTGTAAGAGTTTGCTTCTGATCACAAAATATGATTTTAGTGAAGGGGAAGAAAAAGGGCTTGAGATGCCAGGGATTGAGCCCGGGGCCTCATACATGCAAAGCATGAGCTCTACCACGGACAGCTGCCCACCAGTTTGATGCAATTGATCCCTTTCATTTCTGAGACAACTGCTCACGTTCCAGGGTTTCATCCTGAAATGTAGCTCTTCTTTGACAGCACACAGCACGGCAGATGAGGTGGCCGAGTGGTTAAGGCGATGGACTGCTAATCCATTGTGCTCTGCACGCGTGGGTTCGAATCCCATCCTCGTCGGCTTTTGGCACTTTTTCCTCCGTGGCCTCGGCTCTCCTTCCCTGTGCAGCTTTGACCTGCGTTTAGCTCTGTGGCACTACAGATAGCGCGTTGGACCGTGCTGAGCTGTGCTGCGTGGCGTGACTAAAAGGTTGTGGCTGAGTTCCAGCAGTCTCGCAAGATTTTCTCCTTCGTTTACACTTTAAAATTCAAATCATTTTCTTTTGTGGTTGTTTTTAATAAACAAATTGAGAACATGGAGGTGCTGCTGGGATTTGAACCCAGGATCTCCTGTTTACTAGACAGGCACTTTAACCAACTAAGCCACAGCACCCTGGCCCTGCCTGCAGCTTGCTGAAGTGAAGGGCTTTGTTGCACAGTCCCAAGATCTGCCTGCCATGTAGAGGGATTTCCTAAGTGTGTCAGCTGGCTCCTGGCTTGCTGAAGTGAAGGGCTTTGTTGCAGTCCCAAGATCTGCCTTCCATTTGGAGGGATTTCCTAAGTTTGTCAGCCGGCTCCTGCTGACGCTCCAGTGGCGCAATCGGTTAGCGCGCGGTACTTATATAGCAGTATGTCTGCAGAGCAATGCCGAGGTTGTGAGTTCGAGGCTCACCTGGAGCACTTCCCTTTTCTCGGTCAGTTTATTCCAGTAGGTTTTGCTTCAACGATAATGTTCATCAAGTGTGAGATTTGATAGAAAATAGGAATAAAATAATATCCGCACACGCAGACATACCTATATTTATGTATATATTTACAAGTCAAAAGACAGATAGATTGAATGAATGAATGAATGAATATTTGAAAAAGAGCCTGAAAGGAGGTGTAAGAGTTTGCTTCTGATCACAAAATATGATTTTAGTGAAGGGGGAAGAAAAAGGGCTTGGAGATGCCAGGGATTGAGCCCGGGGCCTCATACATGCAAAGCATGAGCTCTACCACGGACAGCTGCCCACCAGTTTGATGCAATTGATCCCTTTCATTTCTGAGACAACTGCTCACGTTCCAGGGTTTCATCCTGAAATGTAGCTCTTCTTTGACAGCACACAGCACACACAGCAGATGAGGGTGGCCGAGTGGTTAAGGCGATGGACTGCTAATCCATTGTGCTCTGCACGCGTGGGTTCGAATCCCATCCTCGTCGGCTTTTGGCACTTTTTTCCTCCGTGGCCTCGGCTCTCCTTCCCTGTGCAGCTTTGACCTGCGTTTAGCTCTGTGGCACTACAGATAGCGCGTTGGACCGTGCTGAGCTGTGCTGCGTGGCGTGACTAAAAGGTTGTGGCTGAGTTCCAGCAGTCTCGCAAGATTTTCTCCTTCGTTTACACTTTAAAATTCAAATCATTTTCTTTTGTGGTTGTTTTTTAATAAACAAATTGAGAACATGGAGGTGCTGCTGGGATTTGAACCCAGGATCTCCTGTTTACTAGACAGGCACTTTAACCAACTAAGCCACAGCACCCTGGCCCTGCCTGCAGCTTGCTGAAGTGAAGGGCTTTGTTGCACAGTCCCAAGATCTGCCTGCCATGTAGAGGGATTTCCTAAGTGTCAGCTGGCTCCTGGCTTGCTGAAGTGAAGGGCTTTGTTGCAGTCCCAAGATCTGCCTTCCATTTGGAGGGATTTCCTAAGTTTGTCAGCCGGCTCCTGCTGACGCTCCAGTGGTGCAATCGGTTGGTTAGCGCTGTACTTATATAGCAGTATGTCTGCAGAGCAATGCCGAGGTTGTGAGTTCGAGGCTCACCTGGAGCACTTCCCTTTTCTCGGTCAGTTTATTCCAGTAGGTTTTGCTTCAACGATAATGTTCATCAAGTGTGAGATTTGATAGAAAATAGGAATAAAATAATATCCGCACACGCAGACATACCTATATTTATGTATATATTTACAAGTCAAAAGACAGATAGATTGAATGAATGAATGAATGAATGAATGAATATTTGAAAAAAAGCCTGAAAGGAGGTGTAAGAGTTTGCTTCTGATCACAAAATATGATTTTAGTGAAGGGGAAGAAAAAGGCTTGAGATGCCAGGGATTGAGCCCGGGGCCTCATACATGCAAAGCATGAGCTCTACCACGGACAGCTGCCCACCAGTTTGATGCAATTGATCCCTTTCATTTCTGAGACAACTGCTCACGTTCCAGGGTTTCATCCTGAAATGTAGCTCTTCTTTGACAGCACGCAGCACAGCAGATGAGGTGGCCGAGTGGTTAAGGCGATGGACTGCTAATCCATTGTGCTCTGCATGCGTGGGTTCGAATCCCATCCTCGTCGGCTTTTGGCACTTTTTCCTCCGTGGCCTCGGCTCTCCTTCCCTGTGCAGCTTTGACCTGCGTTTAGCTCTGTGGCACTACAGATAGCGCGTTGGACCATGCTGAGCTGTGCTGCGTGGGCGTGACTAAAAGGTTGTGGCTGAGTTCCAGCAGTGTCGCAAGATTTTCTCCTTCGTTTACACTTTAAAATTCAAATCATTTTCTTTTGTGGTTGTTTTTAATAAACAAATTGAGAACATTGAGGTGCTGCTGGGATTTGAACCCAGGATCTCCTGTTTACTAGACAGGCACTTTAACCAACTAAGCCACAGCACCCTGGCCCTGCCTGCAGCTTGCTGAAGTGAAGGGCTTTGTTGCACAGTCCCAAGATCTGCCTGCCATGTAGAGGGATTTCCTAAGTGTGTCAGCTGGCTCCTGGCTTGCTGAAGTGAAGGGCTTTGTTGCAGTCCCAAGATCTGCCTTCCATTTGGAGGATTTCCTAAGTTTGTCAGCCGGCTCTTGCTGACGCTCCAGTGGCGCAATCGGTTAGCGCGCGGTACTTATATAGCAGTATGTCTGCAGAGCAATGCCGAGGTTGTGAGTTCGAGGCTCACCTGGAGCACTTCCCTTTTCTCGGTCAGTTTATTCCAGTAGGTTTTGCTTCAACGATAATGTTCATCAAGTGTGAGATTTGATAGAAAATAGGAATAAAATAATATCCGCACACGCAGACATACCTATATTTATGTATATATTTACAAGTCAAAAGACAGATAGATTGAATGAATGAATGAATGAATGAATATTTTGAAAAAAAAGCTGAAAGGAGGTGTAAGAGTTTGCTTCTGATCACAAAATATGATTTTAGTGAAGGGGGAAGAAAAAGGGCTTGGAGATGCCAGGGATTGAGCCCGGGGCCTCATACATGCAAAGCATGAGCTCTACCACGGACAGCTGCCCACCAGTTTGATGCAATTGATCCCTTTCATTTCTGAGACAACTGCTCACGTTCCAGGGTTTCATCCTGAAATGTAGCTCTTCTTTGACAGCACACAGCACGGCAGATGAGGTGGCCGAGTGGTTAAGGCGATGGACTGCTAATCCATTGTGCTCTGCACGCGGGGTTCGAATCCCATCCTCGTCGGCTTTTGGCACTTTTTCCTCCCGTGGCCTCGGCTCTCCTTCCCTGTGCAGCTTTGACCTGCGTTTAGCTCTGTGGCACTACAGATAGGCGCGTTGGACCGTGCTGAGCTGTGCTGCGTGGCGTGACTAAAAGGTTGTGGCTGAGTTCCAGCAGTCTCGCAAGATTTTTCCCTTCGTTTACACTTTAAAATTCAAATCATTTTCTTTTGTGGTTGTTTTTAATAAACAAATTGAGAACATGGAGGTGCTGCTGGGATTTGAACCCAGGATCTCCTGTTTACTAGACAGGCACTTTAACCAACTAAGCCACAGCACCCTGGCCCTGCCTGCAGCTTGCTGAAGTGAAGGGCTTTGTTGCACAGTCCCAAGATCTGCCTGCCATGTAGAGGGATTTCCTAAGTGTGTCAGCTGGCTCCTGGCTTGCTGAAGTGAAGGGCTTTGTTGCAGTCCCAAGATCTGCCTTCCATTTGGAGGGATTTCCTAAGTTTGTCAGCCGGCTCTTGCTGACGCCCAGTGGCGCAATCGGTTAGGTTAGCGCGCGGTACTTATATAGCAGTATGTCTGCAGAGCAATGCCGAGGTTGTGAGTTCGAGGCTCACCTGGAGCACTTCCCTTTTCTCGGTCAGTTTATTCCAGTAGGTTTTGCTTCAACGATAATGTTCATCAAGTGTGAGATTTGATAGAAAATAGGAATAAAATAATATCCGCACACGCAGACATACCTATATTTATGTATATATTTACAAGTCAAAAGACAGATAGATTGAATGAATGAATGAATGAATGAATGAATATTTGAAAAAAAAGCCTGAAAGGAGGTGTAAGAGTTTGCTTCTGATCACAAAATATGATTTTAGTGAAGGGGGAAGAAAAAGGGCTTGGAGATGCCAGGGATTGAGCCCGGGGCCTCATACATGCAAAGCATGAGCTCTACCACGGACAGCTGCCCACCAGTTTGATGCAATTGATCCCTTTCATTTCTGAGACAACTGCTCACGTTCCAGGGTTTCATCCTGAAATGTAGCTCTTCTTTGACAGCACACAGCACAGGGCAGATGAGGTGGCCGAGTGGTTAAGGCGATGGACTGCTAATCCATTGTGCTCTGCATGCGGGGTTCGAATCCCATCCTCGTCGGCTTTTGGCACTTTTTTCCTCCGTGGCCTCGGCTCTCCTTCCCTGTGCAGCTTTGACCTGCGTTTAGCTCTGTGGCACTACAGATAGCGCGTTGGACCGTGCTGAGCTGTGCTGCGTGGCGTGACTAAAAGGTTGTGGCTGAGTTCCAGCAGTCTCGCAAGATTTTCTCCTTCGTTTACACTTTAAAATTCAAATCATTTTCTTTTTTGTGGTTGTTTTTAATAAACAAATTGAGAACATGGAGGTGCTGCTGGGATTTGAACCCAGGATCTCCTGTTTACTAGACAGGCACTTTAACCAACTAAGCCACAGCACCCTGGCCCTGCCTGCAGCTTGCTGAAGTGAAGGGCTTTGTTGCACAGTCCCAAGATCTGCCTGCCATGTAGAGGGATTTCCTAAGTGTCAGCTGGCTCCTGGCTTGCTGAAGTGAAGGGCTTTGTTGCAGTCCCAAGATCTGCCTTCCATTTGGAGGGATTTCCTAAGTTTGTCAGCCGGCTCTTGCTGACGCTCCAGTGGCGCAATCGGTTAGCGCGCGGTACTTATATAGCAGTATGTCTGCAGAGCAATGCCGAGGTTGTGAGTTCGAGGCTCACCTGGAGCACTTCCCTTTTCTCGGTCAGTTTATTCCAGTAGGTTTTGCTTCAACGATAATGTTCATCAAGTGTGAGATTTGATAGAAAATAGGAATAAAATAATATCCGCACACGCAGACATACCTATATTTATGTATATATTTACAAGTCAAAAGACAGATAGATTGAATGAATGAATGAATGAATGAATGAATTTTGAAAAAAAGCCTGAAAGGAGGTGTAAGAGTTTGCTTCTGATCACAAAATATGATTTTAGTGAAGGGGAAGAAAAAGGGCTTGAGATGCCAGGGATTGAGCCCGGGGCCTCATACATGCAAAGCATGAGCTCTACCACGGACAGCTGCCCACCAGTTTGATGCAATTGATCCCTTTCATTTCTGAGACAACTGCTCACGTTCCAGGGTTTCATCCTGAAATGTAGCTCTTCTTTGACAGCACACAGCACGGCAGATGAGGTGGCCGAGTGGTTAAGGCGATGGACTGCTAATCCATTGTGCTCTGCACGCGTGGGTTCGAATCCCATCCTCGTCGGCTTTTGGCACTTTTTTCCTCCGTGGCCTCGGCTCTCCTTCCCTGTGCAGCTTTGACCTGCGTTTAGCTCTGTGGCACTACAGATAGCGCGTTGGACCGTGCTGAGCTGTGCTGCGTGGGCGTGACTAAAAGGTTGTGGCTGAGTTCCAGCAGTCTCGCAAGATTTTCTCCTTCGTTTACACTTTAAAATTCAAATCATTTTCTTTTGTGGTTGTTTTTAATAAACAAATTGAGAACATGGAGGTGCTGCTGGGATTTGAACCCAGGATCTCCTGTTTACTAGACAGGCACTTTAACCAACTAAGCCACAGCACCCTGGCCCTGCCTGCAGCTTGCTGAAGTGAAGGGCTTTGTTGCACAGTCCCAAGATCTGCCTGCCATGTAGAGGGATTTCCTAAGTGTCAGCTGGCTCCTGGCTTGCTGAAGTGAAGGGCTTTGTTGCAGTCCCAAGATCTGCCTTCCATTTGGAGGGATTTCCTAAGTTTGTCAGCCGGCTCTTGCTGACGCTCCAGTGGCGCAATCGGTTTACGCGGTACTTATATAGCAGTATGTCTGCAGAGCAATGCCGAGGTTGTGAGTTCGAGGCTCACCTGGAGCACTTCCCTTTTCTCGGTCAGTTTATTCCAGTAGGTTTTGCTTCAACGATAATGTTCATCAAGTGTGAGATTTGATAGAAAATAGGAATAAAATAATATCCGCACACGCAGACATACCTATATTTATGTATATATTTACAAGTCAAAAGACAGATAGATTGAATGAATGAATGAATGAATGAATGAATATTTGAAAAAAGCCTGAAAGGAGGTGTAAGAGTTTGCTTCTGATCACAAAATATGATTTTAGTGAAGGGGAAGAAAAAGGGCTTGAGATGCCAGGGATTGAGCCCGGGGCCTCATACATGCAAAGCATGAGCTCTACCACGGACAGCTGCCCACCAGTTTGATGCAATTGATCCCTTTCATTTCTGAGACAACTGCTCACGTTCCAGGGTTTCATCCTGAAATGTAGCTCTTCTTTGACAACACACAGCATGGCAGATGAGGTGGCCGAGTGGTTAAGGCGATGGACTGCTAATCCATTGTGCTCTGCACGCGTGGGTTCGAATCCCATCCTCGTCGGCTTTTGGCACTTTTTTCCTCCGTGGCCTCGGCTCCTTCCCCCTGTGTGCAGCTTTGACCTGCGTTTAGCTCTGTGGCACTACAGATAGCGCGTTGGACCGTGCTGAGCTGTGCTGCGTGGCGTGACTAAAAGGTGGCTGAGTTCCAGCAGTCTCGCAAGATTTTCTCCTTCGTTTACACTTTAAAATTCAAATCATTTTCTTTTGTGGTTGTTTTTAATAAACAAATTGAGAACATTGAGGTGCTGCTGGGATTTGAACCCAGGATCTCCTGTTTACTAGACAGGCACTTTAACCAACTAAGCCACAGCACCCTGCCCCTGCCTGCAGCTTGCTGAAGTGAAGGGCTTTGTTGCACAGTCCCAAGATCTGCCTGCCATGTAGAGGGATTCCTAAGTGTGTCAGCTGGCTCCTGGCTTGCTGAAGTGAAGGGCTTTGTTGCAGTCCCAAGATCTGCCTTCCATTTGGAGGGATTTCCTAAGTTTGTCAGCCGGCTCTTGCTGACGCTCCAGTGGCGCAATCGGTTAGCGCTGTACTTATATAGCAGTATGTCTGCAGAGCAATGCCGAGGTTGTGAGTTCGAGGCTCACCTGGAGCACTTCCCTTTTCTCGGTCAGTTTATTCCAGTAGGTTTTGCTTCAACGATAATGTTCATCAAGTGTGAGATTTGATAGAAAATAGGAATAAAATAATATCCGCACACGCAGACATACCTATATTTATGTATATATTTACAAGTCAAAAGACAGATAGATTGAATGAGTGAATGAATGAATGAATGAATATTTGAAAAAAAGCCTGAAAGGAGGTGTAAGAGTTTGCTTCTGATCACAAAATATGATTTTAGTGAAGGGGAAGAAAAAGGCTTGAGATGCCAGGGATTGAGCCGGGGCCTCATACATGCAAAGCATGAGCTCTACCACGGACAGCTGCCCACCAGTTTGATGCAATTGATCCCTTTCATTTCTGAGACAACTGCTCACGTTCCAGGGTTTCATCCTGAAATGTAGCTCTTCTTTGACAGCACGCAGGACACAGCAGATGAGGTGGCCGAGTGGTTAAGGCGATGGACTGCTAATCCATTGTGCTCTGCATGCGTGGGTTCGAATCCCATCCTCGTCGGCTTTTGGCACTTTTTCCTCCGTGGCCTCGGCTCTCCTTCCCTGTGCAGCTTTGACCTGCGTTTAGCTCTGTGGCACTACAGATAGCGCGTTGGACCGTGCTGAGCTGTGCTGCGTGGCGTGACTAAAAGGTGGCTGAGTTCCAGCAGTCTCGCAAGATTTTCTCCTTCGTTTACACTTTAAAATTCAAATCATTTTCTTTTGTGGTTGTTTTTAATAAACAAATTGAGAACATTGAGGTGCTGCTGGGATTTGAACCCAGGATCTCCTGTTTACTAGACAGGCACTTTAACCAACTAAGCCACAGCACCCTGCCCCTGCCTGCAGCTTGCTGAAGTGAAGGGCTTTGTTGCACAGTCCCAAGATCTGCCTGCCATGTAGAGGGATTTCCTAAGTGTCAGCTGGCTCCTGGCTTGCTGAAGTGAAGGGCTTTGTTGCAGTCCCAAGATCTGCCTTCCATTTGGAGGGATTTCCTAAGTTTGTCAGCCGGCTCTTGCTGACGCTCCAGTGGCGCAATCGGTTAGCGCGCGGTACTTATATAGCAGTATGTCTGCAGAGCAATGCCGAGGTTGTGAGTTCGAGGCTCACCTGGAGCACTTCCCTTTTCTCGGTCAGTTTATTCCAGTAGGTTTTGCTTCAACGATAATGTTCATCAAGTGTGAGATTTGATAGAAAATAGGAATAAAATAATATCCGCACACGCAGACATACCTATATTTATGTATATATTTACAAGTCAAAAGACAGATAGATTGAATGAATGAATGAATGAATGAATGAATGAATATTTGAAAAAGCCTGAAAGGAGGTGTAAGAGTTTGCTTCTGATCACAAAATATGATTTTAGTGAAGGGGGAAGAAAAAGGGCTTGGAGATGCCAGGGATTGAGCCCGGGGCCTCATACATGCAAAGCATGAGCTCTACCACGGACAGCTGCCCACCAGTTTGATGCAATTGATCCCTTTCATTTCTGAGACAACTGCTCACGTTCCAGGGTTTCATCCTGAAATGTA